>CM053787.1:397455537-397858037 GCA_028749045.1 Cupressus sempervirens
GTTTGAGATGAGTCATGAAAGACTCTTGGTAACTCATTTTCAATAGTTTCTTTGGATACCTGACCTTGTTGAAGATCTTTTGTAGATGAATTGACATAATGATGCCCTTATCATTTATGTCAATGAAGGAAAAATATCAATGGAGGAGAGTTGTTACTGAGATTCATATTTGATTGATGAAGAGTTTTTGAAAAGAAAGAGTATAGTAGCAGAGATAAACATTTGGTATTTTTGGAACTTATATTTTTTTCATCTATGTTGCCATCAATTCTAAAAAGGGAATTTTTTAGCATGAATGATGATGATATTCCTATAGGGGAGTATCCTAGAATTGTTAGATAATTTGGGATATTGTTAGCATGATTGCATATTGCATTGATGATTGTGTTTGTCATTGATTTCAACATACTAATGATTGTATGAAGACTGAAAAAGCAACTAACATAGAATAAGATCATGAGGTTTGAGTATTGAAGATGAGGATAAGTACAATTGATGAAATTTTATAAAGAGTTCCATGATGATGTGGCTAAGAGAACTTGAAGAAATATGAAGATAATTGACAATTAGTCAATATTTATTGAAGATAGAGCTTTGGCAAAGTTCCTGAGAAGTGTTTTACATTAATTGGATTATATCTTCTAATAGAGATAGAATATAGTTAAGCATAGTTAGTCAAAGGTAGAAGACATGATGATGATGACATGGTTGAACATGATAAGTCTAATGTTGCACATGTAAAGGATTGTGAAGACTGTGAGCTAACAATGTTAAGTAATTATGAAAAGATGCAATGTAACATAAATTGTATTATATTAATGTGGTCCTATTGAAATTTTAAAATGAGAAATCCTCAAGGCTGACTCAACAATTATTTTGAGGACTTGGTATAAAGGAAATTTGTTTTCTTTATAGTTAAGTGTAACAATAGAAAGTTGAATTGTAGCTGTAGCAAGTAATTGTGATTTTGGTTGTAAGTGAAGTATATGTAATGTGAGTGAGATAACTTTGATGTAAGATTTGATCAACCTAATATTGAGGTCAAAGAAGATTTTGGTGTAGATCTGACATGGCAAGTTGATAGAGAGATTACATTTGGAAAAGATATAGTAGTGGAATTTCTTATTGATATTATTCTATAAAGGATAATATAGAGGCTGGTAAGATAGTGAGTTTAATGATCTTTCCCTTAAAGCTATTTGGATAGTGGATCCTTCTACATTCCATAACTCCTAACAAGGTTGGCACAAATCATAACAGGGTTGGAATCTCCTCACATGGATTCAAAATATCCTAACAGGGACTAATTTATGTCGAATGTATTATATTGACTACTAACAGGGTCCAGCCTCTTACAATGGTGTAAGGAGAGACAAACTAACTAGGGCCAAGGGCACATCCAACTATCCCAACCACCTTGTAGAGTAAATAAAATAGAAGCAAACAATAGAGAACAACAACAAGGAGAGAGAGAACCAAAATAATTTATTGATTCATTAAGTAATCAACAGACATGCCCAACTATAAGGCCTTTTGGGTTATAGCCAAATACAAAATACATCTTCCAAATCCATGATCCAACTTTGAATTTGGATTTCTAGACACATATGCATTCCATCTTCAAAAACACCCTAAATATCCCTTTAACCTAAGTCTAAGCACTCTATTTATACTTGCAAAAATTACTTATAGAAGATTCTAAAACATCACATCAAAGAAAGGTTGACCCCAAAATGGTCAACACTCATCCCTAAACAAGATCCTATCAATAAATTCATATTCAAAATTCAATACACAAGTTGGCTCCCACTAAGAATAAAAACATAGACAACTCAAAAAAGAGGAATTGAGTATCATAAAATAGTAGGCTAACTTGGCACATGAAGGAACACTTGGCCAATACTAGACAACTCGACACACACTAGATAACTCAACAACAACTAGCACTCGATAGTAATTAGAACTCAACAACAAATAGAACTTGATAGCAAGTGGAAACTGGAACTCCAACAAGTAGAACTTGACACCAACTAGCACTCGTCAACAACTAGAACTTGGCAAAAACTAGAAGAATGGACAAAATTTGCAAGATTAAAAGACAACCCAAGATTCTCCTACATTAGACAACCAAGGTTGAAAGAAATGATTCTCCTAAATCATGCAAGTGTCACAACCTGAGTTGAACCCAACTCAGATTAAGACATCTATGTAGCATCTTTAATTGGTCTATTCTTCCACTTCACCAAATACTCATAGTAATATTTTCCTCTTGTGCTTTTACCAACTCTCTGATCCAATACCTATTCAACTTCTTCAATTGGCTTCTTAGGATAATCATCTGATGCAAAAACATCATCATCTAACTCATGATACTTCTACAAATCAGCAACATTGAATAAGGAGATATATCCATGTTATTAGGTAACTCAACTTCATAATCATTACCACTGTCAAAATTTCTCAAAATCTTACAAGGTACAAACTTCTTCATCTTTAGCTTACTGTATGTTCCAACAAGAAATCTTCCTTTCTTCAAATGAATCATCACCTCATCACCAACTTAAAAAACATGATGTTTGGCCAGCTAGCTAAATACCTTAGTAATAAAGGATTGGAAATCCTTCTACATTGACTCCATAACTAGAAAAAGTCATGTATTTTCCTAAGATTAACATACTAACACCACTTTACTTGTTAACTCAGAAGTGTAAGCTTGAGAGGGTGGCTGTAAAGTATATGCTCCAATTCCTCTTTAAGTCATTACCACTACAACAAGAAAGAAATGCTGAAGGAAAATAAGCTAGGAACTGAAATGACATTTGCCTTAAATCTTAGAGTAATGCTACAAATGGTAAATCTATTTATGCACCTATGTTGTAGGAACAGTTCAATGATTCTACTATCAATGGCTACAAAACAACATAAGTCTACTTTGCAAAGAAACAAACAAACAAATAAAATCTATTCTAACAAAGCGGTTCACTCACCAAGTGGACCCCCTTGGATGAGTGAATAGAAAGCAATCAAGTTTGAATGTGGAAACTTGAACTTTGTATTTTATTCATTTGCAATAAGAGATTACATTTGAAAAAAAAATACTCTAATAAATAGAACAATCTATTATATCTTCCTTTCAGTCAAAACTAGGAAATGATCAAAATTCCCTTTCAAGGTTACAACAAAAATTATTTAAAGGAAAGCTTCAACAAATTCCTACTCCTATGATCACTCCATCAATGAGGATCATTTATTGATCACAAAGTTTATAAGAGAAACACTATTAACTACATTTTAACTCCTCCAAGTATGTAGTAGCTTGAGGAAGCTATCTTCGTGCACTACCATAACAAAATTCACACCATAATCTTCTTATGCGATGATTGATCAATCATCGGGTTGTCTTTGACTTAATGTTGAAATGTTGTCTTCAATAGGAGTGATAAACAACTACAAAACATTAAACACAACAACTTCTACATACATGCATTCATTTAATCATCAATGTTAGAAAAGGTATAATGTTCAAATTATCACTTTTTCAAATCCTATGACTGTAGGAAGGAACCTACTCAAACATAGCATGGATGAGGAAATATTTATTAGCATGTTCTATTCCTTCATTAAACAATAGAAAACCATAGATTCAAGAAAACACAACATATCTAAATAATCTATACTTCAATTTTCACGTCTTAACATATAGATAGTATACTCATCAAATATAAGTTCTTTTGCTTAAACCATAGAGACATAAAATGTTTCTTGCAAGATAATTGTTTTAAAATAGGATAAAAGGTTCTCAAAATAAAGGCCTTTTAGAGGCTCATCAGTATCTACTAGACTTATCAGTGTTCTCTTTATACTTCTGATTACTTTGTTCCATCCTCAATTTTACTTGCTTATGTAAAGACTCCATAAATTCAACAAATTATTTCCCTACAAAAATTCTCTTTTCTTCACTAGAAACGTCTCTTACATCTAATATACCTTTAGGCTACATTCCTACAATAATCTCAAAAGGTGTTTTCCCTGTACTCTTAAATTATTATATGCAAACTTAGTTTGTGCTAATAACATCTCCCAATTACTTGGTTTGTCTCCACTAAAAATCTCAACAAATTACCCAAGCTTCTATTCACAAACTCTATCTATCCATCTGTTTGTGGATGGAACTCAGTAACCATCTTCTTCCACAAAGTCCTCCAAAAATAACCAACAAATGTATTGTCTCTGTCAGAAATAATATTTGTTGGTAATCCATGCAATCTCACAATCTCTTTAAAGAAAAGTTCAACAACATGCCCAAAATTTGATGTCTTCTTACATGGTATGAAATGAGCCATCTTAGAAAATCTATCCATAAAAATAAATATAAAATCACATCCCTTCACTATTTTAGGAAATCTAAGAACAAAATCCATAATAATGTCACTCTAAGATTTCTCAGAAACAAAAATAGTTGTATACAAACCAGTATTAGGTATATACAAACAATTATTCTTACTCATTTTGCAACTTTAAAAAACTCCACAACTTCTTACAACTTTTTGAACATCCTTATACATTTGTGGCTAGTAATACTTATCCTTTAGCAAACTCTCATGGAACTTCTAGGGATACATAACTGAATTCCTTTGAAGAACATACCTTCTTGAATAAAATATTCATCATACTTACTTATGTGGTCTATTAGATTTTGTTCTCTACACTCTCTCCGTGCCTTGGGAAAATTGAGGCAAATACTTATCCAGTTCTAGCCACAAATGCTTCTAATTTAGTGCAGTAGGAACCTCCATGTCTTCCTCATTTAGCTTCATGGGATGACTTCTTTCTAGACATTGTAGAGCTATTTATGGATTCTCCCATTGAAGATATAGGAGACATCATAGATGATATTCATCTTCTCTTTGTTGAGGTAAATACTTCATCCACTGTCATAGTGATAGGTTCATGTACTTCAAAATAGCAGGGTACCCCCTATCTTCCAGCTCCAGCATTAGGGGTTGACTACATAGTAGATATTTCAAGTTTGTTTGTGGAGTCATACATAGCAGATTTGGGGGACATTATTGATGATATACATCTTCTTTATGATGAAGAAGATCCTTCTTCAGTTGTTTTGAGGGCCCACTCTGACCCTCTTGTCCATTCTCTACATGATCAGTCTTCACAGGTTGATATGATTGTGGATCCTTATGTACAATAATTGTAGGAGGTCTCTTTATCATTTAAGGAGACACATGGTTCTTTGGGACATGTTTTACATCCATCCTATATAGATCTACACTTGTTCTTTTTAGTAGTGTTAGAAGGGGTGACTGTCAGTATCGACATAGGGACAGTTGAGTAGGTTTTAGAGACACCATTCATCTTCAAGATTCTTTCTACACATAGAGGAAGCATCTCACCTATACCTCTGCCATTGTTTCTTCCAAAGGAGAGGAAAATTATTCTGCAGTCATGGAACAACTTCTATATTGGAGCAGCTCTCACTGATTAACACTCTACATTTAGGGGGGGGACTACCTTGTATCCTTCTTCTTCTCTTTTATGGGGGGACTTTTTCCTCTTATGGAATTGTGTTATTCTCATACTTCTCTTTGGTATATACTTGATGTATATCCTAATGGGAGGGTCTTGATTACTCCATCCATCCATGCATCTTTTTTATCATCTCTCTTTTTGGGGGATGGTTTTTCCCATGAGGTTTTTCATCTTTCTCTACTTTATGAGAGATTTCATTGAATTTTGTACATGGGTACCTAACATGGCCTAGTATTTGGGACCCATTATGCATTTCATCCTAGCTTTTGCAAGCTTAAGTGCATTCCCCTAAGTTGCACTTAAGGGGGGCTATTGGTGAAAATAAGTATTCACTATTTACACTTTACTTAAGTTTACATAGGTCAATGCATTATTTTATTATTTATTAGGTTGACACATAGGATTTTATGTACTTTTATGAGTTGTCATGTTGACAACACAGAAGTAAGTAACTCTAATTTAGCACATGGTGTCTACAACACTAGAGTTTGCATAATTAACTGAGTTGTTATGTAGAAAAAATAGTTATTCACACTCTTAATTAACCACATGGTGTCTACAACATAATTTTATGTTCTACACCTTTGTAGACTTATCCTCTCATCATCACACTTACTCTTGTGCTTAATAAAGGATAATCCACTTCTGCTGGACATGTGCTTGGTTGTAAGACTTATTAGTATGTTGATTCCTAGGCATTCTAGAAGCATTCTAGAGGCCTTTATATTTAGGTACTCCTAATGTGAATGTACATGACAGGATATTGAATGACAATAAATCAATTGAATACCATATTGTTATTCTAATCATACCTTGCTAATCTATCCTTGTGCTTGTGCTTGAGTTGCTTGATCTTGGGTGATTTTTTCCTAAGGAAAATTCTTACATGCTATCAAAGCTAGGGAATTTCTCTTCACATAGTCATTCAATACCATTCTTGCTTCAACACCTCAATCCAGATCTGGAGTATCACAGTCATTGAGAGCATCTAGAGGCAAAGCAGACCTCGCCATTGCATCTAGAATGTCAATTTGGTGAAATTTGACTATAAATTTGCCTACCCTAGGCCATAGTCAATATTGAGGCAAATTTTTTTTTGCAAATTGGCCCCTAAAGGCCCGATTTGTGAAATTGGTATGATGATTTCAGATTTGTACATTTAATTTTCAGATTTGTATTTGTTTTTCCATTTACATCTTTGTAATTTTTTGGATTTGCATTATTTTTTGAATTTTTTTGGCTATCAGGCCTGTAGAGGAGAAATTTTTTGCAAGTGAAGATTGTAGCTTGCTAGTGCTAATCAAATATTGACATCATATTCAGAAGGCCAAAAAACCCCCAAATTGACTTTTGTTTCACCAAAATCAGACATCTAAGGTGAAAATTAGAGTTATTTGATTTTTGGAGGTGTGGTAGTGATGATTCAAGAAAAAAATTGCAAAGGTGATTTTCAAAAAACAATATCTCCCTCACATAGACTCCTTTTTGTGAGCAATTTTTTTATTTTTTGGGGTAGAATTTCCTAATGTACACATTGGTGTAGGATGTTTGATACCTCAATTCCTGAATTTTTTTGCAAGTTACAAATCCTAATTTTTGCAACCTTAAATGCTTAGTACAAGCTCGTATGGACACATAATGAGGTTCTGTTCTTTTGAAAGTGAATAATTTTAGTCTACTTTCCAAATTTGTAATAAAATTATAGGCTTGTGTGGACAAAAATATCACTTTTAGAATTAGCTCCTTTTTTAGCATTGTATTGCTTTGATTACTTTTCAAAATTGTTGTACATTTGAGCTATAGTGCTTGGTGATAGATTTGAGTCTCAAAAGGTCATTGTAAACAACAAAATCAAAAGTCCATTTTGTACATTTTGACAATTGGCCTATTGTACGTGCACTACATATAAAGTACTGAATCATATGTTGGGGGGGTTGATTCATTTTTAATGTTTTGGGGGGTATATTGATTAGTACATAATGGATGAGGAAGATTTGATTACCTTGACCCGATAAAACTATAAGTAATGGAGTGAATTGGTTCTCACTTATCTTAGTCAGCTTAATGCATTGCCATATGTGAAAGGACTTTCATACAATGGTGACACTGGTTCCATCATTTGTCATTCCTTCTTTCTACATATGGATATGGAGGTTATGGATTCACTTGATGACATGAAGTCAATTGATTTATATGATATTTGGATCTATCTTTGGGAGATGTATGGAGATCCACACATTCCTCCATTCCCAAAAGATCTTTTACTTCCAACTGTAGTTGCATCCTCTCTACATGAGATCACGCCTCTTGATGCCCCTATTGTTACTACTGATCTAGTTCTAGTCACAAATTCTTTTGATTTAGTGTAGTAGGAACCTCCATGTCTTCCTCCTTCAGCTTCATGGGATGACTTCCTTCCAAACATTGTAGATCTATTCATGGAGTCTCACATTAAAGATATGGGAGACATCATAGATGATATTTGTCTTCTCTTTGTTGAAGGAAATAATTCATCCATTCATGTACTTTAGAATAGCAGGGTACACCTTGTCTTCCAGCTCTAGCATTAGGAGATGACTACATAGCAGATATTTCAAATTTGTTTGTGGAGTCATACATAGAAGATTTGGTGGACATCATTGACGATATACATCTTCTCTTTGATGAAGAAGATCCTTCTGTAGTTGTGAGGGCCTACTCTGACCCTCTTGTCCATTTTCTACATGATTAGTCTTCATAGGTTGATATGATTGTGGATCCTTAAGTACAATAGTTGCAGGATGTCTCTTTATCATTTGAGGAGACAAATGGTTCTTTGGGACATGTTCTACATCCATCCTTGCTAGATCTGCACTTGTTCTTTTCAGTAGTGTTGGAAGGGGCAACCATCAACATTGACATAGGGAAAGTTGAGCAGGTTTCAAAGATACCATTCATCTTTAGGATTCTTTCTACACATAGGGGAAGCATCTCACCTATACTGCTACCATTGTTTCTTCCAATGGAGGGGAACATTATTCAATAGTCATGGATTAGCTTCTACATTGGAGAAACTCTCACTAATCAGCACTCTACATTTAGTTGGGGGGGGGGGGGGGGGGGGGGGGGGGGGTGGGCGGGGAGAACTACCTTGTCTCCTTCTTCTTCTCTTTTATTGGGGGACATTTTCCTCTTATGGAATTGTATTCTTCTCATACTTCTCTTTTGTATATACTTGATGTATGTCATATTGGGGGGTCTTGATTACTCCATCCATCCATGGATCTTGTTTTTTCATCTCTCTTTTTGGGGGAGGGTTTTTTCCATGAGGTTTTCCCTCTTTTTCTACTTTATCAGAGATTGCATTGCATTTTTTACATGGGTACCTAACATGCCCTAGTAGCTAGGACCCATTATGAATTTCATCCTAGCTTTCATAAGCTTAAATGTATTCCCCTAAGTTGAACTTAGGGGGGTGTTGGTGTAAACAAGTATTCACTATTTACATTTTACTTTAGTTTACTTAGGTCAACGCATTATTTTATTATTTATTAGGTTGAAAATTAAGAGTTTGCATACTTTTATGAGTTTTCATGTTGACAACATAGAAATAAGCAACTCTAATTCAGCACATGGCATCTACAACACTTTAGCTTATATAATTAACTGAGTTGTCATGTAGACAACATAGTTATTCACACTCTTAATTAATCACATGGTGTCTACAACATAATTTGATGTGGTACACCTTTGTAGGCTTATTATCTCATCATCACACTTACTCCTATACTTAATGGAGGATAATGCACTTCTAGTGGACATGTGCTTGGTTGTAAGACTTATCAGTATGGTGATTCCTAGGCATTCTAGAAGCATGCTAAAGGCCTTTATATTCAGGAACTCCTAGTGTATATGTACATGACAAAACATTGAATGAGAATAAATCAATTGAATACTATATTGTTATTCTGATCATACCTTTCTGGTCTATTGATCATACCCAAGAATATTTTTAGAACTTCATTTATCAACCTCATGAAAGTACTATGTGCATTAGTCAAACCAAAAGGTATAAACAACCATTCATAAAAACCATCTTCTATCTTAAAAGAAATCTTCCACTCATCACCTTCTCTAATTCTAATCTAATGATAGCTACTCTTCAAATCAATCTTGGTAAAATACTTTTCTCCACTTAAACAATCCATTACATCATCCATCCTTGGCATAGGAAGCCTATATTTCACTATGATCTTGTTAATAGCTCTAGAATTAGTACACATTTTCCATTCTCTATTCTTTTTAGGTGCCAATACAATAGGTACAACACATGAACTCAAACTTTCTCTGATCAAACCTTTTTGCAACAACTAATGCACTTATCTATTAAGCTTTTCATTCTCTATATGTGTCAATCTATATGATGCTTTATTTTAAAAACTAGCACTAGGAGTCAAATCCATACAGTGACTTAAACTCCTTACTAGTGGTAAATTATCAAGTATATCCTCTAAAAAAATATCTTTATACTCAATTAGAAATTTTTTAATTTCTACTTATACTCAACCTCTACTAGTTTCTACTATCACTTGGTCATTAGCAACTTTTGATGTGACTCAATCCTCTAGGAATTATAGGAAAACAAACTAGGTTCCTTTTCATTTATTTTTCAAATTGTTTTCCATTGACCATGGAAATTTTTTTAGTAGTACAATTAACCTCATCTAGATTTTCAATCAAAGGTAGCAATATTTTCTTTTTCCCATTTACCCAAAGATTATATTGATTCAATCTTCCATCATGTATATCATATCTATCATATTTCCAAGGTCTACCCAATAGAATATGACAACAATCCATAGGCATAATAGCATACAAAAATTCATCAAAGTAAAGCCCAATCTTGAACTTCACAATACATTGCTCACTTACCAATATCTTATGCTTATCCTTGATCCATGAAACATGATAGTGTTTACAATGTTTCAGCCTCTACAACTACAACTTTGTAACTAGCTCTTCTGATTCCAAATTTGTACAACTTCCACTATTAATGATACCTTGCAACATTTTCTAACCATCTTACATATAGTTTTGAAAATAATTCTCCTTAAGATAGGTTCCTTACCACTTCCCTTATTACATAAGGTTCTTCTCACCATTAGATTTTCTCTAGCCTCAGGTCCACTTGGTGAACCCTCAGTGTCTCCTTAGATCACAACATTTCTATCACCTTTCCCACTTTCAATTGATCTATACTCAAAGGATCTATGTCCTTCTTTACCACATCTGAAACAATTACCATGAAAACCACCTTTAGAATAAGAATTACCTCTTCCTTAGTAAGAACTAGTACCTCCTCGATAAGAATTACCCCTTTTCCATTCAGTCTTATTTTTGTCATCACTTTTCCATTTAGATTTCCCTTTATCTTGCATAAAACTATCAGATTTTCGACCTTCTCCATAAGATCTACCTCTACCTCTCTAGAATCTACCACCTCTACCTCTTTTTCAAGATCTCCTCAACTTTCAAGGCATATTGGTATGCTTCTTCCACACTTTCCAATTTTGAAAAACTTATCTCATCTTGAATTCCAAATTCAATCCATTTATGTACCTTGCAATTTTCTCAACATCATCATCCACATATCTAGTTCTAATGTCTAATCTATAGAATTCCTCAGTAGATTCCTTTATAGTCATGTCTCTTTGTCTCAAATTTTGCATCTTTTTCAATAAGCTAACTTGGTAATTAGCAAGAAGGAATTTTTTCTTTACCTTACCATTTCCACCCAAGTTCTAATCTTCTCCTTTTCTCTCCTTTGCCTATCAGTTTACAAATGGTCCCACCATAGTGCGGCATGACCTTTCAACCTAGTAATTGCAATCTTCACCTTGGTATTATTAGGAGTGTTTTCATACTCAAAGAACTTTTCCATTTCAAAGATCCAATCTAACACAACATTGGTATCCAATTTTTCATCATAAGGAAGAATTTCTACAATAGGCTTTAAGTTTTTCCTAGATAATACCCTCAATAATCTTGCCACATCTTGATATTCTTCACGTTCTAGATTAGGGTTTGGTAGTACTGCTTCATCATCACTCACATCATGAAGATGTTCTCCTCCCCTCTAGCTCTACAACATCTAATCTAGCTACAATCTATCTCAATGTATCGAATAGTGCATTACAAACATTTTCTCTACCTCAAACTATCTTTAAAAATCTGATTTTTCAAAGATTTTAACCCTCTACAAGTTATATGTCAAATCTTCAAATCTTCTACCCCAAAACCAATTTCACTTAGGGTTCTACATGATCCAATCTCCAAAAGGATGAACCTCAAGCTTTAATACCACCTGGAGCAAGGAGAGATGAAATAACTAGGGCCAAGTGCACACCCAACTATTCCAACCACCTTGTAGAGTAAACACAATAGAAGAAAACACTAAGGAGAGAGAATCAAAATAATTTATTGATTCATCAAGTAATCAACATACATGCCTAGCTGTAAGGTCTTTTGGGTTACAACCATATACAAAATAAAACTTCCAAATCCATGATCCAATTTCTAATTTGCATTTCCAGACACATGCATTCCACCTTCAAAAAAGCCCTAAATTTCCCTTTAACCTAAGCCTAAGAACTCTATTTATACTTTCCAAAATGGGTTACAGAAGATTCTAGAATATTACATCAAAGAAAGGTCAACCCCAAAATGGTTAGCACTCATCCCTAAACAATATCCTATTATTAAATTCATGATCAAACTTAAGTAAGCAAGTTGGGTCACATTAAGAACCAAAACATAGAAAACTTAGCAAAAGAAGGAACTGAGCATCAAAAAATAGTAGGCTCACTCAACACATGAAGGAATACTCAGCCAATATTGGATAACTCAACACACACTGGATAACTCGGCAGTAACTGCTACTCAACAATAACTGGAACTTGGCAACAACTGGAACTCAACAATAACTAGAAAATGGAACCCAACAACAACTAGAACTTGGCAGTAACTAGCACTCGTCAACAACCTAAACTTGAATTTTTTTGGCATAATGGACAAAAAGTACAAGATTGCAAGGCAACCCAGGATGCTCCTACATCATACAAGGAACTTACATATAAGTACATCATTTTTTGGGTACCATTCCCATCGAGGTTTTTCTTTTCATCAAGGGTTTCCTTAGTTAACAAATCTGGTGTTATAGTGTATGGTTATCTTCTTTTGTTTGTTGCACTTATTGATCATATGTTTAAGAATTAATAAAGTTGATAAGAGTTGTGTTGATTGGATAAATGATTCCCCCCTCCTAGTTAACTTGGTTGACTTTACTTTCTAACAATGTATGTAATAAATAAATAAACAAAAAATGTGATGTAGGAGCACCTTGGGTTAATGAGAAATCTTGCATCAATAATTTTCTTTTTGTACCATTCTACTATTCACAATGTAACTATTGTTGATTTTGGTGTCAGGTTGTGCATAGTTGATGCCATGTCAAGGATCTATCCTAGATCATTTTCCTAAGTGCACACATTCTTATGTTTCCTATTCTTTGAGTTTCATGTCATTCTTTGTAGTCTCTGATTACTACAATTTTCATCCAGTGAGGCATGTTATTTCTTTTTGCATATTTGTAGTGATGACATGGCATCGCATGTAGTTGGGAGTCAACTTATAGCTCCCATGTGGACCTTGTTAGAAATATAAGAGAAGTAACTAAGAGGGGAGGGCTGAATCAATTACCACTAAAACAATTCCAAATCCCTTAGATGTTAATACAAACTATTGAGCTGTCATTTTGCACAATTCTTAATAATGGGAATCCTTTCAAACTCCTCACTTAAAAAGCTAACCTGGGATCAACTCCAAGGTTCTGGGTGATCTTGCAACCTACTAAAATCCACTTAGGCCTTTTCTAGTTCAAACCAATTTTAGATAAGATGATCAATTTTTTTGCTATTTCAAAATTAACCACGAAAAAAATGTTTTTGGTATTTTCTATTTTTAAATGATTGCACTCTAACAATGCAACTATATGAATTCCTAATTTAATGTGGCTGTTAGAATGTTTGTAGATATAATAGTGGACAATGTTGCTGATTTTTTTCAAGACCTACTTGCAGGATGCATCACAGATTGGGACACTATGAAACAAAGGTTTGAGGAATGTTATAAAAGTACAAAGGATGCACAAGTATTGTTGCTACAATTGGCATAGATAAAGAAAGAACCATTAGTTTCCATGAGAAATTTTAATATAGGATTCAATAAGTTCATCAAAAGGATACTGACTACAAGTGCACCAATAGATGATAATAAGAATACTTTCTACATTAGCTCTATGTCTCCTAGCTTGGGATATCAAATTAGAAGAGATAATGTAGACAAGTTGCAAGCTACCCAGGCACTAGTTGTAGAGATGGAAGATGACATGATAGTCTCTTGTAAGTGGAAGAGAGATTTCCAATCTAGAACCATGGGTAATATAGTTAGTACTTCTAATAATACAGAGGCTATGCTTTAAAAAATGTCTAATGAGCTCATTTCATTGAAGAAAAAAATTAATAGGCTTGCTCATTCTTTTCACCAACCTCATCAAGAAGGTTATAGAAATCCAAATGGAGGTAAAGCATTGAAAATACCACCTATTTAATAGATATTAGCAATTGAAGGTGCTCCCAAGAGACAAAATATGTGTGCTTTTCACTTAAGGGTACACCATGATGGAGATACATGTGTAGATATGATCAGATATAGGCAGATGGTGGACAATAAAAAACAAACAATTGAATATCCTAAAAGTGAGGATGATCATGCCCCTTATGGTGACTTTGAAAATTATTTCTTGGAGTATGAATCAGATTCAAAAATGGGAGTTGACTTCTTTGCAACTCTAGAAGGACCTCAATTGACAGTAATGACCAGAGGTCAAAAAAATAGAAATCATATCAGCAATGCACTCCCTGTCAAAAATAATACACCATCAAAAAAATAAAATAAAGATAAAGGCATGGTAACTTAAACTTCACAAAAGAAACACAGAGGTAAATCATCTAATTGTTTTGACAAAATACAATAATGTGAAGAGACAAGAATTCAGATTTCTACACTAGATTACTTGAAAACTAATATTGATTAGTTGAAAATGTTAGTTGAACATTGCAATAAAGAGAAATAATAGGTTATTATTAATGCTAATATTTATTATCTCAATAAATCTAGTACTAGTGGATTTTCTTTAATTGATGAAGATTTTACACTCCCTAAGTTGTTTCAAGAAGAGGAATCCACTATCTTAGCCACATGACCAAATAAAAAACTAGATCCTTTACACAATTCCTTTTTCATCAATGGAAATAGGTTGAGTAATTGTATCATAGATTCAAGAGCCTCTCATAATGTTATGCCTACCTCTATAAAAAAAGCTTTAGGGCTTCCACTGACTAAAACCTTTGGTAGATGCTATTCAATGGATGAAAAACAAGTAGCCTTGCTTGGACAAATAAAATATGCTCAACTTGTGGTTTCTTATCCTTGAAAAAGACTTAAACTTACCATCCTAATAGTAGACATGACTACAAGCTATTTCATGCTCCTAAGTAGAGGTTTTTGGGGGGAGAAATAAAACTAGATTAGTCTTGTGCTACTATCAAAGTTAGAGATAAAAAGGTAAAGCTAGAACCAAAAGAGAACGCAAAATTTACTATGCTAAAATCAGATTACCCTACCTAAAGATCCTTGGAAACAAGGATAAATATAAGAAGAGAATTTTTTTTAAAGCAAGTATGGATTCACATGACATATGACATACGAGGATCACAAAGATTGAAATGGAAGACTAACAAAACATCTTGACACCAATGGATCTCCAAACACCAATACTAACCAGAATGACTAACTATAGAAGACGCACAACTAAATTCAAATCAAAACATTTCAAATTTAAAATGCAATGCCAAAGGAAATAAGATCTCCTAAAGGGGTACCCAAAAAAATTCCCAAAGAGTTTAGGTTAAACCAAAAAGTGCCCACTATTTGCTCAAACAAGTTTTTGCAAATATTAGGTGATACTTTAAATCAACACTATATGGTACTTTCTAATATTGTGCAACCTTTCTCAAGAATGGGGGTGATGCTTTTAGGGTTTGGGTGACACTTATCTAAAGGGTGTGTGATACTTTACAAGTATTGTACAACACTTCTTCAATGGTGGTGTAATACTTAGGGTATCCCATGACATTTCTCTAAGAGACGCGTGATACAATTAGGGAATGTACGATAGATCTCTTTTGGATGTGCGACACTTTAAATTATCACCCCATGCTAACACATAGTCATAGAAAAGGTTCCAACTTTGGGGAAAATTGTTATTCTTATGGCTAGCTTGGCCATAAATCTTGAGTGCTCCATCAAACCATCTTCAAAACCTAGTAAGGGCACAATGAGATTTGAGCCTACTATAGGAGATGCTGGTAGAAATCATCAAGTCTTTGTGGTGGTTGAAAAAAGTAAAGTGGATGATCAAGGTATAGTAGTCGATGCTATAGGCACATTGCATGGTATTTCCTCTTTAGTTTTATTTGACTCAGGTGCTTTTAATTCTTTCATATCAGCATCTCTTGTTGAGTAGTGTGGGCTAGTGGTAGTGTGTCAAGTTGATAGATGGTAGGTTGAGTTAGCCATAGGTTCCAAAATAGTTGTAGACTCATTAGTCAATGGTTGTATTTTGAATTTGGGAACCCTCACTACCACAATGGATCTTCCTATCCTACCTCTAGGATTGTATGACATTGTGTTGGGCATGGATTGGTTAGCTTCCCATCAAGAAAACATTAATTGCTATCATAAGATGATATAGTGTGTTGATGATATAGGTAGGTAGGTGGAACTTTTGGGAGTTTAGAGACTAGTCTCACTTTGAATGATCTTAGCTAATCAGCTAAAGTGGAGTGTATAGAAGGGTTGTCTGTTGTTTCTTGTTTCTGTCAGTGATCTTGAAGAAGTCAAGAACTATATGGTGACACTTGATGATCAACCACTCCTTCATGAGTTTGAAAATGTGTTTCTTGATGAGATTATACATATGCTATTGCAATGTGACATTGATTTTTAGATTGATCTTGTACTAGGAGCTAAGCCAATTTAACGAGCTCATTATGGCATCATTGCTCAAGAGTTGAGTGAGCTTAGATTGTAGTTGGAGGAATTATTGGCCAAGGCCATATTCATCCTAGTGTATCCCTATGGGGTGCACCAGTCATCTTCATGAAGAAGAAGGATGGTTCTTTGCATTTGTCCATTGACTATCAGTAGTTGAATAAAGTGATAGTGAAGAACGAATATCCTTTGCCAAGGATAGATGACTTGTTTGATCAAATAAAGGGAGTACAAGTGTTCTTAGAGATTGATCTAAAGTCAAGATACCATCAACTTTGTCTTTAGGAGGCTGACATTCATCGAACAAGTTTTCATACGCAATATGGGCATTATGAGTTTATGATTGTACCCTTTGGGTTAACAAATGCACCGTCAGTGTTTATGAGTTTGATGAATGGAGTATTTCACACTTACCTTGATCAGTGTGTCAATGTATTCCTAGATGACATATTGATCTATTCAAAGACTATGGAGGAGCATGGAGTCCATTTATGTTAGGTATTGCAATACTTGAGAGACCATCAATTTTATGGCAACTTGAGTAAATGTGGGTATTTCTAGTTAGAGGTGAATTATTTGGGACACATAATCACTAGTGATGGAATTGTAGTGGATCTAGAGAAGATTAATGTGATCATAGATTAGCTGGTATGCACTAATGTCTCAAAAGTTCATAGTTTTATGGGATTAGTAGGTTACTACCATCATTTTGTGAAGGATTTCTCAGGAGTAGCTCATCCCATTGCTTCTCTTCAGCAAAAAGGGAAGAAGTATGTTTAGTCAGACTAGTGTGAGCCAATGTTTAATGTTGTTAAGGAGTGTTTGACTAGTGCACCAATCCTTCCACTGCCTAATCTTGTAGGTAATTTCATGGTTTGCATAGATGCTTCATTAGAAGGCGTGGATGCATTGTTGATGCAAGATGGTCGAGTGATTGCATATGAGTCTAGAAAAATCAAAGACCATGACCTTAACTAGTCCATGCATGATTTTAAACTTGTGGTCATAGTGCATGCCCTTATCTATTAGAGATATTTTCTTTTCAAACATAGGTTTGAGTTTCATAGTGATCATAGGAGCTTACAGTATATCCTTACTCAACCAAACCTTAATGTATGACAACATCCTCGGATGGAGTTCTTGTACAAGTATGATGTTCATTACATTAAAAATAAGGAGAATGTCATCACAAATGCCTTGAGTAGGAGGTGACATGAGGTATCAGTGATGTCATTATGAGTGGATTTGTGAGGCCATATCTTGGATGCCTTGCCTAGTGACACTTGGTATTAGGAAGTGAGAGCAGAGATCAAGTTTGGATGTACCTTTGAGGGGAGATTTTTGGGGTACTTGCTTGATTTTGATGAACAACTATGACACTTAGGCATATCTATGTACTTGTGTTAGGTGATCCTCATTCCTTGGTTTTGCTAGAAGCACATCATGCACCATATTCCACACATCTTGGTGTCAAGAAGATGCATGTTGATATTAAATAGTTGTACTTATGGATAGGGACATGAGACACAATATTGCTGATTTTGTTGCTCAATATCTCGAGTGCCAAAGAGTGAATGCAAAGCATCAACATCTGATGGGTCTTTTGTAGCTATATACCCTTCTAGAGTGGAAATGAGATACAACATTTATTGGTTTTATCATAGGGTTTCCTATATCATCCCAAAGATATGATTGTATTGTGGTGACAGTGGACAAGTTGCCTAAAGTAGCATATTTTTTACCCATGAGAGCATCCTATTGAGCTTCTTCTATAGCACATGTTTTCATAGAGGATATTGTATGTTTGCATGGGATCCCTCATCGGATTATTTTTGAAAGAGATCCAATGTTTACTTCTACATTGTGGACGTCTCTCTAGCATGCTTTGGGCATGCAACTCAGTTTTAGTTTGGCTTATCACCTAGAGACTGATGATCTGACTAAGAGAGTAAATCAAGTTTTGGAGGATATGCTTTTCATGTATGTTATGGATAGGTAGGTGAAGTGGGAGTACTATTTCTACATTGTTGAATTTGCATACAAAATAGGTATCATAGTTCTCTTTGCATGTCACCTTTTTAGGCCTTGTATAGTAGACCGTGCCATACCCCTTTGAGTTGGGATCATTTAGAGGACTTAGTTCTTTTGGGTCTAAAGATACTTCAAGATATTGAGTAGTAGGTTATTCAGATTAGGGAGCATCTGGTTACTACTCAAGATAGGGAGAAGAAGTATAAAGATGCCCATAGTTTGGATCACCACTTTTCTATTGGTGATAGGGTGTTTTCAAGAGTGCAACCGAGGAAGAGACCCATTTGTTATGGAAAAGGCTATGATTTGGTGCCATGTTTTATAAGACTATTTGAGATCCTTGAGAGGATTGGTTCTATTGCTTATCAACTAGCATTTCCACCTACCCTATTGTGCATCCATAATGTTTTTCATGTTTCAATTTTGAGGTAATATATTTTGAATGTGGCCCATGTTCTTAGTTGGGATGCTTTGTAGGTAGTAGATGGGAAACTTACTTTAGAGCCCATTCATATCCTACAACACTAGAGGCTGACCTTGTGAGGTAGAGACATCAAGCAGGTAAGGGTCTAATGGGACTCGAGCAATGAGACCGTTGTGACTTGGGAAGATACTACACGTTTGAGAGGATTGTACCCCTACCTTTTTGTTGGCTTCCAAGAGTAAGCCTATGCTATTGGGGAAGGATGTAGTAACTCTTGTATTTGCAGTTTGTACCTTGTTGTTATTTTGATTCAAGAGATACTTGATGCTCTTATTATATGTACTTTGAGATGACCTGAGGGTCGGATGTTATACTGTGATTCAGTATCATAGATGTTATACTGCCATGTTGTTTAGTTTATCATATTTGCATGTAGATGCCATTTTGAGATGACAATAGGTCTATGATGTTATTTGATTATTTGGCATTTGCACATATCTTTTGATTATGTTATGTGATGGATTTTATGCTATAGTGATTTACTTCATTCTTGCTTCAGTATGCTATATGTGAACATGAGTGATGTAAATGGATTAATTAGGTATTTAATGCATTATTGCTTTGGCTATGATATTATATGCAATTTAACTTGATCTTGTGTTTTAGTGTGCAAAATTTATATCACTGAAAATGACACATTGAGTTAGTGATTCGGCTATTCACTTTACCCCGGTTGTCCATGTATGGTCGACATATCCTTATTCAAATTGTTTAAATTAAACCTTTTGATGATTATTAAATCCAAACACATCTGCATCATATGATTATACCAATGAGTGTGTCTGTGCATTTAGAGGTTTGCATTGTCACAAAAGTTATTAAGTTAATTTCTATAATTTTGGGTTTTTGAGATTTAAATCTTTCTAGATTTAATTTCTAGCAGCTTTGCCTTAGGTAAATTCCTATTACAAGAAATAATCTATCTTTTTTTGGGTCATTTCAGAGTCTAGCTAGTATAACTGGCTATTTTCCCTAATCAATTATTCACTTGAAAAGTGAACATATATCCAAAAAGGAATTTAATTCCTCACTTCTCATTTTTGAATTAAAAAGTTCGAGAGTAAAACCTAGAATCCTCTTCATGAGGATTTACTATTTTGTTCATTGTGGGAGCTATGTGCATGGGATCATCACGAGGTTGGTCTCATTGGATCCAGCTCTGAGAGACCTTAGATTGCTATATTTTTGGCTACTTCTGTGGGGTCTTTATTTTATGGTTCAGATTCCTATTTTGCCCCTTTTGGCTATGAGGTAGGGCTCTCCCATTTTATTGTTTATGCTCCATTTCTACTTTTCTTTTTGGTAGCCATTTGTTAGGAGGTTGAGAACTAGTGTTCCCCTCCATTTCTATTTGTTGGTTCTGACCAGTTGGTCAGGTATGAATATTTTCCCTATTTTTGGGATGGAGGTTTGGGGTTTCACATCGTTATGCTAGACATTTTTTCATACAATGTTTGAACCCAAATTTTATTTGATTTTTAGGGTTTTTGTGCCCAAAGACCAAATGGGTATTAATTTTAAAGTTTTCCAATTTTTGGGTTTCTTACCTTGTTTTGCATAGTGCCCTATTTTCTTAGGTTTTCTTGGCATGAGTTTGGTCGTGGACTTGGATCATCCATTTGGATGTCATCTAGTCAGACCATTTTTGCACTTTTATGTTTTTATTGGGATGTGTGCCACATTTGTACTCCTAACTTTGTGTTTGGTTGAGTGATTTTATACTTGGTGTTTTATTTCTTTTGGACCCTTGTTATTATTTCATGAACACTAGGATTCACATAGAATCCATACTCCCAAATTGAGGTCAGTTGAGTGAGTTCATGATGTTTGGTCTTGTTGCATCATTGGGATTGATGTAGAATCTATCTTTTCAAGCTTGTTTCAGTTGAGTCATGTTTTTCTTGTGTTCTCATCCAGTCCTTGTGTTATGATCTTCATGATGGTGGTGCACATACATTTGTCATGTGACTTGAGAGCCTTTATCTTTTGTGGTACTTCCAAAATTTATGATCATTGGGGTTGGGTTGGTAATATGCATGCCTATAGGCACTCATTGTTGGATGAGCATAGTTAGGGTAGTTTAGCAAATGGAGGGGGCTTCTATCTCACAACTTCACAATCACGGTGCCATACGTTGGCATAGGAAGTTTTAATTAAGTGATAACTAAATAAAATGTGTGAGTGGTAATTAAACTTAAGATAATAAAAAGGTTATGATGTGCTCCTTCTATTGGTAAGTCTAAGCTACCAATATTAGCTTGGGCTTGTCAATGACAAGCGACTCTCCATGATATCAACCCCAATATAGCAGCCTATTGAGTGTTTGATGAGGACTAACTGTACTTGTATTGTCTCATGATCTTGGTTTCAATCATTATTATTGTCTAGCATAAGTGATAGCCATGGACATTTTGCTTTATGTGTCTTTGTGGTTGGAACATTATCTCCATCAGCACAATAGGAGTGGACCTACTAGTTTCATGTGGTTGGGAGGCATAGCTACCTGTGCCACTATTGGGGATTGGTGTATAGAGATGGTCTATTGTCCTAGTGCAATCGTTGCTAGATGTTTTCACTTGGTACTTTGGGTTCCAGAGTATGTTTTCATTGGAATACTTTTATATCATGTTTAGATGATGTTAGTTATTGATGCATTTCCTTATTATGATGATTAGCATATGCTAGATGATGTTATCTATTTTATAGGATTATCTTATGCTATACTTCTAGCATGTTATATTTCCTTATTCTTATGTTGTGGCATGTTTTATTAGTGACATCCTCATAAGATAACACCAACGATCTGGTTGGTAGTATGGGATGTTACATGCAGGGGATGACTAGGGCCCACAATGGTCTTATGATGCTATTATGGTTGGGAGGAACCACATACTTAGTTTGGTTGTTTTTTTCATTGCGATATTGTTTTAGTACACTAAGATGTTTCCTTCTGTACTTTCCCTTCATTCCTCGTTTTATGGTTAGATGCAAATTCTACTTTTTAGCATTTGTGTTTGAGTGTCTATACCTTGACTGTGGATCCAATGTTCCCTAGTGTGTAGGTTTTATGTCCTTGATTTATCCTATAATTCATCTGTAGAGCTTTTCTTGTATTCCTAGGTGACCATGTGTTAGCATGGGGTGATATGATAAAGTGTCACATGCCCAAAAGAGATCTATCGTGCAATCCTTGATTGTATCGCACGTCTCTTAGAGAAATGTCATGTGATACTCTTAAGTACCTCACCCCCTTTGAAAAAGTGTCATACGGTACTTGTAAAGTATTGCATGCCCTTTAGGGAAGTGTTTCTCAAACCTTGAAAGTGTCACCCCCTTCTTGAGAAGGATCGTATCATACTAGAAATTATCGCACAGGTTTGATTTAAAGTATCACCTGGGTTTTGCAAAAAACCTATTTGGGTAAACAACAAACACTTTTTGTTTGACCCAAACTTTTCAAGACATGCTTTGGCTACCCTCTTAGGTTCTCTTCAATCGCTTAGCATTGTATCTTGAATACAAAATGTTTGAATTCATAATCATTTGCATTCTTCTATGGTTTGTCATTTTTTTTGGTGGTGGCATTTGGAGATTCATTGGTTGTTGGGATTGTTGGTGAAGTCTTCCATTGCAATATTTGTGATCCCTATATGATGTTTTCATGTTCATTCATACATGTAAAAAAAAATATTTTCTTGTATTGAATCCTTGTTCCAAGGATCTCCGAGTTGGGCATTACAAATATTGTATCATGAAATACATTTTGGTAATTACATGCTATTCTCTAACACTCCTAATATTCAAGAAGAATCAAACAAACTAAAGGTGATGAGTTGTGGACTCTAGAATTTGATGGCAGTTGTGCTAATGTCGGTTCAGGTGTAGGGGTAGTATTGACATCACCTAGTGGGGAAATGACTTGCTTGGTCTATAAGTAAGATTTTAAAAATACTACTAATACTGCAGAATATGAAGCTTTTCTCCTTGGAATAATGACAACAAAATAAAAAGGATCAAGATGCTTAAAGCTCAAGGACATGCAGAGTTGCTGTTAAGATAAGTCAAAAACTAATATGTAGTAAAGAACTCAAGATTGAAAAGCTACTATAATAAGGTATGGGATGAAATTGAGAGTTTTGATGACTTCTCAATTACATCAATACTCAAAGAATTTAATTCAAGAGCTAATTTTTTGGCAGTCTATGCATCATTGCTCTTACCACATCTTGACTTTAAAGATCAAATCTATAAAGTAGAAGTTTTATTCAGCCCTAATGTCCCTGATAATCAAGATTCATGGAAGGTGTTTGAAGATGATAAACACATACTAAAATTCATTGAAGGGGAAGATCCTTTTGAATGCTTGTATTTTGAGGGAAGCACTAATGCAAGTGATGATGAGTTAGTGACAAGTGATAAGAAGAAAATAGAGTCTAATATGATTCAAGTGAAAGGTAATAAGATTCCACCACATCTATTCTCTTTACAAAAAATTATTGATAGACATGATGCATATATAAAGAATGAAAGAGATAAGAAAGGAAAAACCTATGGTGAATATGATGGAATCAATGTAGGGATAAAAGGAAAGGGAAGGGGGGCTTTATAGTTTGACACCAGCAATAGGTGTATGGATTAACATATGGTGATAGTATATGGGACTACCTTGTACTATTTATGGGAGGTACCTAATTGCACTACAAATGAGGCATACGTACCCTATCCCCCAGTGGGATTTGAACTTGTGAACTCTCTTTTGAGAGCACAATGAATCACCACTAGGCCAACTCAATCAGGCTAAAGATGATAAACATAGGGAAGTGTTGCACACTAGAAGAGAGGATAGAGATAAGGGAATTACTTATTTAATTTCAAGATGTATTTTCTTGGATTTATGAAGACTTAAATAATTTCATGAGGGAAAATTTCAAACATGAAATCCCTCTTAAATCAAAAGCAACACCATTTAGGTAGAAACAAAGAAACTATAATCCTATAGTTAAAGGAGCAATCTTTAGGAATATTGAAAAATACTACAAGCTAGGATTATATACCTTATTCATCATTCTACCTGGGTTTCTAATATTGTGCCAGTGAGGAACAAGAATAGATTGATAATAATTTGTGTAGATTTTAGGAATCTAAATCAAGCCTCACTCAAGATAAATTTTCTCTTCCCAATATGGATCATCTCTTACAAATTGTTGCAGAGTTAGAGATGATGTCAATGTTAGATGGCTTTTCAGGATATAATCAGATCCAAGTGAAAGAAGAAGACCAATTCAAAATTGCATTTACCATACCATGGGTTAATTTTTCCTACAATACAATTCCCTTTGGACTAATCAATGCAAGTGCAACTTTTTAGCATGGCATGAATCTGGATTTTGGAGATTTGAAAGATAAAATCATTTTCATAAACCTTGATGATTTGATAGTCTTTTCTAAGAAGAGGAAAGATCATATTAAAGATATAGAAAATGTGCTACAAAGGTGTAGAGAACATGATGTCTCACTAAATCTAAAGAAGTCAATATTTTGTGTGACAAAAGGCAAGCTTCTTGGTCATATTTTATCCCAAGAAGGAGTGAAGATTGATCTAGATAGAGTTAAGATATTTAGCAATTTAAGTGTACCATTGAGTAAAACTAGAGTGAAGTCCTTCTTTGGCCAGGTAAATTTCTTGAGGATATTTGTTACTAATTTCTCTAAGATAATTAAATGTATAGTTGATATAATCAAAGGAAATAAAACTTTCAAATGGAGTGATGTTGTGAAAAAGGATTTTGAATATATCAAGGATACCATTTCCAAAGTCCTTGTGCTTATTCATCCTAACTACACTAAATAATTCATCATTTATTGTTATGCCTCAGAACATACTATGTCAGCCATATAGATGCAAGAAAACAAAGAGAGAATACAAGCTCTAATTGCTTTCATGAGTATACGATTGAAGAATCAAGAATTGAGATATTCACAAATGGAGAAACATGCATATGCAGTGGTGAGATCCCTTAAAAGTTTTAGGTTTTATGTATTGTATTCACATTCAGTAATATATGTGCCAAATTCTGAAATTAAAAATATTTTAACACAACAAGAGTTTGGTTGTAATAATAGAGGAGTGTGGATAGAAAAAGTCCAAGAATATGATATAGAAATTAAGCCAACCAAACTTGTAATGGGTAATGCACTCTGTAAATCATTGGAAAAAGATCAACAATGCGATGAAGAATATACTCCAAAGGTTCTTATGATAAGTCTTCAAGATCGTTGGTTCTCAAACATTGCTTATTTTCTGACATATGGTGAATGACCTAAAGGATTAACTACCAAGTAAAGAAGAGATCTAAAAAAAAAGGTTGTAAAGTATGTGATTCATGATGATGTCTTGTATAAGAAATAAATTCATGAAAATTTTTAACGATGTGTATATAAGGAGAAACAAGTAGATTTGTTAAGATCTTTTCATAATGAAGCATGTGGAGGATATTTTTTTAGCACTGTCACTACATTAAAAATTCTGAGACAATGTTATTATTGAATTGGCATGTTTAAATATGTATATAAGTGGGTTTCTAATTGTGAGAAATGTAAGATGTTTATTAGTAAACCTTAGCTTGCTTCCCTAGCTCTTAGACCAGTGGTAATTGAGGATCCTTTTCATCAATGGAATTTAGATTTTATAGGCCCAATAAATCCTCCTTCTAGTCAAGGACATGCATATATATATATTGACTGTCATAGATATTTCAGTAAATGGGTTGAAGCCAAGCTAATGAAGAAGACTTCATCAAAGGTGGTATGCAATTTTCTCAAAGAGCAAATATTGATCAAATTTGGAGTTCTTGTGAATTTGATAATGGATAATGCATCTTATTTTTTCTCTTTAGAAATTTCTGAATTTTTCTATGATAATGGTAAACAAGTTGGACATTCCTCTGATTATTTCCCTCAAGGAAATGGACAAGCTAAGTCTAGTAATAAAAACCTAATTAATATTTTAAAGAAATTGGTCTCAGTTAATCAGAAAGGTTGGCACAAGAAGATTCATGATGCTTTATGGGCTAATAGAACCACACCTAAAAGAGCCATAGGTATTTCACCATTTGAATTAGTCTATGGAGTGGAAGTTAATTTTCCATTGCCTCTAGAATTTGTTGCATGTAAATTAAAGACTTTTAATGAAGAAGATTTTTTCAAAGATGGATTAGAGAAGAAAATCATGTATTTCACCAAGTTGCAAGAAGAAAGGGAAGAGATGGTTGAAAAAATTACTAAACACCAAGGAAGAGTAAAGAAGTTGTTTGATAAAGGGAAAAGGCCTAGAAAATTCATGGAAGGTGATCTAGTATTGTTATGGGATAAGAGACATGAGCCAAGAGGTATGCATTCAAAAATTTGGTCTTTATGGAAAGGGCCATTTCAAATCATATAAGCAAATCAGAATAACTCTTTCAAGTTGGTCTATCTTGCAGGAGAAACCCTGACATGTTCTTATAATGGGTAGGATCTGAAGTTCTATCAAATGTAAAATTGAAAGCAGGTAACCCCTACATACTAGCTAGATAGGTAGGTTTTCCTTCCTTGTAGTTTGTTCTAGCTTAGTTGTTTCCCTAGGTAGTTTTTTGTTGTTTTCCTAGTCTAGTTTTTTCTTTTTGTGTGGAACTAAAGATTTCTAGAGTTATTTCAAGCATTGTCATGCTTAAATCACCAAATAGAGCCAGTTGTTTCCCAAGTTTTAGTTTATATCTTTTTCCCTAGGTTTATGAGTCAAGTTAAGTGTTAATGTATTAAGTCTGATTCCAGATTTAGTATAGGATGATCTTTCTTCTCATAATTATTTTGAGTCAATCTAATGTGAGAATCATATGAGCAATGCATCATTCAAAATCTAGATGATTTGGGTTTGGCAGGTTTGTTATGCATTATCTGGATGAGAAGAAGGTCTTGATATTCTGCTAATTCATATTTTCTTATTCCTAATCATGTCGAAGACAAAGATTCATGATGTAAAGTAGTTCTTCATGAAATCATTTCTAAATCTCTGAGAGTTTCTAACTTCATCATCAAAGAGTTTCTAAATGAAATCGATAGTTAATATTTAATTCACACATATATGGTGTAGAGTTAAAAATTCAATTGAATCAAAGAATGCATACTATTGGCCAAATGAAAATTCTAAATGCCTATCTATTAGATTGCGTCTCATTTAAATATTAAATAAAATTTGACTGCCTTCAACTGTTAGATCTTATAAGATCCACGATCTTTGCTATGTCGCTATTAAAATTTGTTCGATCATTATTCATAGCGACATAATGACATAACAACACATGTCTTATGGGTCATCACATTTCATGAGCCATAGTTAGAATATAGTCATGAGGTGCCATGAAGAAAGGAAGGTCAAGATCATATTGTGTAGGTAATGAAAAAGTGCCAATTATTCACCATAGTGTTTATAGCTAGAAAATGGATCCATGGTGCAAAACAAAACAAAGGGTTAAGACCATTTTCATCATTGTTAGATCAAATAAGATCTATAGAGGTCATTATGTCATCATAAAAAGATGATTGTTTGATAATCTATGTGACAAAGTGACGTGAAGGCATGTGTCTTGATGGGCTCATTACATTCTACCATTATCAAACTCCCCAAGAAATGAATTACTTCCATCTATCTACCATGACATACCTAGATGGAAAGTGGACTTGTGCCATAAAAGGAAGAGACTTAACATCATTTTATTATAATCATTAGATCAGAAAAAGATCTATGTTTGTCACCATCTCGCTATGTAAAGTTTCAAGGAAAATAATCTATGGGACAAAATGATGGAGGGACCCACGGAGGAAGTTATAAGGCAAGGTTGTAAAGTTTTAATCATGATCATTAATTTAAGATCAAAAACCATAGTTCAAAGATGTAGTAACCATTATAATATGAATTATATTGAATTTGTACCAAATAGAAGAATACAAAGAATTGAAGGTTTTTTGCAGGATTTGTGAATTTGCATGAACATGAATAGTCATCGAGTGTTTTTAGAAATAACATGGATTCATAATTTTTTATAGAAGAGATACCAAATGCTCATATTATGATGTAGGTTGGATAATTTCATATTTTATTCTTAGTTTCTTTTCTATTATATGACTATTTCTCTTCTAGAATTAGGAAATGATAGAGAACTATAAATGTAATCTCATTTGACAATACATAGGTCAGCAAACTTGATGGTGGATTGGTCTATAATTCCATTTATCCTATTTGCTTGACATGTTTTGTGTCCCATGCATAGATTAGTTTTGCATTAAGAATTGAAGGACAATTATATGTGATCCTGTGATAATTAGTTGAATTCTATTTCATTTTGATATTTGTAGTAGAGGTGATTCCATTTACTTCCTTCATATATGATTCTTCTTCCTCTCTTGTTGATTTCATTTCATATTATGTTAGATGGTTTCATTCGGAATTGAAGGATAGATGTGTATGAATCTATTAGTAACTTGCTGAATTCATTTTCATTCAAGTTTGGTAGTCAAAGCAATTTCATTTTTCCTTATGTGCATTTCTTCTTCCATTCCTCTTTGCATTTATAATAGAAGTAAGAGTCAAGAATCTCAAGATAGTCAATTACAATCATTCCATTGGGTGTGATAGGTTGTCCAAATCTAATTTTCTTGAATTGTTTGCACCTACAAACAATTTGGTTATACTTTACTGCTCTCAAGTTAAGAGCTTATAAGGTCAAGACTTCTGATCTCATAAAAACATATTCATTGCACATCATTACAAATCATAGGGAGCTGTAAATAGTAAATTTAGAGGGAAGTGATAGAATACATAGACTAACCCATTTTTTGGTAAACATCTTTTTGTCTCTCCAAGAATTGGGTATCAAAGAGTTAGGATTATAAAATCTAATAAAAGAACAAACTATTAAGCAATAGTTTTTGGTGACTCTACTGGGGAGATTAAGATGAAAGCTTTGAAGAATTTTCCTTATTATTGATTTAAAATATAATTCCCTATATTTGAGTTTCAAGAAAGGACTTGTGGTAGTCAGGTGTTTTCCATAAGAACTTGCTACCAGTTTTATAGCCCCTACTTTCTGAAGAAAAGAAGCAAATCCAAAGTTGAAGATTGGTAAGATAAATTCAAAACACCATTTGAATTTTTGATAAATTTAAGTTCTAATTGATGTAACTATTGATCTAGAAACTAAATTTTAATTTTTGGGGTAAATATAGGACCAATGGAACAAAGGCTATGTAGATATTTTGGGAAGCCATAGATAATTTTTTGATAAGCACAAGCTAACCCTAGCAACCCGAAGCCATTAGTGACAAAAACAAGGGGGAAATATATTGGAGAAATTAAAAAAGGGGGAATTAGAAATGGGAATGACAAGAAGGAGAAAATACAAGAAGAAATCATATGTCACAACATCAGAATTTAATAGATTCATATTATAATCTCAGGGGGAGTATTTTTGAATGTAATGACTATTTATGAAAAAGTGTTTTTACCACTAATATCAAAGGGGGATATTTTTGATCTCTAAGCACATGTTGTCTATTAGTGTCCAAACACTTAGTAATTTACTAGGCAATGATGAATGATCATCACTGTGACTGAGTCATATAGAGAAAGCTGAGCATATAAGGACTTGTTTATTTTGCATTACATGCCAAACAAGTTTGTGATTACCGAGCACCGCAGTTGAGGTCAAGCACATATGTAATGTGAGCTATTCTAGGAGAGACCAATTAAATTGAAGAGATAATTTTGTTGAGAAAATAGAGAAGAACATGTATATAGAAGCTAAGTGGCAGTATGAATGTTAGCGATAATTGAGTGTCAGCACATTCAGATGCCAAGCAATTCAGTTTTGTAATATGAGTTTGTAATTGTACAAAGAACTATACAAATAATTTTGGTTGACTTCCTTATGATATTTAATGTTTCTGGAGATAGTTAAGATGGAGATTACATGTCATTAAAGAAGGTAATGATCCCAAGGAATGCAAATCACCCAATCAAAAAATTAGAAATAATTGACAAAATGAGATGAATTGTAAGCTGTTGATTAAGATCCAAAACTTTGAAAGAACATCTATTTAAGGAGGATTCTAACCTTAGAATCTCTCTATGTATGAGTTTCTTTTCTTTTATTTTTTCTTGTGTGTGTGTGTGTGTGTGTGTGTGTGTGTGATGAGAAGATAAGGATGCAGACATAGAGAGATGATATGCATGCAAGTGAAGAAGTGATCAAGGAGAAAAAAAAGAAAGAAAGGCTAAGTTTGGAATCATATCAAACAAGGGCAATCATACTAGTGTAGGACTAAAAGGAGATATCAGATTGAGAGATCGGATCAAGATAATGTATAGAGGAGATCCAAAATCAAACTATAAAGCAAATCAAGGGTTAGGTACTGAATTGGTTTTAGCAAGATTGAGTTAGGGAAAATATCTTAATTGAGTGATCCTAATAGGTCCATGTAAACCTCTTAACAGATTCCTTACTTAATTGTAAGTGTGAAATCCTTTAACATTGTAGAATTTAACAATCTTGAAGATTTTAATAGGGTAGACCATTCATAGGGTAGATCATATATTATGATCAAATATTTTAACCCTAATAGGTTAACTTTATTATTGCAGTAGTGAAGATTCGTGGGGTTCATCCCCACCCTAATTTTACCTTCACATTGAAGTGTTTATGGGTTACCAAATCATTTTTGTTATGTTTTAAATATTTCATGGATGTGATGTATTCATTTACTATTCAACATTATAGTTTCAATGTTAGATCTAAGATATGAGATGAATTAGGTGTGAATTCGATAATTTGGTTTTGTAAGTAAAATTTTAAGATTCTAATTTTCCCCTCTCCATATCTTGTTTCCCATTTAATTAAAAATTATTATCATATTAATTAATATTATTCTATTTCTTGTAACCTACAACATGTCCACCCTTTCTGTGTGCAAACCTAAAGATAAGGGGGGTTGGGAATTAGAAGAATTACTTATATGAACAAGGCTCTACTCACCAAGGTTAGGTGGAGAATGGTTGAAAATAAGACTAGTTGGGGAAGGATCATGAGGGCTAAATACCTAGCCAAAACTCACTTTAGATATAACCTCTTTAATAATGACCTCCCTAATGGCTTGAAGATCTAGAACAACATCCTTAAATGTAGGACCCTCCTATGGAAGGGTGTGAAATGCCTGGTTGGGAATGATAAAAGAATAAAACTTTGGGAGCATAATTGGATAAGGGTGAACCACTCATCCAAAACAAGTTTGGTGGGATATAGGAGCCTTAAAAAGTAATGTAGGAATAAAGGTAGAAGATTATATTGATAATCAAAGGAAATGGAAGTAGTTATCCACCTTGGATATCCCTAATAGAGAGGATCCCCTTGTTAAAGAATTGGGGGAAATGATGAGCCACCATACTCTCCCTATACATGTCCAGTGGGATGAGTTAATTTGGGATAGGAGGATTGATGGTTGGTTCTTGGTTGGATCTACTTACCAAGTAAGTTTTTAGAATTCTTAGACCTCAATTAGTTAGAGAAAGGTCTAGAATAGATAGTTACTACCAAAATCAAAATTTTTTGGCCAACAGTCATGCATGGTAAGATCCTCACTACTAATAACCTTCGAAGGAGAGGTATTCAGATAACCAATTGATGCTACCTCTACAAGGAGGAAGAGGAAAGTATTGTTCACCTCTTTTTGGACTGCCCCTATTCTTTAAAAGTCTAGTACTACATCTAGAAGGAATTCTTGATGGCTTGGGTCATCAATATAGGCTTGGAACAATTCATGGAGAATTGAGACTACCCTTTATTAGCCCACACCTTAGAGTCCTCTGGAATCTCCTCCCCCCACATGTTTTCTGGGGTATTTGGAAGGAGAGAAACAACAAGGTTTCTTGGGAGGAGGAAAGGGGTGAGGAAGTGGTGGGAGAGATTTTGAGTAAGCTCATCATGAGAATTTTATGGTGGAAAAATTTAAAGTGCCACAAGAACCCCTGAGAAAAGGATGTAGATATTGCTAGCAAGAGGAATATTCTCCCTGACTTTCAAAATTTTGGCAATTCAAAATTGGTTGCTACAAAAAAATCCATTTGTTTCCCCCACTGGGTCCATAGTCAAACTAAATTTTGATGATGTTGTGAAAGTGTGCACATCCCAAACGTGTGCATGATCTTGGTCCTATAAAAGCTTGGGACTACTCTCCCCTCTTCCCCATTATCTTCTTCAAGCATCAGGCAAGCACACCTCTGCACCCTTCAAGGTGTGCAAGCCTATAAAGAAACACCACAACACACAAATCAAGGGCATTATAAAGTTGTGCATGTGTGCACCTATCCAAGGTGCACACATGCACACCTTTATTTGCATCTTTAAAAATAAACTAAAGAAACACCACGGTAATGGTACACAGATGCACACCTTGTCAAAGTGTGCATCTGTGCACCATTTTTTCAAACCTAACACACAAGAACTTGGGGTTTATACATACACACCCCATCAATGTGTGCATGTGCATACCCTTAGCCTTGAAAATCCACTTAGCCCTTTCTTTGCACATGTACACATGTAATGTGCATAGTAGTGCACATGCACATGTGCATACTCCACAAGGGTGTGCACCTGCACAAGTACACCACTACACACTAAATAACCTTCTAAGGGTTATCTAGCATACCTAGCACCTATCAAGGTGCTAAAAGTGTGCTAAACTACATATCAGGGTTTTTAAGGGGGTTTTATGTCATTTTGCTAGGTTTGGGTGTTTTGGGTCTTATTTTTTGATAATTAGGGTTTGTTTAGCGTTTGACTTTCAACTTTTTGGATTAACATTTTTATGTTTTGTGTAGATAAAATGGGTTCCTTATCATCATCATTTATAGAGAAGATGCCTTCAAAACTAGTTATTTTAAAGTTTCATGGTGCACCAAAGAAATCATGCTTTAAAGATGCACACTCAAAGATTAGCTATACTGAGTTGGGACACATAAATTGGAACATGTTCTTGGCACTCTAAAATAAACCTAATGAGAGGAAAACTAATAGTCTTGACATTTATCAGATTAGGGTTGGTCAATGTAGCATTTCATCCAACATCAATACAATCTTTAAAGCTTGTGATGGCATTAGGAGAAAACTATGTGTCAAAAGAAAGAGTGATCAAGAGTATTACAGAGGAGATCATCTTAGACCTAAGATTGAGGAACATCAAGAAAGTTTTTCATCCCTTGAGAGTTGATCAATATGTGAGGATAACTTATCATCAAGTAGAAAGATGGTATAGGAAGAATGAGAAGAAGGTAACTAAAATCATACAATCATCATTCTTGATTGATAGAATTTCGGTAGGAAGAAGAGGAGGCAAGGTAGATATGACTAGAGGATATATGAAGGAAGATATAAAAAACTCCATAGTACTTTTGAGTAGAACCTTGGGTCTATTAACAATAGGACATCTCAACATTTGGATGTTACATTTCATAGAGAATATCAAAAAAGCTAAAATGTCAATTGATTGGGCCACAATACTAAGTGAAAACTTAGATGAGTAGCTAGTAGGAGTCAAAGCCAACCCCAAGTTTCACATGAAGTTTTACTTAGTGTATTTACTAGCAGCAAGGACAACTGATTATCTAAGACTCTTCAAGAGGGGAAGCATGTAGGATGCTAATGCATGGCTTTATATGGTATACCCCCAACTAGTAAAGAAGAAGTTATCAAACTAGAGCAAGGAATACAGGATAGTGAATGATGCCTCATTTTTGTAATCATCTGATTCATAGATGGTGATTTTGCTAAGAGGATGCCAGTAGAGGCAACAACAAGGATTATAGAAATTGGCACCTACTACATATAGTTTAGTATATTCACTTACCTAAGGGTGGCTGGTACAACTATGAATCCAAAGAAACTCCTGAGGTATCCATTGAATGGGGTCATCTTATTGTAGATTGCAAGAAAACTCTCATCTACATATGATAGAGTGAGGAAACAACATAAGAAGACTTGGGTATGGCCCATTGCTATAGATAGGTCCATTTGAAGTAAAGCGAAAGCATGATATCATGACCTTTGATGTAGAATGGGATCAATATCCTTTGGAAGATTACAACTTCCCTTGTCCATATTTTGACAATGTTGGTAGACTTCAACATTTGGTAGGAAAGCAATTTGTTCATTCAAGATGAATACACCAAGTTGTGGTGCCAAAAAGATGGCACACAACTCAAAATTTGAAAATTCTAAAAGTGCACACATGCTATAGCATGCACACACTATAATATGCATGCACTATAGTATACACGTGCTTAGGCTTGGGCTCCACAAGTCCAAGCACATGCACACTTTTAAAAACTAAAACTTTTTATATATGGGATGCAAACCCGCGACCCATTCCATTTGATCTTGTTTCTTTTTTTTGTTACCTTCCTTCCCCTTAGTAATGCACATGAGGTTTGTAGAAGTTGATTAATTTTCTCACTCTCATCCTCAAAATGCCTTCTCATCACCAAAAATCAAGTTTAGGACCACATAGTATGTTTTCTACTCTTGTTTTTGCATTATTTTGTATATTTCTGCATTGTTTTTTATAAAGGTTTGTTTCAAAATTTTTTATTTATTTAAAATGTAATTAGTTTCTTATCAGAAAATGTGAATAATCAAACACCACATCCCCAGCCTAATCAACAAAATCAAAATGAAAACCCTCCACAAGATCAAAATGAACTTCTGCAACCTCCATCGATTCAAAGACCTCCTCCTGGCACCCAAAACAATATAATGAATGAAATAGAAAGAGGGAAAATTAATTAGGAAAAATCATTGGTAGTTTGAAGGCTTGTGGGAATACTATTCCTATGAGAGTACAATTGGCATCCTCTCTTGAGTCCATTATGAGTCATGTATCTTTTGTTAGTGGTCAATTGGATATTTGGCATGTTAAGAGACAAAAATAGAGAAGATATTATGCAAAAAAATTATCCTATAAAAAATAAGAAAAAAGGAAATAGCAAAAGGTAGCATATGTGCATGGTTTAAAAAACCTAGAGAACAAGACACAATTAAACATACAACTAAAATATTCCACATCCATTGGTGCATACGTGATGATATTAGAAATAACTTTTGGGATAGATGGTGGATGGTCTTTGATGTCCCTCACTATAATAATCATGAGGTTCTAATGTATTTCTTACAGAAATTTTATTATGAATTTGTCATTGGGGAGATCCCTAATTATTTTGATATGTCAGATTCTCAGGGTAGAGGTGGGGGGTCATCATTTGAGAGGTCGAGGGAAAATTGTGACCCTAATGTAAATAGGGCACCTATTGTTAAGCCATAGGGTGAGCATGTGATTATTCCTTTAGTTATGAAGAAATATGTAGAGACTAGTACTCTAGGGACTGTCAATGCTATGATGCAGACCCTCATTCATTACACCAATCCATTAGTCGAGGAGGAGCCTTCTTTGTGGCGTGGTCACATGTACACATCATTTGGATCCTTATGCAAATTTGGTAGTCATGTTTGAGATAGTATGGATGATGGGCTAGTCACTGATGAGTTTGAGTGACATATTTTGCATTGACACATAGATAAATTATAATTATAAGAAACTAATTTGATCAAATTTCATATGTACAATGAATGACTAATTAATGATCATGTCTTGTCATTGTTCAAAATTTAGGGTAAGAGTGTTGATGATCCTAGTACAAATTCACTGGCCCCATTTTACATATCATTCATGAGTCAAGAGGTATGTATTGATTTAATCATTTTAATTAATTCATATATTTATTAAGTAATCATATGAAGGATTGACAATTTTTTTTATCCATGTGCATTAGTTCTTTACTAGACCATCGACATTCACAAGGGAGTCTAAGCCTAGGCATGATATGAGCTTCATAGAGGTACATTTATTTCATGTTAATTTCATTCATTTGATTACATTTGTTTCATGTTTTATCTTACATGTAAATTGTATTATATGAATTTTTAGTTGTTGACATCCGAGACTCCTCATCTTCATCACTTAATCAATTGTGGATTTGCTACCATGATGGCTAGTTCAAAGCCATTGACTGAGATATGAAAGAGTTTTCATAGTTTTAGTTGTTATTTATAATAGTTAGTATTGAAATTTCTAATGGTATTTATAAGTATGATCAAGAGATTATATTGATTGAATTGTCGTAAGGCCTTGTTACTCTTGATCATCTGTGAGCCTTTGAGGTGGATGCACAGAATGACTATTTGATGGTAGTAAGAAAATAATTAATTTTATGTGTACATATATTTGATTTTAATGTATAATAATTATTGATTCATATCTACTTTTTTGTATCAGTTCCAGTTAGAGAGGAGCCTAAACAAGAGGACAAGTGAGCATGTGAGGAAGACCCCATCATCTACCTCCATGCAATGATCTAAGATCTCTAGGAATTTTTTTCCTTCCCTTTGTGGGAAGGAGATAATATATGGATATGCACACATGCATAGGCATTAGTGGACATATTTGACATACATTTGATGTATATATGACATTTTATATTTGATGCATGACATATATTTGATGCATGACATTATTAGACTTATGAAATTATTGGTTATCATAATATATATCTTTTTCTTCTTCTTTATGTTTTAAGTACATTTCATGTATTTCATTTTAATGTAATTTGCATCCAAAATGATGTAGAGTGCTCATAGCAAAAGCTAGTGAATTCCCAACAAGAATAATTTTAAGGCAAACTACCTTTTCCACCTTCCTAAGTGTCTTCAAAGACTCTTTCCAAGTTGTTTACAACATTGAACATACTTATACCCAACTTTACAAAACTACTTGATCACTTGCCATATTCAAGACTTTTGAAGCAATAAGGGAAAAATAAGCAAAATTGAGAAATGGATCCTAATCAACTTTTTTCTTTAAAATAATACCTTAGAAACTTCAAGGAACACATAATTATGAGGTTTCTACAACTATTTTACTCTCCTAAGATGTACTTTGAAAAATTACTCTCAATAGGCCTAATTGCCCTTGTAGCTCTTTTGTGATTTTTAGACAATAACTTTGCTTTTCTCCACTAAACTTGGAAATAAAATAGGTATCTATATACTGATGTAAGAAGGAGGTGGTGATACTAGATTCTTATTACCAAACTCTCATCACTAGGCTTCTTTCAAGCCTACCAAACATATTACCATTAGTCCCTCAGGACTCTTCCAAGGCTAGAGACTAGGTGGTTGGCCTATTCCTTATGTCACCCTGACCTATTCCAAATGTCTCTCTTCACAAACTCAGCCAACTACCTCTCATAATACCCAACACCTCCACTACCTTAAACCCTTCAGGATCTTTCACAACACCGTACCCCAATAAGCTTCCAAATGGCTTAACTTATTGCCATTTAAGTGGTTTCAACATTAATAAGGTGCTATAGACCTTATTGGGCTTCAAAACATCAATTCTCACACACAAACCTAAAGAGGCTCTTTCTTGTATCCCTAACTTTGAGGTTTTAAGGTAGGAAATTAAAATCTCTCCAAACAACTACAAAAACCAATCAGGCATTAAGATACCCAATACTAAGCTTGACTAAATTCAAAAAACATAGACTCCCAACTATTCAATAAAGCATATAACTTGTAGGCCCAAGTCCAGACAAATGCTAAAACATACCTTCTAACTCCAAACTCATTATAATTTCAAATAATAATAACAAATGAACTTGTTTATAGTTTTACCTTACCAAGATCTTACAAACTTCTAACTTTCGAAGTCCTAACTATTGATGGACACACAAACCTCCAAACCCTAGTTATAATTAGGGTTTCCTTGTTGAATAAGATAACTATCTCACAAACTTCAACCTATCATCTATTCCATCTTTCCAAGAGATTCTTCAACATCCTATGAGTAAAAAAAATCTTCCAACATGCACTTAGATCATAGACCAACCTATGTCACATTCTTATTTGTTGATTCGTTGTATTTTTCTAATGCATATCAATAAATTTTGCCAAAAAATGTGTCTATGTTGAGTCCAAAAAAAATTTCACATGCCAATCATGATTTTGGCTACTAATCCTCCTTCTTACAACATCTCTTTGATTAGGGGAAACACGTGTATTATTTATCCAAAAATCTTCAATCAATGATTTCAAAGCTTTGTGAATTTACAAGTGGAAAGATTTACTTTTGAGAGGGGAGGGGGGTGAATCAGAAGTAACTTTTACCTTTTCAAAACCTTGTAGATGATATCATCCACATGCATCTAATTCATCTAATAAACATAAAAGTAAAGACATGAATGAAAACAAATAACTCAAGAATTTGGTAACCCAGAAACCCTAAAAAATGAGAAGGTAAAACTAGGGTGGGGATGACGTATCACTACAACAATATGTAATTGTTCAAGGTTACAAAGTTTGACCACTTCCAATGGTCTACCTTGTGAAAGAACTATCCTATTAAAGACTTTACACCCTGTTAAAAGTGACTTGGTTAAAGGATTTACAAACATTCACTTGGAATGTTAGCCTGTTAAAGGATTTAGCACCTTGTTTAAAGGTTTACAACATTGTGATTAAACCAACCTATCATAGTAGGATTTTCATTCCTAATACAATGGCTAGAGAGTATTAGAAAGTCTTGATCTGATGACTTACAATTGTCAATTGCTAATTCCAGATCCTTGTTATGCTCTATCTATTCTGATCCTTGCTTGATCTGATACATCTCTCTTCATAGTTCTGATACTCTGTTCTTGATCAACTGAATTCTGCAATGTTGTTCTATTCTTTCTATGTCTTTACACCCTTCTAAACTTCACTATAATTCACCCATACACTTCTTACATCCATACAAAAAATTGGGTTTCATCCTCCTTTTCAAGGCTTCAAAGACTTAGGTATGAATCTACAATCAATATTCATTCTTCATTTCCTATTCAATTCTTGTACTTTTCCTATTGGTTGCAAGCCTTCTCCATTTTTCTTATTGGTTGCATGCTGATTACATAGGCAATGCAAAATATTTGATCTTATCTTCAAGATCCTTCGAGATTTATCCTAAGTCGGCTCAAAAATGGTTTACATCTGAGTTTGTGAAGGCACAAACTCATATGTTGATTCTATGTTTCTTGACACTTACTAGTTGCTGAAGCTTAACACATATAGGAATTATGTCTCACTCGGCTCCTATAGTGATTTTGTTTCACTCTACATCTATACTCTACTTGGCATCTATACTTTTCTCGACATCACTTATAACTCGGCACTTGAACTTCGCTTGGCACCTGAAGTTCACTCGACACCTATTGAATCTTTGGCTCGGCACAAACTGTAGCTCAACTTCTATATTATACTTGGCATCAACTTAAGAATTGATTAAGTGTGTTGACACTCAATTTTCAAAACCAATCTAAGATCGACAATCTCCCCCTTTGACATGAGTGGAAAAAACACTTAACATTATGAATCTAATTTCTATAAGTATACTATACATTTTGTTTGACATATGTACAAAACTTCAAAAAATTGTTCAAAATTTTGTATACCTCAAAATCTTGTAACTCCCCCTAAGCTAATGTGCCTTTTGTGTAACCAAAATTCCACTTTTGCAACCAAAGAATCTTGTGCTAAATTTGTCTCATGCTGATGTATTTGATACTCTTTGCCTTGTCTATACTTTGTATCTATTTTTTTATACTCTTCCTTTGTTTTTGCTCCCCCTTTTAACATCTTCTTATAGTTTTTGCATCCTGTTGGCCATATCTCCTTATTACTACCTCAAAATTTGAATATCTCTCCCTTTTGGTATTCTTTATTACCTCCATCAAAGAACATATTATCTCTTCCATTCATATTTTTGTGCTAGAAAATGTGACCTGCCAGAAGCATGGGCTAACAAACAAACACTAGTTTAAAACATTCAAAATGAATCAAACATTCATCAAAATGCAAGGAATAAATATCAACTAATGCTTTCTTTGGTTTTGCAACCCTAAGCAACCAACAAATCCCACCTTCCAGCCACCTCTATAGCTCAACAAAGGCACCCATGAGAGGCCTTGTTGGTGTGTTAAGATGGGGGTATGTTTGGTGTGCTCTCCCAAACACAATAATAAATGAATCTCTTGAGTGTGTGGGTGCAAGTGTGAATGTAAATGTGAATGAAAATGCACTAGGATCCTAAACTATGTGGAATGAACAACACTTCAAGAAATGACTATGGAGAAAGCCATTCTTGAAAGCATTCAAGAGTGAAGATGATATGCAATAAAAGAAACTAACTAAGAATGTAAGCTATGGAATGGAAATGCAAATGAATGAAGAAAACTAAATGAACAATGTAAGATGCAAACTAAATCAGCTACCAAATGATTAGCATGAACCTACAAAATCGCTATGAGAATTCTACCAATGCAAGCTCAAACTACCATGAAATCTCAAACTATGAATGTAAACTCAAATCTCAAACCAACATGATAACAATGCAATAAAAATGAGATGCAAATGCTTGAGACAAGACCTCTATTTATAGGCTCAAGAGAAGGCTTGGTGAGGTGGCATCCATGTAGATGCCACATAAGGTGACATGCAAGCCATGCAAATGGTCAAGAATTCAAAGTTTTCTCACACATGTGTGAGAAAATTTGAGAAGAAGAGTGGGAGACAAGAGTGTGTAGTCATGCCATCTCACACATGTGTGAGAACACTCTTAGGTTAATGAGTGGGATTAGGGAGATGATTAGGAATGATTAAGTGGGATTAGAGAAGAAGTAGGCTTAAGAGGATGAAAATGATGGGTGTAGACTAGGCTCTAGGTTAGGTTTAAGACTAAATTAAATGAAATTTAATTTAATCATGGGTTTAGAAGAATTAATGGGATGTGAGGATTTAAATAAATAAAATTTATTTTAAAAGTGGGAAAGATGGAGGATCATGTGTTAAATTAATTTAACACATTAAGGCTAGAAGTATTTAAATAATTCAAATACTTAGGAGAATGAGCTTATTTAATTAATTAGTTTAATTAAAGAATTAGAGGAATGTAAGAAATATAATTAATTAATTAATAATTATTTACAATGTCACGGGCAATATTAAAATTAATTAATATAGTGTTTAGGGATGATTTTAAGTGTCTACATTTTTTCTCTCTTTGATGTGGTGTCAGGACGACATCATATCAAAGGAAAAAAATATATAGGTTGCCCCAGAGAAGGATAGGAGTCCTAGGAGTTGTGCTGAAGCGATGATAAGGGAGGAGGGTGCCCCCTCGAGGAAATGGGGTGAAAATGAATATATTTTGCCCCATTTTCTCAAAAATAGACACGGGAAGGAAATGAGAAAGAGAAAAGGCTTAAAAGATGACCTTGCATGACATGTTGGTAAGCTTGACATGAAGCGGGGTGAAGTGGATAATGATTAATCTAAATGCAACTTAACTACATGAATGCATGAGATTTAGTTGTGTTCATATGGAGAGCACACCTTATTTTGATATTGCAAGAGGAGTTATGCATCAAATGCTATAGTAGCATAGATGACAATATTCCTTTGCATGGACTAGACTCTCAACACAATGGATGTAGGTTTCAGAGTCATGATGGAACAAATGAATATACACACTGGAGAGGTCTGGGAACACCCAAAGTCTTGTTAGGGATCTTGGTGGAAAGTGTGCTAACCCGTTGCCCCTAGTGAGCAATGCATAAGCATAACTCAAAAATCGACAACGATGTGCTAAAGAATCATGAAAATAGATCATATTGCAAAATGACACGTATAATTAGGTTAAGCCATTCAAATGATACCAAGATATTGAAGATCGAGGCAAACATGTAGAGGCTATCGCTGACACACAAAGATAAAATCAACAAAAAGACCTTATGACCAAGTAGTCATTCAGTCCACAATTCTTGCCATGAACTTGATTTTGAGAGTGAAATTTGTTAAGCCTGTGTAGGAAGGATTCATCCTGTAAGGCAAAATTTGATTGTTTGATTGAATTGTATTGAAATGTTTGTGATTATTCACTGGCAATAGTGTGAAAGGAACAATGTTCTTAAATCATTTAGTCTTAGTGTGAATTTGTGTAAATTTGTTTGCAATCACTATTTGATAAGCTCAGTTTGATGGGTGGAAGCTCAGTGTCATGAGATAAATAGAAGAATTTGGATAAGATAAGATAATGGATGAATTGAATTATAATGGAAGGGGAATGTGAGAGAGCAAGTGATAAATGTTAAATAGAGGAAAGCATGTGTTGAATGGAAGACTAGAAATTTGATCAAGGTAAATGCCAATAGATGAAGGAATTGATTATGGAAATGATTTGAATGAAATGATTAGAAGAAGAGAATATGATTAGATTAGAGGAGAAATGAACTGATTAAAGGATTGGAAGAAGTAAAAATTGATGGAAGGTGGAATGGATTAGAACCAATGATAAGGGATAACCAAGGGATGGAAAATGGAGGAAAAGAAATGTGAGTTGGTGGATGAAAGGAATGGTGAAAGGATATGAGTGGCCCAAATGATATGGTAGTGGAAAATGCAGAGCCAAGAGCCAAGGACCATGTTTCAAAGGAGTCCAAATGCCCCATTCCAAGGATAGGAAAATGGAAGGAAATATGGTGGGAAAGGATGCATGAAAATGGAAGGAGATATGGTGGTAAAGGAGGCATGAAAATGGGAAAATGGCGTGAAGGCTTAGCGTATGGAGGAAGAGAAGGCATGTGCTCTTCCAAAGCATGTATGAACATTTTGATATTGTGTCTCTAGTATTGATCACAAACATGGGAAGGAAAGTGGAATGAATAAGGGATATGGGAGGGAGGGTATGAAAAAGGGGATGATGATATGGATAAAAAGTGTGATATGAAGTGGAGGAAAGGTATGGGATAACCAAGACCAAGGACATATGAAAGGGGGATGGAAGTACAGATGAGTATGGATGGAAAAATGGATGAAATGAACATGAAAAAAACTATGGAAGGGAAGATATGGATAGGATGTCAAGATCAAATGCATGAAAGGATGATGGAAGCATGTAGGAAAATGTGTGGATAATGCACAAGGGATATGTCAATTGAGTGTATGGATGGATGAAAGGAAAGTGAAAGTCAAGATCAAAGATGGAAAAGGATAAGGAATGGTAAATGGAAGTATGTAGGATGGTGTATGGATAATGCATAAAGGATATGGAAAGTGCATATGGATGGATGAAAGGAAAGTGAAAGTCAATATTAAAGATGGAAATGGATGAACGGTAGATGAAATCATGGAAGCTATGTAAGTGTAGTATGGCTAGAGCTTGCCCCTAGTGTAGAGTGAAAGTGGAAGAGGAAAAGTGAATGGAGGGAAAGATAAGTGGAAGTGGAAGGCAATGGATACATGATAGGAAAATGAAGGGAGGACTCAAGAATCTATTTACATGGATGGTATCCCTTGATTTTTTAAAATTAATTAATTAATTAATTTTTTTTCAAGGAATTTTTATTATTTTCTCATAGATGTTGGTAGGGTAGTGAATGGAGGAAAATGACTTATGAAAAAGGTTGGATTAAGGGGGTGGAGTGGGTGGGAGGAAGACATGGTTGATGGATGCTAGGTTGGAAGGCTTGTGGATGGGTGGATGAAGGAGGTGAAAAGATCATCATTGGCACACACCTTGAAGGGTGATGGAAAGGAGGAAATTGTGGGGGATACGTGGGAGAAAGTTTAAATTTTGGGATATAGGGACCCAAAATGGATGAGGGAGACGATGGATTTGGGAAGGTGGATTGATGCATGAGGGAAGCTTTTGGAGTAGCCAAATTGGATATCATTTGGAATCTTTCTTTGAGATTCATTGCTACATTAAACAACTTTGGTATCCACAAAAATTTTGCATTTTTGATTTTAAGCCTTTGTGGTCTTCTAATTTTTTTTTTGGATCATATTTTTCTTTTCTTGGACATGTCTTTTAGAGGGGACATGTTGATCCTTGGGCTTTTGTGGATTTTTGCCATTATTTTCTTTTTCTTTAGCATCCAATTTGCTTTCATTGGCTATGGTATGGGTGCATGAAGATAAACATGGTGGAGAGTGTATGGATGGTGAACATTGGAAGGAATTCAAGGACATGTGTCATTGTTGATCTTTACTAGGAGATGAGGTGGAAGACATGGACATGGTGGATGGATGTATGTAAGGACCTAAAATGGAAGAAAGGGATGAAGGATTTGGTGGGGGAACATAAGGACCTAGAATAGATGGAAGTGAGGAAGGAAGTGGAATATGGATATAAGGTCCCAAAATGGATTTGGTATATGAATTCTGAGAAGCTTTAGGTTTGGATGGAGGAATGGTGGGGTTGGAAGAAGTGGAAGGTGTACCAACATCTTGAGCCATGTTTTCTACAATGGGATACTTATTATTTTCAACACAAGATGCGAGTCCAGGTATATGGGGTTCATGAGGAGATTGGATAGGTGTGATAGGATCATGTGGAGGATTATGAGGGATAATAGGATCTTGGGATGGGGTGGGATCATGAAAGGAAAATGAAGGGTTACTTTGATCTTGACTTGAAAGAGGATCATGTAGTGGAATGAGTGGATCGTGAGATGGACTAGAATCATGAGATGGAGTGGAAGGAATGGAACCATGAGATGGAGTGATTTGATCTTGACATGGAGGAATATGAGTGGATGGAGTGGAAGGAACTTCTTCATGAAGTGGAGGATCTACAGAGGCTAACTCATGAGATGGAATGGAATTGGAGGTACATGGAATGCCTTGATCTTGATTAGGAAGGGAATCATGAGATGGACTAGGAGGGATAAATGGATCTTGAGGGATAGGGGAAGGATGGGATGAAGAAATGCTCGGATCTAGAGGAAAAGAGGAATGTATAGTGACATGCTTTGGAGGAATAACTTTGGGTGATTGACTCACTTTATCTTGTTCTTTACACTTAGCCAATAATGATGAGAAATACCACTTACAAGCTGGGGATGATGTGGATTTTGGAGGATTAGGATCATGAAGGGAATTGAAGGAGGGTTGGGGTTGGATGGGACATGAGGACTATGATCTTTGAAACATGGGGGAAGAGGACACATGGCATGGAAGGTGGCCTCTTGCTATTGGCTTGCCAAGAGATAATTCTTTAATTGTTCCATTTCCATGGCAAGGGCATTTGTGTTGGAGGAAGTGTGTGGGCTATGAATAGAAGCATATGTAGTGTAAGGATAATGAGGTGGATTTCCCTTGTCAAAGGTAGAAGAATAATGAACATGAGATGGATGAGAGTTGGATATGAAGTTTTGAGGATTAATTTGATATGTACGTTGAATGGGAGGTATAAATCCATATTGTCATGCAAGATCATCAACCATTTGATTAAGACAACTCGAATCCATAGATGTTAGATGAAGAGACGAAAGATTTGATGATGGAATATGAACTTAGGACTAGGAGCAATTTTGGACTTTGACTTGATTCGAATTAGATATGACTTGATATTGATGTGATTGAATTTGATTGAATGTTGATTGGATATGATTTGATTTGATTGGATTAGGGTTTGATTTGATTTGATAAAAACCCTATGATATTGCAAACAAGTGAATGTTAGATTTGAATGAAAGTCCAATGGTGATGAAAATGCTCCTATGTCCAAAGTAGAATGATTTTATGAAGATTAAATTAGAAGAATATTTGAATAGATGAAGAAAGATTGATTGATTTTGGATTAAGATGTAAATGGATTGAATTAAGAATTGATTAGAAATGATTGGATTTGACAAGGGATTGGATTAGAAGGATGATGATGTGAAGGATTGAATTAAGAATGCAATATGAGATTGGCAGAGGAAATTGGATCTAGATGATGATGAAGCATGACTAGGATGAAGATTAGGAAGACAAAGAAATGATGTGGATGAAGAGTGATGATCAAGGAATGGTTTGAATGAGGAAGACAAGAGATGTATGAGGGTGATGACTGTGATAGAAAGAGGAAGTGACATGGAATGATGTGGACAACTTGACTAAGAAGACCTAGACCAAGATGTGTTTTTGTTATTTTTGAAATTTGTTTTGATTTGTTCTGGATTTTTTGAACGTTTATGATTTTTTGGATTCTTATGTTTTATGATGTTTTTGGGTTTTTCAAATTTGAGATGCAAAATATATACAATGAAATATGTACAAGGCAAGTGTGTTTCAAACACTCAAGAATATCAAACACACCAACAATCCTATAGGGTTTTGACTAGGATGTACAAGGATCAACTAGAGGGTGTCCTCGATATATGCAAGGTACATGAGGCCCAAATCTGTAGATGAAAGAAAATATTGCCACACAACCGGGGGGAGACGATAACCCAAATCTCCTCCTTCACTTCCCAAAGGTATAAATTTCTTTGGAACTTAGCCAAGAGTGACAATATTTTGCTTCCAAGAGAGGTGTCTTTTAATTCACCTCCCCATTTTTATACTCCACCAGAACATTGGAGTTGAGGTCATCCCAAGGGGTGATGAAATCCCCAAGTAGGCCTCCTAAAAAAAGAACAACAAGACCACTTATTTCTTGTGCACCCAAGATCGCCGAAGGCACGAGGGCAGAGAATATGTAAGTGGCCTTGAGGTTCAAAAAGACATGTGTTCTTTCCCAATGAAACTTTAGGTTTTGTAATCTACTTGAAGAAACACGTGATTAAACCATACAATGTTCTTTCCAATTTGAAATCATCATCAACATAAATGAAAAGCATGAATTTGTCAACAAGAAAGTAAACTGAGCGTGTGCATAAGCAAGATTGCTGAAAATGAAATCAATTTCCCTTAAGGCATTCAAGATTGTGTGAGTTCATTTTAAGCAACAATTTGAAATGTTTCCTAGCCTAAGCATACATGTCAATTTTAAGTACCAATTTCAAATGTATGTTAGCCTAAACATTCATGTCAATTTTAAACACCAAGTCCAAATGTTTTCTATGCTAAGATTCATCCATTCAAATGAAAGTGATTAATCCATAGAAGTTCATTAAATTTTGAGTCCAAGTGATAAAAATCACTACAAATTCCCTTAGTGATGAAAATCACTATTGTTTTTTTTAAGTCTTTCAAACTTAATTTCCAAGAGTAATAAACATTAAGAAAAACCTGCAAGAAAATATGGTTAGGTGTTTAAAATGCTCTCATCTGCAATGCTACAATAAACAAGTTAATTAGCTTCAACAAAATCTCAAAAATGAAGGCTAACCATGAGAAAATTTTATTTTAACTTTTTTTTGTTATTTTTTCTATACATGAATAAGCTTAGAATAACCCAATTCCTATAGAACCACCAAAAATCAAAATTTGATTTATACATTTAAAAGAAAAAAAAAATCGTAGATAACAAAAGAGCGCAGACAATAGAACAACAAAGACGACAGAATAGCGCAAACATCACAATAGAATGTCGCCAAAAAATTGCAGAAGATAAAATAGGTCATTGAAAAATTATAGACGACAAAGTAGCTAGTTGTCGAAAAAGCATAGACGAAAGAATAGGTCACAAAATGCGCAGATGACAATTTTAGAGGTGGAGATGACAATTTTGTGCACCCACAATGCAGACAACAATCTACGAAGCAGAGACGACAATTTAGTGTGCCCACAATGCAGACGACAATCTACGAAGCGGAGACGACAAATAAAATTCGTAGATGATAGAATAAATTTTTTTTTTTAAAATATAAAAATGCATAGACGCTAATATGCACAAATGCCAGTATGCGGAGATGCCGATCAGCGGAGACGATAGAATGTAGACGACACTGCGTTCGGCGCAGATGATAAAGCGCAGTTTTATGACTAAACCAAAGTTGTTTGCAAATTTTTGAAATGAAACCAGGGACGTGGGTCCCACCAAGCGTGCCAAAATGTGTGCTAAAAAATGTGACCTACAAGAAGCATGGGTTAACAAAAAAACACTAGTTTAAAACCTTCAACATGCATCAAACATTCATCAAAATACAAGGAATAAATATCAACTAATGCTTGCTTGGGTTTTGCAACCTTAAGAAACCAACAAATCCCACCTTCCAGCCACCTCTATAGCTCAACAAAGGCACCCATGAGAGGCCTTGTTGGTGTGTTAATATGGGAGTATGTTTGGTGTGCTCTCCCAAACACAACAATAAATGAATCTCTTGAGTGTGTGGGTGCAAGTGTGAATGCAAATGTGAATGAAAATGCACTAAGATCTTAAACTATGTGGAATGAAGAACACTTTAAGAAATGGCTATGGAGAAAGCCATTCTTGAAAGCATTCAAGAGTGAAGATGATATGCAATAAAGGAAACTAACTAAGAATGTAAGCTATGGAATGGAAATGAAAATGCATGAAGAAAACTAAATGAACAATGTAAGATGCAAACTAAATCAGCTACCAAATGATTAGCATGAACCTAAAAAATCAGTATGAGAACTCTACCAATGCAAGCTCAAACTACCATGAAATCTCAAACTATGAATGTAAACTCAAATCTCAAACCAACATGATAACAATGCAATAAAAATGAGATGCAAATGCTTGAGACAAGCCCTCTATTTATAGGCTCAAGAGAGGGCTTGGTGAGGTGGCATCCATGTAGATGCCACATAAGGTGACATGCAAGCCATGCAAATAGTCAAGAATTCAAAGTTTTCTCACACATATGTGAGAAAACTTGAGAAGAAGAGTGGGAGACAAGAATGTATAGGCATGCCATCTCACACATGTGTGAGCACACTCTTAGGCTAATGAAGGGGATTAGGGAGATGATTAGGAATGATTAGGTGGGATTAGAGAAGAAGTAGGCTTAAGAGGATGAAAATGATGGGTGTAGACTAGGCTCTAAGTTAGGTTTAAGAGTAAATTAAATAAAATTTAATTTAATCATGAGTTTAGAGGAATTAATGGGATGTGAGGATTTAAATAAATAAAATTTATTTAAAAGGGGGGGAAAGATGGAGGATCATGTGTTAAATTAATTTAACACATTAAGGCTAGAAGTATTTAAATAATTTAAATACTTAGGTGAATGAACTCATTTAATTAATTAGTTTAATTAAACCAGTAGAAGAATGTGAGCAATATAATTAATTAATTAATAATTAACTATAATGTCACATGCAATATTAAAATTAATTAATATAGTGTTTAGGGATGATTTAAAGCGTCTATAGTATTATATGCAATAATGAATATTATCTCCAAAAAAGTAATTTCCCCCCCTTTTTGACACTTATGTCAAAAGGTCCTAAGAGTGAATAGAATATTTAGCCAAAAATGTTTTATTTACCTCCATTATCATCTTCAGAGAAGCATCCCAATTATCTAAAGCAATTTCCAGTGATTTGTGCTAGATGGTTGTCTCTGCTACAAGATGTACTAGGCCTTCTAAGGTAGAAAGATTGGGGTCTTTCTTTAAAACATTTTTTGCATAGGCCATTTCCTTATGTAGTACTTCTAGATGTGGGGTAATAGTAGATTTAATCTATATCAATTTGGCCTTGACATTGGCCTCTTCTGCTGTCAATATAGCTAAATCCTTCTAAGTATGAAGCATTATTGCAAAATGCATCTCACTTTGAGCTCGATCTTTTGGTAGCTGTGTGCTAGAAATCTTAAGATTTTGTTCCAAGCTCAATATCTTGCTAGTTTCTTGTGTGAAAAATTATGAGTCACACAATTTGGAGTACAATGAGAATATATTCCCAAGTACTATTTTAACTTACTCAACTTTCTTAGCCAGTTCAACTTGTGAAAGAGCTATCTCACTGGATATTTTCTCATTAACTTTCATTTGAAATTTCTTTTCAAACCACTCTAATAATTTAACATTTGTATCAAGGTCTTTTTTTTGTACTTGGTCCACTATGTTGGACAGTTTCCCCATGATGCGCTTTGTTTCATCAGGTACTGGCAAGCTGAATGCATCAAGGAAAAATGTCTTTGATTTCTAATACTTTCTTTTGTCTATACTCATTTATGAGTATCTCCTGCTTCTTCTTTCTCTCAAGTGCCTCTTGCAATTCATTTATTTGTGCCAAGTTTATTGTTTTGCAGTCATAACTAGATATGACTATTTCCTCATCAAGTACAGGGTCTCCATAGTGATGTACCCTTTCTACCTTGGTTGAACTCGAGCCTGTCACTGAAATTTGTAGTGGTATTGCATCAGTGCTCGACTACTTGGTAGGTGTCCCCATAGTAGGTAGGTTTACCAGTGTCTATATTGCCTCTTGTCTCTTTCCTTGGGGTTTTTCTCCTCTTCTTGATCTTTTTCTCTACTACCCTGATCAATGACAATGATTTGAGGAGGTGCACCTTGGCTTTGTGTTGTAGGAACATCTTGTCCTATCTGCTCCTTTGTTGTCTCCTCGATAGTTTTTGTTGCTATGACTATGTGATCAACCTTAGCAATTGTATCTTGTGTTTCTTTCCCTTTTGGTTGATCTTCTATAGTTGTTGGAGCTTGTGAAGGTGGTTCTTGTGTGTTCACCTTCTCCTTAGTAATCTCTATTATAGCTTTTTGCAATTCTTCCACACTCGCCAAAACATGATTTATGCATAGTTGTGATTGCAATGTTGTTTGGTGAAGGATCTTTTTAAGATCCTTTATAGTCAATGGATTGATGTTCTGACCTGAGGTGTTAGGAACATCCTTAACAATTACAATTTTTACAGGTGTTGTATGTGGAGTTGGTGGCAATTGGGTGTCTTGGACACTCTGTTCTAGTTGCTACTCTTCAGTTGTTGCCTCTTCACCTTGTTGTGTCTTCTCCACTGTGACCTCTTCTTTTTCTTTCTTTCCTTCTTCATCTTTCTCATATTCCTCTTCCTCCTCATCATTTCTTCCCTCAAAGGGATCTTCCTTCCCTTCTTTTATAGTAGTCAATCCATAAATCAATTTCCACATTTGTGTCGATTTCTTTACAACATCCTCTATTTTATTCTATAAGATGTTGAAGGCTCTATATTTGGGTGCAGATTTGCTCCCATGCTTCTTACTAGCCTTAGTTATTTGAACTTTTGTTAGGTATGAAATCACACGAGCCAATGTAGATCACTTATTTCCTTCTCCATATTAAGGTAGTAATGCCATTTATTCTCTACAATGGAGCTTAGCTCCTTAGGCATAGAATTGTCTACTTCAAGTAGGGTGGTCTTGAACTTGGCCATCATACTGTAGATGGACTCTTCCACTATTTTTTGTTCTTCTCTTGAAAATTTATTAAAATCAATGGTCTTTAAACTAGTTAAATCTTCATTATCTCTAATTTTATCACAAACATTTTCCAAATTAGATTTAGTAGAATGTCTTACCAATCTGAATTGATCATTGTCAGATTTTATCTTTTCTTAATCTAACTCTGGGGGTGAAACATACTTTCTTCTTTTCTTTTGTTCTACAGGCCCTCCTTGCTCTATGAATTTTTTTTTCCCTTGTTCCTTTGCCACTTATGTTGTTGCCTGGGTGTTTGACCTTGTAGTTGGCTTGGCTGGGCTTGGATTTGTTGCTTTCTTCTTCCCCTTGGGCTATGCAATTGATTGTTTTTGTGATTTTCTCTTCTTAGGTTCAGCCTTGGGTGCTTCTTTCTTTACACCTTCCTCTTCTTCTATATCCTCCCCATGCCTTGGGTCAAAGTAGGTGTTTTTTGTCCTTGTTCTTCTTCTTCATCTTCTGCTTCTTCACCTTCTTCTTCTTCTTCTATTGTGCCCTCACTAAATTTGGCCTTAAGTTTCTTCACAAGTTTGTCTTTCTTCTTCAATGTGGAGGTAGTCTTCAACTCAATATCCACCTTTGACCTGACCACATCAAATGTACCAAAATGTGCTGCACTTTTGTCTACTTCCTCAGCTAGTAGTGAAATTATAGTTGTTGATGCCTCATCTATATTTATTTCATAGAAAAAAGGTCTTATCCATTTGACTCTTGGTATGGTAGCTTGATGTATGTATAATCAATATTTACAAGAAAGCATACAACATTTACATGTTCCTCTACCAATGAAATTGGTATTCTTAGCCTTTTCTTTATGGTCTTCTTGAAGTCTTCAAAATAGTTAGTCATTAGGGTCTTAAAATTACCTCCCATTTGTTCAATGTATTCATTAACTTGAGTTATGATAGACCTATTTGCTTTCCATACCACTTTACCAAAATATGGAAAATCATTCTGTACATAGAAGAATATACAAGTCAAAATAGGACCGAACATGCATTGGGCTCCCTTGGTTCTCCTTATTGCTGATAAATTCTCATTAATTTGCTACAGTTGCAATTCTGCAAGATCATAAGTATGATCATTTTTCACTAATTTGTAACCTACATCCATTGCAATGCAAGGCACATTGTTAAGTCTACTGGATTGGTAAAATTTGTGTGTAATAACTCTAATAGCAAAGTCAACAAAAGGGTCTTGGATGGTGTCTATTGTCATTCCTCTCTTGTTCTATTTGGCACCAGTATTCTTTTCAATTGCTTCCTTAGAATCACTCCTAAGGGTCTTTGGCTGATCTAGGGTTGGGTACCCTATCACTCTATGTATAATTCTCTTTGTTATTTTTACTAGACCATCCTTCAACCACAAAATTCTATAATTTATCCTACTAAGTACTATCCTAATCCATTTAGTTTTGAAAACTATAGGGAACTCTAGGGCACATGTCAAACCCTTCTCAATAATTTGATACTCTTCTTTTAAAACTCCATTTTCAAAAAATCTATCATAGGCTTCCCTCATCTCCATGTCTCCTATGGCTCCAATTTTATAGTTGTAACATCTTCTAATATCTTGAACCATAACTACCTTAGGGGGTATGACAGATAGGGCTCCAACTGGGTTATTTTTATATGCCACTTTAGGGATTGGTTAGAAATCTAGTTGTTTCACTTCATTTGATACTAGTTGAACCTCAAACAACTCTTTCTCCTATGTTTTCCTAGAGCTAGAAGCCATTTGTGCAATCTAGGGTTTGAACACAAAGATAATGTGAAACTGCGTAACTCGACACAAATGTAAATACCTCAAATTTGATGAAATTATACTAAATCATTGTTGAAATTGGCTCAAATGCTGGATTCTCTACTTTAAATTTGTTCCAAACTCTTTTTCATCTTTTCTCTTTGTTCGCAATGAAGGAAAATGATTCAAAACATGATAATATACCCTATTTTCATAGCATTTAATGTTTAGTGCATTTATAGTTGTCCACTAGGCTTCTTAAGGATTACTACATTACTCATCTTCCATTGTCTTTTCACCACTCGGCATCCATAGAGGTGTCACTCACTTAGCTTCAACTAAAATTTCTCTTTACTCAGCTTCCTCTACCAACTCAGCTACAACTAATCATTTGGCTTCTACTAATTTTGACAATCAACTTGGCTTGTATTGGAATTTTACTCGACATCTGAGGACAACTCGACAACACTTATGAAATCTTGAAATTTTATATTTGCATCTCTAATCATGTTGATCTTCTTCTTTTCAACACTTGCTTATTTAGGAACTGATGTATGATAAAGTTTTGTAAATCAGTCCCTCATGCCTTCTTGTGCTTAGTTTGATGAAGTGTAACCACTTGACCTTTTAGGTGAAGTGATCCCTTCATTTGATGTGCTACTCCCATCTTTCTTCTTCCATGTCTTATTCATTTCTCCTCTTATGTGTTGAACATCTACCTTCTCTTTGCCTTTGTTGTTCCTTGAATTGGGTGACTTTGACCTTGTTGGGCAGTTCTTGCTGATATGACTTTTCTTCAAAGAACTGAAACATGTGATTTGACTCAACCATCTACTGTAGTTTCCACTGAAATGTGTCGTTATGCAATTTTCACGAATGTGTCCATATTCCTAACAGTAATGACAACTATACCTAGTGTTGTAGTCCAAATTATAGTAATGTCCATGTTTATTTCTCCTTGTTGGTTGATTAGGTGTCCACATAGGCTTTGATCTACACTCAAAAGCTCTATGTCCATACTTCTTGCAATTGTAGTAGTGACCTTCAAATCTTGATGCTTTGATAGTCCTAGTCCTACAGTCATGTGCTTGATGTCCTTTATTGTTGCACTTATGATAGTGACTCACATTCTTAGGTTTTTCATGTTGATGGGCATTTTTGTTCTTGCATACATTAGAGGTATGTCCATTTTTACCATAGAAATGACAAGTAGGTTTAGTGTTCTTACCTTTGTTACTCATTTCTTCTATAGTCTTAGATGACTCTCCTTGTTCAGTGCTGGTGTATCCTAGTCCTAAAGTATCATTGCTAGCTCTTGGTGATTTTATTAGCTGCTCAAAGTACTTGATGGCTTCATTTGGTTTGTTGAATTTCTCTGCAATTTCCTTCTCTTTTTTAAATTCATTTTGCAGTTTTTCATTTTGCATCTTCAGTGTAGAGATCTCAATATCTTTGATATTCAATTCATGATGTGCATTCATCATCTGACTTAGGGTGTCTAGCTGCATGTTTGAAATTCTTGCAAGCTCAATTGACAATTCTTCCAATCCATTAGCAAGGTTTCTCTTGTCTTCTTATAGCATAGCCTTATCTTCAATGGCTCTTTTTTTCTATTCAGTTACCTCACAAAGCATCATGGCTCGTGATTCTTGTTGAAGCTTGAGTGTTCTAATTTCTTCTGCTTGAGCTCTATTCTTCTCCATTAGGTTTGCTATTGCTACATCAAACTCTTTAGAATATCCATTTGCAAATAGTTTTGAGGTGTCAATATCCTTGTATTGTGTATCATTCTCAGCTATGGCAATCTCTCTTCTTCTCTTTAGAGATTTTCTCACTTCTTCTCTAGCTTCTTCTAAAGTGTGTAGAGCAAGTTGTATATCAATTGCTTGATTCTCTATGATCTTCCCAAGTTTGTAGACTTCCATTTCCAAATCTTTTCTCCAAGTTGTAAGGCCCCTCCTTGTGAGAACTTGGCTCTAATACCAATTGTTGGAATTTACAAGTGGGGGGATTTACTTCTAAGAGTGAGGGGGTCAATCAAAAGTAACTTAACTTTACCTTTTAAAAACCTTGTAGCCAATATCATTCACATGCATCTAATTCATCTAATAAACATAAAAGTAAGGACATGCATGAAAATAGATAACACAAGAATTTGGCAACCTATAAACCCTCCAAAATGAGAAGGTAAAATTGGGGTGGGGATGACATCCATAAAGTATCACTGTAGCAATATGTAATTGTTTAAGGTTGCAAAGTTTGACCATTCCAATGGTCTTCCCTATGAAAGGCCTATCCTATTAAAGACTTTACACCCTGTTAAAAATGACCTAGTTAAAGGATTTACAAACATTCACTTGGAATGTTATCTTGTTAAAGGATTTAGCACCTTGTTTAAAGGCTTACAGCATGGCTATTAAACCAACCTATCATCATAGGATTTTCATTCCTAATACAATGGCTAGAGAGTATTAGAAAGTCTTGACTTGATGACTTGCAATCGTCAATTGCTAATTTCAAATCCTTGTTTTTCTCTGTTTATTATGATCCTTGCTTGATCTGATATGTCTCTCTTTGTAGTTTTGATACTTTTTTCTTGATCAACTAAATTCTACAATGTCATTCTATTCTTTCTAAATCTTTACACCCTTCTGAACTTCACTATAATTCACCCATACACCTCTTACATCCATACGCAAAATGGGATTTCTTCCTCCTTTTAAAGGCTTTGAAGACTTAGGGTTAGGTATGAATCTATGATCAATATTCATTCTTCATTTCCCACTCAATTCTTGCAATTTTCCTATTGGTTGCATGCCTTCTCCATTTTTCTTATTGGTTGCATGTTGATTACATAGGTAATGTAAAAGATTTGATCTTATTTTTAAGATCCTTCGAGATTCATCCTAAGTTGGCTCAAAAATAGTTTACATCTGAGTTTTTGAAGGCACAAACTCATATGTTGATTCTATGTTACTCGGCACTTACTTGTTTCTAAAGCTTAGAACATATAGGAATTCTACCTCACTTGACTCCTATAGTAATTCTATTTTTCTTGGCATCTATACTCTGCTTGGCATCTACACTTTTCTCGGCATCACTTATCACTCAACACTTGAACTTCACTCGGCACCTGAAGTTCACTCAACACCTATTGAATCTTTGGCTCGACACACACTATAGCTTGGCTTCTGTATTATACTCGACATCAACTTAAGAATTGGTTAAGTGTGTTGACACTCAATTGTCAAAACTAATCTAAGACCAAAAAAAGTTTCTCTAATTTCTTTATCCTTTCATAGTAGTCTACTACTAAATGTCCATAACTCATTTTTCTAGATCTTCTAATCTCTCATTCCTTACCATGTCTCTCCTTAGAGTACCTCTACCAATTTTCAATTTTTTGTTTGTATTTATCATGAGTTGAGCTTTCTTCATTTGGAGACTTACTATTGTCAATGAAAGTATGCACCTTGTGATATTACTATCTTTGGTGTGTGATTTAGAACCCACTTTGTCATATGCACTCATTAGATTCTTTATAATTCTTTTTTCATTTGAATTGTCCATTCTTCTTAGCCCAAGAATCCTCATGATGGGCCTAAATTTAAAATTCCTCATCATTTCAACAAATAATTGGCATTGACTTATAATATTTTATTCTTTAAAGAATAATCTCCACATATGTTTAAATTTTCTTTGACAAGTACGCTTCCTCGAAGTCCTCCCTAGCTAGCTGAATCAGGCTAGATTTGTAGTAACGTAAACCAATTATAGATAGTTGCAAATGTGGTTCAATAGAAAAAGTATCATTGTTGAAGATGGCATTGTAGGGGGCACGTTGCAAATAATCAATATCCTTCTCCTATTCATTCCATTGTCCACATTGATTTCAAAATGTCAGTATCAATATCAACTAAATATTTTGGTCTTCTAAAATAAATTCTAGAAGGTGTTATAATCTCTTCTATTCCCTCAACATAAGGTCGAGTGTGTTGTGTAACTTGAACTAAAGATGGCGTACCTTGGCAATAAGATGAAAAATATGGAATATCACCTACTTGATATGTTGATGTTGTGCCTTCAACATGACATGATGGAGTGTGTACATCATTGGACATAGAAATTAGCATCTCTTCAACATGAGATGATGATATGACTCCAACATTGGAAGATGGTGTAGCTTCATAGTTCAATTGTCTTCTTGAACATAAGAGTCTCATTTATTCTCTTTGTCTTTCTAATTCTTCCTCTGTGTTTCTTTGTATTGGTGGTTCTTAATCCTCCTCGAAAGGCAATTCTTCATTATTGCATTGCAATTTTCTTCATATACATAGTAGTTTCATTTTATCTCTTTTAATTGCCAAATCTCTCTCCCTCTCTTCCATTGTTTGAGTTTTTGGTTTCTTCCTTGGCATGATGATGATTTCTATATGTCAAATTATTCAAACATTTGAATTAATTACTATTTGTAAATTACAAACCATTCAGATACATATACAAATTACAATTATTTCAATGAATAGACAATATATATTAAACAACTTATCAAATTTCTAACCATTTCCAAATAACAATTCATTCAAACATAAAAATTTCAATGAATTGACTATATATTAAACATGTCAAATTATAATGAAATTTGTCTCTACAATAACAAATAATATTTAAACAGGATTACATTAACCTTTTCTATAGAAAGAATGTTCAAAAAGCCTTCAAATAGTGTATCCAATGATTGTATTTGGTGTTTGCTAGCTTCCTATAGCATAAAAGAATGTTAAAAAAACCTTCAAATAGTGTTTTCAATGATTGAATTTGGTGTTTGCTAACTTCCAACAACATGAAACACATGTTTTCTATTAGAATAGTAGAATAGACAACAGACAAAAAACAAAATATGGCTCAGTAGGGAACCAAACTTTCATTATAACTTTTTGTTGGTGTTTTCATATAGTGTGTATGCACTATGAAGTGTGTACTATGCAAAACAACCTTTATCTCCCTATCCAACCCTCTCCCATCCCCTACTCTCTCTCTCCCCCCTATCCTACCTTCTCCCATCCCCTACTCTCTCTATCTCTCTCTCCCCTATCCCACCCTCTCTCATCCCCTACTCTCTCTCCCACCCCCTACTCTATCTCTCCCCTATCCCACCCTCTCCCATCCCCTAGTCTCTCTCTCTCACACACACTCTCTCTCTCTCCACCCTCTCTCCCTCTCTCTCACCCCCTTCTCTCTCTCTCTCTATCATCCCCTGCTCTCTTTCCCTCTCTCCCATCACCTACTCTCTCTCTCTCTCATCCTACCCTCTCCCATCCCATAGTCTCTCTCTCACTCTATCTCTCTCTCCCCTATCCCACCCTCTCTCATCCCCCCTTTCTCTCTAGTCTCTCTCTCACACTCTCTCTCCCCTATCCCACCCTCTCCTATCCCCTACTCTCTCTCTCTCTCTCTCTCTCTCCCCTTCACTCTCTCACACACACTCTCTCTCTATCCCACCCTCTCCCATCTCTCTCTCTACCCATCCCACCCTCTCCCATGCCTCTCTCTCTCTCTCTCTCCCCTTCTCCCTCCCTCCCTCCCTCCCATCCCCTTCTCTCTCTCTCTCTCTCTCTCTCTCTCTCTCTCTCTCTCTCTCTCTCTCTCTCTCTCTCTCTCTTTCTCTCTATATATTTTCATGTATCTATCTTGATCTTCATATCCATATTTCTCTACCTAAATCTCTCTCCCACTCCTCTCTTCCTCTCTTTTACTATATATTTCACACACACACACACACACACACACACACACCTCTCTTTCCACCTCTCTCTCTCCCCCTCCCTCTCCCATCCCCTACTCTCTCTCTCTCTCTCTCTCTCTCTCCCTATCCCACCCTCTCCCATCTCTTGTTCTCTCCCTATCCTCTACTCTCTCATTCTCTACCCTCTCTCCTTCCCTCTCTATTGAAATTCATGCTTACAGAGTGTGTGTGCACTATAGTGCATACGTGTTATGTAAGCCTGAATATAAAAATGCTTTAAATAGCATGTGTATGCTATAACTATTTAAAGCTTTGGATTCTACCAAGACTAAGGCTTGGTTTTGCCTTGGGGATCCAACCCAAAGGTTTGGAGTCTCTAAACTAGTTTGAGATGTGTTTTACAACAAACACACAAAAAATGATTGATTTTTCTAATGTGCTCTCCTTCGAGTATCCTTATGGTTGAGCATCAATAAAATTGGATTACATGACATTGTAGATCTTTGTGTTAGTTATATAACATATCATTTATTTCAAATTTGAACTATTTCAACCCATTCAACTATAATTTATTTTGAATGTATGTTCATTTTCGATCAAAAAGAAACATGTACTAATTGTAATGTAGATTTTAGCTTGTTCATCGAAATTTTCAACAACTTAATTTAAAAAAAAACTAGACTCCATTATACACACTTTAAAAAAAAGAAGTTTTGATTTTAGATTAGTTTGCAATCATTTCTAGGAGGAGCACATAGATATCTCACATTTTTGGGATGTGTCCAATTAAAAAATTCATTTAAAAAATACAAATTATAAAATTACCCAAAATTTTTTTGATAAACTACACAGTGTAAGGTAAGTTTTGACTAGAGCAATTAAAGAATTTCAAGAAAAAAAAGTTAAAATTTGAGGGGTAGCACACTTTGCATTATGTTATTTTTTTTTTTAAAACAATACCATTTTCTATTGCCCCCTTTTTTGAGGACTTAAAACTAAACCATTTTGAAAAAAAAAGTAGTTTAGAAACTAGATTCAAAGGATAACTACTTTTATTTTTGTCATATCTTAAAATTTTGAGCATAACTATCTTCAAATTCTTGTCAAAGTTAAGAAATTATTGATTTTAGAAAAAAAGTGGCAATTATACCCCCTTTTGGCACCACAACTTGGTGCACTTACTAGTAGAAGATCATTGGATGAACGTGATAGATGACTATGATATTTGAATTAGGGATTATTGTAGGATGACTTTATATCTAGCAGGAAGCATCTTGAAGATAAAGATCCCATTAAATGTTGGCCAACAAGACACTCAAGATGTCTTCGATCCCTTATACAATCATGACAAGATATTTGATAGGCCAATTATGAATGCAGAGGTTAAGAGGGAAGATAATGTAAATATCAATCACAGGGCAAGACATATAACCCAAATGACAAGGGACTGGATCAAAAAGCCCTTTAAGATGGACCTAGTTCCTCAGATTGTCACCTTCCAAGCTACAACATGCCTAGTAAAGGGTAAAGGTGCAAAATTTAACATGCAAACATTCCTTGCCCAATCTCTAGTTATGCCAAAAATGGTATATAAACATGACAGGGATGTTGGGTACTTTAGGGTAGACAAAGGGAGGAATAAAAGGACATAAGATTCTCCTAAGCAAGCTAAGCCTAAAGTTGAAGAACCTCAACCTCAAGAGGCAACTCAAGCACCTGATAACAAAGAGCCTCAAAATGAAGAAGTAGCTCAAGCTCAAGATATTCCACAAGTGCCACTGCTAGAGCAGGAATAGGAACAAGAACCAAAATAGGAAGCACAAGAGGTATCGCCACCTACACAAGAGGAAGAAGCCTCTCCTTTAGCTACCAAGAAAGCTAGAGTTAGACCTACAATTAGAAAGACTAGAAAGTAGAAGATACAAAGAAAGGTTACACCTATCCATTTAGTCCCAAAAACCATCCCTAAAGTAGATGAAAAAGATAATCTCCCGCTAAATCAAGGGACATGCTTGGCAATGGGTGCTCAGGAAGAGAAAAGGAGAAGCTCCACCATTACATCATCATCTATTTCTAGGCAACTTATTGAAGTAACAAATTCAAAGGATGAGCAACAATAGTTGATAGATGAGCAAGAAGGGCATGGAAAAAATATTTTCAACATATCTAATTTTGACTTTATGCTAGTAGGAACTAAAATTATGGGTGATAAAATACAAGATACACCCATGAAACAGGAGAAGATTGGAACCAAATTCTATCTCTACCACAAGGATCTCTTGGTACCTCACCACCATCATTTCAGGATTTTTCATTTTGTACAAAGGCTCGAACACTTCGCTCGCTCCTATTGTCGAAGAAGAATGAGTAGGGTATGAAGAAGAGTCAGCACAAAGACCAACTAATGAAGTATCATAGGAAGGAAAAATACTTGAAGAACCTTAGCAAACTTCTCAAGATATAGAGGCAAGGACTTTAGATACCATAGATATAGGAACACTAAATCTAGATCTCTCTCTAAAGGAGAAGACTCTAGAAAGGAGGGATAAGAGAAAAGGGCCTCATGGAAATCCTCCTCTTGAGCCAAATATATGTCTACTATGGTCACTGCATTGGCCCAGCTAAAGAGGGAGGTTATGGTTCAAAAAAAGAGGTTGTTGAACTTGAATGAAGAGGAGAGTATGGATGTGCCAGTAGAAGCCATAAAGAGACCTAGGCCACCTACGAGTGATGCACAACAATTGACCTTCATAATGAATAATAAAGATCATGACTTACTTGCTCATATAGAAATTCTTCCTCCACATTCTAAGACCAAATATTTGACTCCTAAGGACTATTAGATTACAAAAGTCCTATTAGGAAAGCCCACAGTAGATACATCTAAAGTAATGATCACTGTAGGCATCAGGGAGGTGTTTAGGCCTTTTGATAAAAATGAGAATGAATTGATAAAGTTGCACAAAGAGAATAAGCTACTAAGAGGCTATTTGAGTGGAATTGTAGGTCCATTGGATTAAGCTTACCTAGAGGTTTCTCTCGGTGTGGCACTAGAAAGGAGAGAGAAGGGGAGTGTCCAGGCTGATTCATTTTTGGGAGCATGTTAGCAATTGCGTGACAATTTTGTGTAGAAAGGTGTAGAGATAATACAGGCTAATTTTAACCTATTGCATAATGTTTATTCTAATATGGAAAAATTGATATCTATAGTAGACCAAGATTTTAAGCTTATGGATGAGGTACATACTTGGGGAAAATACCTCCAAGCACTCCAAATTATAAAAGGTCAAAGGTATTGTACACTCATGGAAGTGTATACAATAGATGAAATTGATAGACTTGAGGATTGGATTGAAAAGATGTCTACCGGAAATAAGGTCATGGAAGAACTTCATGAAGATATTCAGAAGTTAAAAGGCTAGTCTTAAGAGAAAATTTTGGATACAGCTAGGTATTATGATGCTATTTACCTTGAGATTTTTGAAGATGAGTCAAAGACAAAGCTCAAGTTAGTGCAAGTAGTGGTTGAACAATTTTGAAGAACTTTTGAGGATGCTTTGTTTGATGAAGATATTAGGGAAGCATTCAAGATTGAAGAGGTATTGTTGAAACTTGATGGCAGACTTGACAATTTTGTAGAAACTCGAATGGATATCAATAATTATCAATAAATTGTTAGGCATAAATATGAGGCTTTAGATTTTCCAGAAGCTTCCCAAGTGATGGAGATTATAGAGAAATTCAAGAGCAAACATCTAGACATTGCTTCGGTATAAAGGGGAAGAAAACCCAGAAGCTAAAAATTCAGTTTTGACACTTGGGAGAATTTTGGATTTTTTGAACCTACCACTAAGGTGCACTGATCGAAAGGTGCACCAGAAATTTTAAAGAAGTCAGAGGTACATCGATAGTTAACTACCAGTTCCAAATTTAGAGCTTTCCATGCATCATAAATGCATCCTAGTGGTAGTTTAACTCCTAGAAACATTCAAAGAAGGCCAAGCTTCCATTTTTAGAGATTCTAGTGACTCTTAGATCCTCTTATAGGTTCCTTCTTCTCATTTACTACTTCTTTCTTTGTTTTAAGACATATAAAGGCTCATGCACCCATTAATTGATATAAACAAGGGTGGATTCCTACTTAGCACCATTTAGAGAGTCAGTTTGTACACAATTAGGTTTTTTTATTAGTTTTAAGCATATATTTGCATGAAGAGATCTCTCACTCTCAATAAAAATTGAGGAGATGATTTCTTATGAATTCAGGAATGTAACATATATTCTAGGCCATTATTTGATGCAAAAATATATGCTATTGGTGCTCTTATTCTGAGTGTAGTTATTCTTGCTGGAGTGAGTTATTTTTGTGGATTCTTGTTTATGATAATAATGGAGCCAATGATTTTGTTGTGTTGTTTTAATTGTGTGATATTTTAGCTCTAGTTTTTGTCACATTAAGAATTCCACTAATGTACCGAATTGGAGAAGGGATCACCCCATTGTTCCTACATAGCTTCTAGTCTCACATGAGCACACTTTTTGTGGCCTTTCGATTTGATAAGAAGTGAAACATCTTTTAGTTTTAATAAGTTTCCATCAACGATTGCATTAGTGGATTTGATGAAGCATTGCTTCTACTTTCATTAGTTTCCTACCCAATCTTTTCAACAATTTAACTCACAAATGTATTGTTACCATGGTGTATGTCCGTTAGGAATTTCTCATTCATGTTATTTACTTTCATCTCTCATTATCTTATCTTCATTATTTTCTTTTCTAACCTTGGTTAAATTAGGAATTCATATAGTTGCATTGTTAGATTGCATTCATTTAAAAACAAAATACCAAAAATACATATCTTTTTTGTGGTTAATTTTGAAACAACAAGTAGATTGATATCTTATTTGAAATTGGTTCAAACTAGCAAAGGCCTCCTTGTGAAAAAACACATTTATCTTCAACTGAGCAGATTCTAGTAGGTTGCAAGATCACCCAGAACCTTGGAGTTGATCCTAAATCATCTTTTCAAGAGAGGAGTTTGGAAGGATTCCCGCCATTAAGCATCATGCAAAATGATAGTTCAATAGGAGCTTGTTTGTATTCCTTTCTTTTTAATGCATGCACTTGAAGAGATTGTGATGGATGCTAGAGAAAAAAGGAAGAACAGGGCCAACTTCACTATCCTTCACCAAGGGCTCATGTTTCGCCTTTTCTAATTTCATTTTTCCCTTTTCCCATCCTATGTGATTGCATTTGACAATGTCCTCCCCTTTGGGGCTCCCTTGTGCTTGGAATTTGCGAGTGGCAATTATGCGCCCGTCCCTCAACCTTCCCCTTGCCAAACCCCTATTAAAGGTAGAAAGAACAAGATGGCCCTAAAACAAATCACTAATAAGAGAATTAAAATGGAAAAGAGGGTGGAGGTGAAAATTGGGGATTCATATGAGGAAGTTTGTGGGGGTAGAAGAAGGTTAGGCATAATTGCTAAGACCCATGGAAGATTTAAGCAACTACCTTGTTTCTCTTAGGAGGACAAAGAGATGGACACTAACTTTGAGGAGAGTGACAAGAACTCAGGGGATAGCCAAGAGAAGGGAAAAGATGTAATAGAGAAAGAGGAAGAGGAATAGGATGATACCCTGGATGGTACATGGGATTTTGAGACAGACAATCCCATCAAGGACCCCTCCCTTGACCCCACCCATGTCTCTGCCACCATCACCCAGCCTCCAACTGACAACTAGGAGAACTCCAAAACCATGATTGACTCCCTTGACACCTTATCCTCCTCAGTAAAAAAAAAATTGTATGGTTAACTTAAATGCCCTCACTAACAATCTTGTGGTGCAGGATAGCAAAAAAACTTTGGTGAACAACAAGATGTTGAAGTTGGGAATGGAGGAGAAACGGGAGGTCACCTGGAAGGATCTCCAAGAGCTCAAAGACAGGTGCAATTTTGTGGAGGAGGGTGTCTCCCTATTCTCAAAGTTCACCCTTAAAGTGACTCATGCGATTGCTACTCCTCTACATTTGCTAACTGATGTGTTAGAGGAGGACAACCTAGGGCAAGAGGACTCAAAGCTTCTATATGGCTTCCTTGTTGAAGATTGGGCCAAGGTGCTCCTGGATGGAAAAGGAAAGAAAAAAGATGTCACTTAGTGGCATTTTTTTAATCTATTGTGTTTGGTACTCTATTGGTTTTCACTCTCCATCCTTTGCTATTGGTTTTGTTCTTTTGGTTAAACTTTGTAGTGGGCTATAGGTGGTACAATGCGATGAGCACCTATATGTTTTTTTGTTAAACTATTAAACTCTGCTGGTCCTAAGAGTTGGATCCCTAGTACTTTTAATTACCATTATTCTACTACTTTTGTTTTTGTTGTAAATCTTTAAGGGTGTTATTGTTGGTTGTTTGTTGGTTGTTGGGTGGCTTTTTGCTGGTTGTACCACCACTATTGTAATGGGCCTGACCCTAGTTTTGGTTGCTTTTATATCAAAAACATGTTTACCCTTTTAATTTATAAACTTTGTAGAACAAAAAATATATCAACTTGATTACTTATTATAATTATATTTATAATGTGCATATCAATTGATTAATTACACACAATGACCACAAGAAATTATAAAATAAATTATGACAACTCTCTTAAACTTTTGTCATTCGATGTTCATCCTTTCTATTTTTACTCCCAAATCTCATTTTCAAATGATGTAGCATTTATAAATATATTATTTTAGGTTCCATAGATTCATTATTGTCCTTAGTATTGTAGCCCTCTTTTGTTTGATATGAACATAAATTTTGATAGATGTATTATTAATCAATATACTTAAAAACATTAAATTGATTTCTACAAATAACATGATATTTATTAACAATCATTTTATCATGATATTGCTATCAAGATTTAGCTATGTAATTCTTAAATCAAAATACATAGTAAAATCATGATAGCAATATCATAATTTAACTTAGTGTGAAAAATATCTCCTATTTATCAATTATTTTATATTTACAATCTTTAATTATTATTATTTTTAAATAGATAATCTTTATATAAGAACTAAAACTTATCATCTCTCTTTTCCAATTAAGATATACAAAATCCAATCTACAACTAATATCTCCAATAAGCCTTTGCCATTCATTTTTCCTCATTCCTTTTTCAATCCTCATTTTCAACAAAGTAACACATTAGAATATAAAATTCTTGTTGAAACTTGAATTTAAAACTTCATTTCGACAAAAAAAACAACAAATTGGAGATATTAAATTCTTATTGAAACTTGAATATAAAATATACTATTTCTTAACAGGTAGGCTTATATCACCTCCAACATCATCCCACAAATTTTGAAAATGTCAATTGTATTAAAAAATAAATGAGAATTTGTGAAGTGTATTGTAGGTTTTTTCACATTGCAAGGAAGGTTCATTAATCAAAGTAGCCATAGGAGACCAAATTGTTCAAACGTACGTTCACTATATGACAATCGCTATTAAAGGGGCGTGCCTTTTCAACAATTACAAAGTTGTTTCCTTTAAAGAAAATCTAAATAAAGTATTTGTTATTTAATATTATTTATGCACCGCCCACCTTAGGTGGTTTTGGAATTATTCGTTATTCACATTTGAGGATAATGGAAAAAATAACAAAACTAGCAAGCAACTAATTTTCTTTAATATCCAAAAAATCAACTTTTGGAGGACGGTGGCTGGGGACATAGTACATTCTTGTTTTTTTCCCATTTAAAAAGTTGAAAGTTTGTAACGTTGGATTAGGGATGACTTCAATTTTTTTGGCCCAATGTGGACACAGTGATTTTCATTCGTAGATGGAATTTGACTACATCAATATTTGTAGAAGAGTCTTAGTCTAGTCTGGAGGTCCTTGGAAGGACCATGATGAAGCCCTTGTGTTCAAAGTCAAGACTCAAATGTCTCTGGGCATGAATTTCAAGTAGTGCATGTAGTAACACAGGTATGTTGAACATATTCTTTTGAAATGAAATGTCAATATTCAAAATAATCTTTGTGTCATTCCTTGTTAAAGACGTTCAAAAACTCTTATGTTGGACTTATATTTTTGTTATTGGATTTTAAAAATAGTCCACTAAACACATAGAGAAAACATTTTATTTAGTAATGATTAAATTTAAATTTTAGAAAATAATGTAATGTTAGAAAAAATAAATTTCATTTTATAGAGTTTAGTAGTCTTGGAGAAAAGATATAAGGAATAAAAATTGGAGTTAAAAAAACTTGATCAAATATTTGATATGATTAAAGTTTAAGAATCTTAAGGCCTTGGAATATATTGCAAATTGTAATCTAGTTCAACTAGTGTAATTCTATTTGAGCTAGTTTGTTTTTATTTAATATAAATTTATTGACATTAATAAGGAATGTTTACCAAAATTTAAATATGTTTTTGAGAATTAGTGCTAAGATAAATCATTGGAAGCCTAGTTACAAAAAGAAGAGTGGTTGATTAACTTCTTTGATCATAGTTATTTTTGATATTAAAAGCAACAAAAATAAGGAGTACATTTAGGCCACCACACTTTAGAAACCACCAAAAATAAAATACCAACATTAATTTTTCTTGTGATCTATAGGTCTGGATAACATCATCCTAGCCTAATCTTTAGTCAAGAACTTGAATAATTTGTTATAGTCCCCCTCCTCACTAACTTTTCCCTTATGAACATTTTCCTACAACAAACAAATGGTGATCGTGAAACTATGCATTACTTTCATTGCAAAATGGTGTCATGGCTTGATATAGATATATGACATTACACACACACATGATTAGCAATATTGATTAATTACTCTTAACATAACTAATTATATGTTTATAGTAATTATATACACATTGAATATATAATTAATTATGATAAGAGTGATTAATCAATTATTATTATAAATAATCTGTATATACACACCCACACATACATATATATTATTTAAGTAAATACTAAACATATAATTATTATATTTTTAATAATATTCTTGATATTAAAGCAACCAAAAAACTAGGGAGCTAGCCCTTAGTACAAAACCATGGTTAAACCATTCACAACAAAAGACCAAAGGCTAAACCATTTGCAAACAAAAACCAGATGCTAAACTACCAGCACATTCATAACCCTACCCCTTAATATCAAAAATAGATTCCCCAAACCATTACTGCCTATCTAATTTTTTTAAACAGTGTCAACATTACTAGTAATCAAAAAAAAATTACTAGCAACCAATTGTATCATCTTAAAATGTAAGCACTTCCATATTGATAGGTTTAGCACCCTCTTTTAGTGCATTTTTCATGATAAACTTGCATTTAGGATGCACTTTGCACTTGATTCTTTCATTCTAGGTGAAATTAGGGTTAGGATCTCAAGGATTCTCCTTAATTTCCCTCTTCTATGACTTTATTTTCTCAGTAGGACTTAGGCATAAGTCCTCCTAGCTTTCATCATATTCATCATAGGATTTTGTGCCTATTTTTGGTACCCTGCCCTGTTCTAATGTCATTTCTAGGTCTTTGGGCATCCTCGAGACCTCTTGTTTCCTTTATGGCTGGATTTGGACCTCTAGGTCAAGGTCGAGGTCGACCCTAACCTAGGTTAGGGTCAAGGTCATCAAGGTTGTTCTTGACCTGACCTCCTTTGGGATTTGATCCCCCTTTCAAATTTTGGTCCTAGAAGGCATCGAAATCAATGTTGGGCTTTCAAATATGAAGGCGGAAGGGTTTTAATTTAAAATTCATTTAATTATTTTCCCTCTTTAGTTGGTTATTGTGATTGGACCATAATTTGAGGTGAAATTTGAATGATGGGTCCTCACATTACTCTAGGAGCCTCACCTTGAAACCTCTATATAAAGACTCTCATTTTGCATTCATTGACAACAAGAAGTCATTTGAAGTAGGCAAGCGATGGTGAAATGAAGATGCAAGATTGCAAGAGGATGATATAGAAGATCAAGCCATTGTTGATATCAAGAATTTTTGTGAACACACCATTGTGAACATCTATTTGGAGGAAGAGAGATCTTATCTTTCTTGATCCACCATTATCAATATTCCAGTATTCAAAGATACAATCATGGGGTAGTAATTATAGATTATGAGTTTGGTAGGGGTACTTTAGCCTTGGGTACTTGGTATGCTTTCTTATCCTATTCAAATCTATGAATTGCTTTCTCATAGATATCCATGCTAGGGTTTCAATCTAAAGGATTAGATCTTGGCATTTCATATTCAATACACACACATATTCTATTGCAAATGGCTATTCGTGGAGGTGGAAATCACCAAAACAAGGGTTTGACTAAGGGAAAACACTATACAACCACCCCAAAACACCATTTGCAGATATATACAATTGTTGTTTTGAGAATTGAAGCACAAATATGAGTACCCTTTTGGTGAACTTTTGGGATATGTGAATACAATTTTCGTTGGAGCAATGCAGGTCAAGGTTGACTTTTTGAGGTCAGGGACAACCTTCAATGAGGGGTAAGATTGTGCCCCACTATCTAGGTCAAGGTTGACTTTCTTTTAGAAGGATAAAAGTTTTCTAGTTTTTCTTTGTCTTGACATTTCTAGTCTAAAGTAGGTTGCAGAATTCCCCAAAACTATGCATAGACATCATAAAATAGGTATTCCCAGATTAATTCCATCATAAGCTATGCATCTTATCTTGTCTAATTTTTAGAATTTCCAGATTTAGATTACTTATTCAATTTTAACTCTAAAATAGAAATGAATAGTGAGAAATGTTAGATGCATTATTGAAGCCTTATTTTTCTCCTATTCATTTTGGTGAACCCGACAAGCTTACCCCCTCTCTTTTGTGGAATTAGATGCCCTATTGTGTTTTTGGTGTTAGATTTCCCTTTATATTATCTTGTGTGTTCACATTTACTATTCATTTTGGTGAACCTATTTATGATAACTCTTTCTTTTTGGTGTTAGATTTAAATCTTGCATTTCTTTCATTTATATTTCAAAAATACAAAAAAATTGCAAAATTTCTTTAAAAAATACAAAAAGATTTACATTTTCATGCATTTAATATTCTGATATGTATGATTCTTGTTTTGAATACTTTGATGAGGCTTTTATTACAAAAGAGGATAGATTCCCTTATGAGGTACATGGTAGTGAGGATAAGATCTCCATTGATCCTATTCCTATTTCAGTATACTCCACAACCTCTTCAATTGACCTTTACCATAGGGTGTGTGCATGGTTACCTTCAAGTTCCACTATATGCAACATTGATAAACCTAAAATGATATATCCTACACCTTTGATGATAGTAAAAGGATATCCTTGAATAAAAATTAAGGGTAAACCTAGAGATCCTTTTGATTTCTTTGATAACATCAATTTCATTTCACATGCTTATTGCACATGGAATAACCCTCAACCTACTATTCTGGTTTCTTTCGTACCTTCTCAACCTATTCTTCCTAGAGCTCCTAGGTTTCCTTCTACTTTTAAGGAGTATGAATTAGTTGAAAAATTACGTGCTACTCCTACTAAGATATCTTATGGGAATTACTTCAAACTTCCCTGATATATCATGAGGCATTGCAAAAAACTTTATCCACTCTTTCTACTTCACCTCCTAATCAAGAGAACATTCATTCTATTTTAGATTGTATTCATAGTATGCCTTTTGTATATTCTATTGTGTTTTTTGATAATGGTTTACCTTCTCTTGAGGTGCAAAATCAATATGATGCTCTTAGGGTTGTTGTCTCTATTAATTAGAGTATCATTCGAAGAACATTAATTGATAGTGGATCTAGACTTAATGTTTGTAGCATGGATATGCTTAAATAAATTAAGGTTGATGTCATCACTATTCAACTTGATAATGTCCCTATACATGGATTTGAAAATATTGAGAAGAGAACTTTGGGCATTATTACCTTACCTGTTAAAGTTGGTCGAGTTATTCTAAATATATCTATTCATGTTATGCCTAGACCTTTCAATTTTAACTTTATTTTAGGAAGACCAAGGTTACATGCTATGCATGCACTTCCTTCTACTCTTCATCACAAGGTTAGGTTCATTTATAACAACTTAATGTATACATTACATGTGGATGATGCACCAAATCCTTCCCTAAATGCAGAATATGCCAAAATCTCTGAGCCTCTTCGACCAAGTAAAGAGATTGAAAAACAACCTGAGATTCAAAAACCAAAAGTTCCATCTTCTTCTTTGGCTTAGGATGATTGAGGGATGTTGGATTTTAATTCTAATTTCATTGGAGAATACAAGGTATTTGATTTGGAATTCAAGAAGCAACAAAGTGAATTCAAGAAATAAGTTTTTACTCCTTCTCCTCTTTCTAAGGAACTAAAAAGTAATTTTGTTGCTGCTTCGATTAATGAAATGATAAAACTTGATGGTATGAAATGGTGAGATATGCCACTCCTTGGACTTCAACTAATATGGTTGATCAATATGGTTCTAGTTATCATTTGCTTAAGAATTAGGATTTAATGAGAAAGGATGTGGTAAATATGAGCAAGGTATACAAGCACCTTTGGATAATAAAATTTATGTATGGATTAGTATTTAATCTTTATAAACAACCATCAAATTTTCCTCTTAATGTTAATCATATATGTGGTGGACAATTGAAATTGGTTAACCCACTTCTCATTGACATGAATCAAACACCTACTTTGGATATTTTTCTTGAAGATGAAGCCTTAATGGATTTTTTAGGGGTTTATGAAGATTTACCTAAGTTCCATCACAAATGATGGAAGCCTTATTATTTAAGAACAGATGCTTATTTTGGAGAACATGGTAATCATGATATTCTTCCTTTATCAATGGATCCTCTGATAGGAAGTGATTTGTTAATAATTGAGACTATTGATATTCAAATGGATGAGAAATCCTAAAAAGATGATAAATAATGGGAAATGTTTGATTTAGGATGAATGTGATCATTTGGTTTCCCTTTTATTTGAATTCAAGGATATTTTTTCTTGGACATATTCAAATATGCTTGGTATAGACTCTAAGATTGTTACTCAAAATATTGTTTTTTTAAAAAAAATATGAAACCTGTGAAGAAGAAAATTTGAAAGATGAATCCACGAATTGCTTTATTAGTTAAAAGTGAAATTGAAAAAATATTGGAATCTAGATTTATTCATTCTATTGATTACTCAGATTGGATTTCAAACATTGTGTCTATTCCAAAAGGAGAAAATAAGATAAGGATGTGTACTGATTTCAGAGATTTAAACAAAGCATCCTTAAAGGATGATTTCTCATTACCCAATATTGATATGATTGTGGATTCAACAGTAGGTCATGCCTTGTTATCCTTTGTGGATGGTTTTTCTGGATATAATCAAATCTTTATTCCTCCTGAAGATCAATTTAAGACTACATTTATAACACCTTGGGGAATATTTTGTTGGGTCATGATACCTTTTGGATTAAAGAATGTAGGAGCAACTTATCAATGAGTTATGAATTTGATTTTTCATGATTAAATTTACAAGATTATTGAAGATTATGTGGATGATATCTTAGAAAAATCTATACAAAGAGAAGATCATGTTACTATTTTATGACAAATATATGAAAGGATTAGATGTTACAACATCAAATTGAGTCCTAAGAAATGTGTGTTTGGAGTAGATTCTAGTAAATTGTTAGGATTTATAATCTCTAAGAGAGGCATAGAAGTAGATACTAAAAACATTGATTCTATTGTTAACATGCCTCCTCCTAAGATTAGTTCTCAGCTAAGAAGTTTACAAGGAAAAATAAGCTATTTGTCACTTTGTTTCTAATTTAGCTAATTGAACTATTCCTTTAATTTTCTTGCTTAGAAAGGATACTACTTTCTCTTGGAATGAAGAATGTAAAAAAACCTTTGAGAAATTTAAGGAGTATCTTGTAAATCCTCCTATCTTGTAGCCAACTCAATTTGATAAGCCATTTCATTTATATACTTCAACAACTCTGAAGGTCATTAGTGCCTTGTTAGCTCAAAATGATAACAATGGTAAGGAAAGACCTGCATATTACATTAGTTAGACTTTACTTGATTATGAAACAAGATACATAGATTTAGAAAGACAATGTGTAGCTATAGTTTATGCATGTTAGAAACTCATGCATTATCTTATAAATTCTAAAGTCAATGTGATTGCCAAGTTTGATCTTTTGAAACATCTTTTCTCACAAACTAATCTGTCTAGTCATTTGGCAAAGTGGGTGATGTTACTTATAGAATTTGATCTTACTTTCATTTCTTAGAAGGCTATTAAGGTACAAGCTTTAATAGATTACTTGCTGAAGCTCCTTGTCCTCATTTAGATACATGTTTTACTTCAGTAGAATTTCCAAATGATAATATTTTAGCTATTAAACAAAATGATATTTGGGAATTGTATTTTGATGGATCTAAATGTAAGACATGTTTTGGTGTTGGTATTATTTTAATTCCTTCACAAAAAATCCAATCCTTTTATCATACAAATTAACCTTTCCTTGTAATAATAATATTGCGGAATATGAATCTCTTATAGCTGGCCTACGAGCAACTTCATCCCTTAACATCAAACACTTGCAAATATATGAAGATTCACAATTTATTGTTGAAAAAATAAAAGGAGGTTATCAGATTAAGAATGATAAAATGACACAATATTGAGATTTTCCTCTTGATTTGCTTTCACAATTATCTTCTTATACGATTCAATTCTTACCTAGGAAAGATAATTGGCATGCAAACACCATGGAAAGTACAAATTCTTTGGTGTATCTTAAGGATAATGTTGAAAATTTTCAATTTATTATAAAAACTCTTAAAAGCCTTGTAATTTCTAAGGAGATTACCTTTGATTGTTTCAATTTGCATTTAGATGAATGGTATTCTCATATTTTTTATTTTTTGAAAGATGGTTATTTTCCTGAATCAACAACAAAAAACATGCATAATCATATGAGGAAGCTTGGAACACGTTACATTATTTTAGGAGATATGCTTTACAAATGCTATTATGAAGGATTATTATTAAGATGTCTCTATAGAACTGAAATCTTGGTAGCTTTGGCAAAAGCTTATTCTGGTTCTTGTGGTGGACATTTTGGTGGAAAATATTTGGTTAATATATTGCTTAGAATGGGATATTATTGGCAAACGATGGAGCAAGATTCTTTCATGTTTGTTAAGAAATGTCCTTAATATCAACAACATAGTAATTTGAATCATGCTCCTAATCATGAGCTTCATAATAAAGTTTCTCCATGGCCTTTTAATATTTGGGGTCTTGACCTTATTGGAAAAATCTCACAAACTTCTTCTCAAGGACATACTTACATTTTGACTGCTATGCATTACTTCATGAAGTGGGTTAAACATGTCCCTCTTTATGCAATAGCTACGAATGTTATTTGTGATTTCATCCTTAATAATATCATAACACGATTTGGTATACCTTCAACAATAATTTTGGATAATGGTACTTCTTTTAAAAACAAAGAAGTCACAAAATTCTTGGAGAAATATCAAATTCAACATAGATTTTCAACTCCTTATTATCCTCAATCTAATGATCAAGCTAAAGCATCAAATAAAATCATTGAGAAAATTCCAAGAAAAAAAATTAAGAAAACATGCAAAAGATTGGTATACTCAACTAACCTATGCTTTGTGGGCTCATAGGAGAAGTGTTTGTACTACCACGAGTACTTCTCCTTACAATCTTGTCTATTGTACTAATGTTATTATGCCTTTGGAATTATAAATAACTTCTTTAGGTGTTTCATTTCATGGTATAATTGATAAAGATACATTTTGGGAACAACACTTACAAGAGTTAGAAATGTTCGATGAACAATGATTACATATGTTGGAACATAGAAAAGCTTATAATAAATATCTATAGAAACAATGCAATCATAAGGTAATTAAATGAACATTTTTGGTTGGTGATTTAGTCCTATATGAAAATCAATGAAATGTGAATGCTTTACCTAGTAAAAAAGAAAAGTTTAATTGGCTTGTACCTTTTTTTGTCATTTAAGATTTTGGTTTAGGTTCTTATAAACTCACTGATATGGATGGTATTTCTTTTAAGGAACCTATTAATATTATGCATCTTAAAAATTATTATCTTTAAGTTCATTCTTTATTTTCTTGTGCATTTATGTATTCCTTACAATTTTTTTTTATAGATTATGTAGTTCTAGAAAAATTACATATTGAATATATTTATGCACCTTCTTTCTTTCTATTAAGTTTTATATTAATAAAACATAGAACTAATTAGCAAGGAAAGTTTTTCATTTATCAAAAGTAATTCAAGTTTTGATACATGTGTGGCTAATGACCCTATTTATCACTATGTCTATCACTGTGCTCTAATGGCCGATGGCTTTTGGATCTCTCTAGCCTATGATAGGAAGATGTAGGTCTATGTGTCTACGTGTGCCTCCTTAATATGCTCATGCCATGCGAACAATCTCGGATACTCTATAGCTCAGCTATCAACTTATCCCATCTGTCTCTCTCTACATATTCTTAGCACTCATTGTACACATGCAAAGATATTGACCTACCTACTGAGATCTCTATAGCTAAGAGAGGATTCTCACTTGCTTGCTGGTAGTTGGTAGGATATGCACGTATCCTCCTCCACTCCACTATGCTAGCTACAAAATGAAGATTATATTTATCAATTTAGTACTTTTTCACATCAAATTGCATATTTACTAGAATTTCATATTTCATACCCGGGTCTCCTTCCTAGATGTCACTAAAAGGTTTGTATGGTGGGGGCATGGAGTGACTACTCTCTCCATGCTCACTATGTCTAGGTCTCACTGATGGTGTCTCTGTGTGGACACATGGAGGTCATCATGATCTTAGTGGTGATATGTGAAAAATGTGTACATCTACACCAATATCACTGATTGGGGGCATCTCCTTTTCTCTCTCCTCCTCCATGAGATCTCCCTCAAAGATGTGCTCCTCCTCATCTCTAACATCCTCATCCTCCTTTGTTGCACCACTATCCCAGTGGATCCTCTCTGAAAGACCAGGATCACCTTTAGGATAATCCTCAGGGAAGATGGGGTGGGTCCCCTATAGACTCAAGTACCTAATGTAATATTGTCTAATGCCTAAATAGGTCACATCTGATGGTAACTCTATATCCTTTGTCTCATCTACATCACTATTCTCTATGTTTTCTATTGATGGATGACGTATAGCATCAAGTCTTTGATAGTACTTAATTGGATGTACATAGTGAGGTATTGGTCTAGGGATTCCTTGTAATAGGTTGAACTATCTCATCACTTGATCATAATAGTATGAAATCACTATATGATTCTGATGACCCTCTAGTAGCTTCTACCACTATGAATATCTCATCTAGAATCATGTATCTGGCCACTCTATCATCTGGTAGTAGAGTCTCCATGTCACATCTCTGCTAGGAATGCAGTCTAGACATACCCTCTAATAGAGGATATCTCCAAATTGCCACACATTTCTAAGAGGATAAGCACAGAATCTCGGTGTACTCATATCTACCATCATTGGAACACCCTATGGATGTGTACATGTGAAATGCTCAAACAACCAAATCTGCAAGAGTGTGCATATAGAAAGACTCTCTCTGATATATCACTAACTGAAAAAGCTCATGATATAGCTAGACTAGCATGTTGCGACCCCATGAGAACATGATCCTCTCACTCTCCATCCTCTATATAAGATGGGTAACTGGTGTAAAAAATATGGTACCCGTTGAGTTGGGTAACATAACCAAGGATACTATACTAAGCATCACTCTTTGTATCAAAGGTGTAGGGCCTGATAGGATATATGGAAAAAGGACTTCATCTGATCGGGTTCGCATCTATGGAACCCATCCCAAGAAATACTCTTTATCTACAAGGATCTCCTCACAAAATTACCATGCTCTAGGTTTAACAATCTCACCTCAAATTGGAAGCCACCATATCTTGTAGATATCCTCCAATGTTACTGTAATCTTTCTTGAGGCAAGATAGAAGGAGCATGTATCCTCATCCCACCTCTCTACCAAAGCTGATAACATGGCTCGATGCATCTTGATCTATAGTAGGAATGTTACTTAGTACAATCCTATGTCTCTAAGTAGTTTTATCTCATCCTCACTCAGTTCACACAACCTCTCTTTGATGGTAACTAGCAACTCTCCAAAGAGGTGCTCTCGGAGATAGACCATGTCATGTAAGCACAAATAAACATCATATCAGCATTATGTATCATCAAATCTACAAATCCAACTTGACTAGGTCAAGTTCAACCTTACTTAGGTTAGGGTCAACCTTCTTGGGTCAAGGTTGACCTTCCTGGGTTAGAGTTGACCTTTTGAGGTCAAGGACGACCTCATCCCAAAATAGGTAGAGACCTTCTAGTCCATGTCGACCTTCTTGGGTCAAGGTCGACATAACTTGGTCAGGGTCAACCTTTAAGGGTTAGGGTTGACCTTGCCTACAAAAATCAAGAATTTGGAGAGTACAGGAACAAACAACAACAAACTCACCTCAGGAAGTGACTGTCTGGTAGCCAAGCACTATCTTAGAAGCTCCATGCATGTCACTCAAAGTTCTTCTCTCCTTGACATCTTATTTCCTCTTTTTGAATATGAAAATGTTAAGAATGAGTAAGTATGATTTCCTTTTTCCTTATTTATAGTTAAAATTAGGGTTTCTTTTTGGGTTACTCATGGCAAACTCAGATTCCCCCTTTTATGCATTTAGATAGACATTCACTCTTTTCATCATTACTTGAGTTTAGTAATTACATTTTCAGTGGCATTAGAATCATGATTGAGATACCTAACTCATTGAATTAGTTTAGGAAGGGTAGGAATTCTTCTAATGATTTAGGAAAGAACTTTTCAACAAACTACATATCCAGTATATAGAGTTATCCTTATCTCCCTATTTCACTCTTTAGAAGTAGAAAGCCGAAATAGGGGGGCATAAGAGGATTTATGGACTTATCAAGTGTCATTTAGTAAGATTTAGGTGATTTATGGATTTTCATTAACCTTGTGTGTTACAGGTTCTAACAGTCCTTTGCAGGACCTCTACATCAAGGACTTGGCTATACTATGATATTTTCTTACTTTAGCTTGCATATTTACATAATGTCATATTTAAGCTAAATTGGGGGCTAAATGTATCATCTAAAAATGGAAGCACTTCCATATTGATAGTTTAGCACCCTCTTTAAGTGCATTTATCATAATAGACTTGCATTTAGGATGCATTCTGCACTTGATTCTTTCATTCTAGTTGAAATTGGGGTTAGGATCTCAAGGATTCTCCTTAATTTACCTCTTCTATGACTTTATTTTCTATGTAGGACTTAGGAATAGATCCTCCTAGTAGCCTTCATCATATTCATCATAGGATTTTGTGCCTATTTCTAGTACTTTGCCTTATTTTGATGTCATTTCTAGGTCTCTGGGCATCCCCGGGACCTCCTATTTCCTATTCTAGATGGATCTGGGCCTTTAGGTCAAGTTCAAGGTTGACCCTAACCTAGGTTAGGGTCAAGGTCATCCTTCACCTCCTTCAAGATTTGATCCCCCTTTTCAAATTTTGGTCCTAGAGGGCCCCAAAATCAATGTTGGCCTTTTAGATCCAAAGGCAGAAGGGTTTTAATTTTAAATTCATTTATTTCTTTTCCCTCCTTGGTTATTGTGATTGGACCATAATTCAAGGTGAAATTTGAATTGTGGATCCTCACATTACTCTAGGAGCCTCACCTTGAAACTTGTATATAAAGACTCTCATTTTATATTCATTAACAACAAGAAGTCATGAGAAGCACGAAAGCAATGATGAAATAAAGATGCAAGATTGCAAGAAGATGATATAGAAGATCAAGCCATTATTTATATCAAGCATTTTTGTGAACATGTATTTGAAGCAAGAGATATCCTATCTTCCTTGATCCACCATCATCAATATTCAAACATTCAAAGATACAATCATGGGGTAGCAATTACAGATTATGAGTATTGTAGGGGTACTTTAGCCTTGGGGGCTTCATATGCTTTCTTATCATATTCAAATCTATGCATTTCTTTATCATACATATCCATGCTATGGTTTTAATCTAGATGATTAGATCTTGGCATTACACATTCAATACACACACATATTCTATTACAACTGGCTATTTGTGGAGGTGGAAGTCACCAAAATGAGGGTTTGACTAAGGAAAAACCCTATATAGCCACCCCAAAACACCATTTTTAGATATATATATATATATATATATATATATATATATATATATATATATATATATATTGAGAATCGAAGTATAGATTTATGTACCCTTTTCAGAAGACTTTTGGGATACATGAACAAAATTTGTCGAAGTAATGCAGGTCAAGGTAAAATTTTTGGGGTTAGGGATGACCTTTTGTGAGGGGTAAGATTGTGCCCCACTATTTGAGTCAAGGTTGACCTACTTTCAGAAGGACAAAAGTTTTCTGGGTTTTCTCCATCTTGGCTTTTCCCGTTCGGAGAAGGTTATAGAATTTTTTTGAAAATGAGCATAGGCATCAGAAAATAGGTATTTCTAGATTAATTCCATCATGAGGTATGTATCTTATCTTATCTAATTTCTAGCATTTCTAGATTTACATTACTAATTCAATTTCAACTCTAAAATACAAATGAATAGTGGAAAATGTTAGATGCATTACTAAAGCCTCATTTTTCTCTTATTCACCAGCATATAGTTCCTTTATATATAAATATTATAAACAAACCTACCATACCTAATGAAAACATAAGTAACACCATATCTAACATATCTATCGTATCTACTAATAACATTATAAAGTTTGTAAGGCCCATTAATCAGTCTAAGTACTTCAAAGCTAGAAAAAACCAACAATAGAAACTCCATAAACCTAACTTAACACATAGTAAAAAAAAAGTCTTAGACTTTAACCTTTTTCTTCCCCTTATTTTCCAATAGGATTTTTTCCCAATCATTAGCAGGGAAGCCATATAACTACTTTGAATCTTCCATGCCAAGACCCTCTTTTTCACTCTCTTGGTGAAGAAGCTGAAGACTGGTAGAAATAACATGGGTCACCTTCAATGAAAAATTAGAGAGAGTCCTAAATTTTTTGTCCAAAGCAGTTAATTGGGTGTTGAGGGCCTCCATCTTACTTTTAATCTCACTAAATAAGCTACACAACTCTTGGCAACTAGCTAATTCACCTTTAGGCACCTCCAGATCCTTAACTTGCATCACTTAGGGTTAACAAAAAAAAATTATATTATTAATTTTCTCCATCCTTACAAAGGAGGTAGTTATCATTGGTGGAGTATCTTTGGCCTTGTGGGTAAGAGGGATCACAATGGAGGTAAAGTCAACTAAGTTCAAAGTGAACTTAGATGAAGCATGAATAGTATCCTAACTAACCTTCTTCCTTTTTTTAATTTTTTCATCCTCTGATTCAAAGGAATTCTCTATTATTTCCCCTCAGTGTCACTAACATCCTTGCCCATTTTCCTTTTCCTACCCACCTCCTTCTTCTCACTAGCTTTTGACTCGAAAACCTCATTGTTAGAAACTTACAATTGGTGTTTTGGCATTGATGTCAAATATATGGATGATACATATTTCTACCTAATCTAAATATCATATCCATTTGATTGATGAAGAGGATTTGAGAGTTACTCATAACTACAATACCTAGAGGAAAGGTTGAAGTTATGAAAAGGAAGTTACAAAGGACATTTGATTAGATAGACTTTGATTAAGTTAAGTAATTATTTATGTCAAGGAACCTAAGCCAAGCTGAGTAAAAGAGTAAATTACTAAGGAGTGTTGAGTAATGCTAGTGGCAACCAAGCCACAGTTAGTGCCAAGAAAATACAGTGTTGACTGAGAAAGTTAGTTGATGCCAAGACAAAAAGTAATAAAAAATGACTGAGTATTTTAGTGTTGACTAAGTGTTAGAATTCAGTGATTTCTGAGTGACATTAAAAGATCAAATCCAAAGGAATCATAAGATCAAGCCGACTTAGTTGATTTCTTGGGAGATGTAAAATGTGTTGAGGATTATATTGATGAGTTGGATCATTAAATTCAAGGTGATGATTAAGTAAAAAAATAACAAAAGGATTCTAGAGAAGTTTCTAGAGGATGATCAAGAAGTTGTATAGATACATTGCATTGAGTTGAAGCTAATCATAAACCCTAAGATCTACGATGGATGTAGAAAATGGTAGAGCACATATTGCCTATTTAAGGGGAGACTGAATCAAATTTTTGGTGCTATGTTCAATCAAGCCTAGTTGAGCCTAGCTAATGTGTATGAGTGAGTTCATATACAAAGTAAGGTTGATGAGAAGCACACAAGACTGTAAATGTGAAGCTAAAGGAGAAAGCTTGCAAATGTATGTTGTTATTGATAAGTTATTTTGAGTAGAAGGCTTAAGTGTTGATGAGAAGTGTAGATTGATTGCTTAAAGGGTGTCCAAGTAGATCAAGATCAGAGATGACAATGAAAGGCTTATTAATAAAACAACATAAGGTTTGAATAGAGACCTGAACCAACAAAAGTGAGTTGTAATCACATAGATCAAAATCGATTGATTTCTTTATTATCATTGTGAAAAATTTGTATTGAAATCCTTTTAATGAAGTTTGACCTCAAAGTTAGTGGAAGACTTAGTAGTCTGTGTAAATTCTTTAAGTAGGTGACATTGTAAATGGAATTGATCAAAGTCCTCTCACAAGGCTACTCCTAACAGGGTAATTAAATCCTCTAACCAGGTCACATTTAATATTGTGTATGTAACCCTTTAACAAGGTTGGCTCCTAATAGAGCTCACTTCAAAAGAGTGAAAAAGAGTGACATGTTGCTGGTGGTTTTTCCCAAATTGGGTTTCCATGTAAAATCCTTGTGTCAAACTGTGATGAATGTGTTATCAATGTTTTACATATGTTGATGTTTTTAATTATGTAATACAAGTTAAGCTCATGATAGTTTTTTAGTACATACTAACCAACAACAAGTTAAGAAGGATCAACAGAATATTGAAGTGTTTAATGTTTAATAGTTCAAGTGGTACATATAGATCTTGAGTAACTGATTCACCTCCCCTCTTAGTTATTCTAAATATTTCTAACAATTGGTATTAGAGCTAAGTTCTTATAGAGAAAACTTTGAAGGTTCTTAAAGTTAAAGATCATGATGAATAAGCGATATGCCCAAGCTGAATAAGGAGAACTTTCTTGCATGGAAGATCTTGATGATGCTACTCATATCCAGTATCAGTGATGTTGCTATATTTTTTATGAGAAATTAATATGTAGAGTTTACAGCTACTCCTCTAACTACTAAATAATTGAGACATAAGTTACATCAAAACCAAGAAATGTTGGAGATTTCCTCAGTCCTATGCTATGCTAAGTTTGATGACCCAAAAGATTGCAATACAGAAAAGAAGATGTGGGGAAGACTAGAGACCATATATGGAGGTGATGAAAATGTACTAAGAGCTAAAGAAGAAAGCATAAGAGGTAAATTTGATGATATGAGAATGATGGAAGGTGAGAACATAGTACAATGCTACACAAGAATTAAAGAGGTATTTAATGCTATTCAAGGAGAAAATGGAACAATTGAAGATGAAAAAATGATAAGCAAGGTATTGAGGACTCTACTCCCTATCTATACCATTAGAGTCTTTGCAATTCAAGAACTAAGGTGCACACTAGGTAAAAACTTGACCTTAGAAGGTGTAGTTGGTAGACTTATTGCTTTTGAGATGTCTGATTTGATAACTACACACCTTCTACCATTGAAACTTTTAAGTCACAACTGATTCTTACTAAGAAGAAAGGAAACCATATGAAGAGTGAAAGTGATAGTTCTAATGATGATATTGAGGAATTTGAAGCCCTCATTGCAAAAGGGTTTGGAAGAGGAAGAGGTAAATACAAAGGTAAATTACCTATCATTTGTTTTTCATGCAACAAAGTTGGTCATATTGCTGCTAGATGTCCTAATCAAGAAGATAAAGATGAAAAGAAGGGAAGCAAGTACAAAGGAAGAAGAGATGGAATTGACTATAGAAGAAGCAAGGATGAAAAAGGTAAGAAGTATTGTTATATTTATAAAGAAAAGATTGATAATGAGTCTGAGAGTAATGATGATGAAGTTGTCTATGTTGCTATGAAAGAAGAGTGTGATGCAGATGAGAAAATTGCATTAAGTTTTTATGTGAACAAAAGTGATAGATGGATAATTGATAATGGATGTTCCTATCATATGACTAGTGATAAAGACAAATTCAAAGATATTGGTCCATACAATGCTAGATGTGTTAAATTTGGCAATGATATCCCATGTGTTATAAAATGTAAATGCACTATTCAACTAACTGACAAGATAAAATGTTAAACTATTAACTAGGTTGAAGGACTTAACTACAATTTGTTGAGTATTTCATAGTTAAAAAGTTTAGGTTATACAGTTGAATTTCACAATAGGAAGGCCAAGATACATGATGGTGATGGTAAGCTAATTAGAACTAGTGAGCAGACAAGAGGTAACTTATTCTATTTTGGAATTGGTTCATATTGACCTATGTGGACCCATTGGTGTTAAAAGCTACTGATGAGATCAATATTTCATTCTATTTGTGGATGACTACTCTAGAATGATGACTTTAATGTTTATTAAATTTAAATTTGATGCCTTTTAGTTATTCAAGTGGTATTTAGCCAAATTTGAAAAAGAAATAGGGAAGAGTCTGAAGTGTTTGAGATCTAATATAGGTGGTGAATTCATTTCACATGAGTTCAACACATTCTACAATGATAGATGAATCAAAAGACATATGTCAGCACTGAGGACCCCTCTTTAGAATGGGATAGCTAAAAGAAGGAATAGAAAAATTGTGGATTTTGCTAGAATACTGATGATGGAGAAAGGCATATCACATAAATATTGGAGAGAAGTAGTTAGTACTATTGTCTATATGCTGAATAGAGTTCAAGAAAGGTACAAATGTTACATCTTATGAAATATGGTATGGTTATTCTCCCAATGTTAAATATATTATAATCTTTGGAAGTACATGTTATATATTTAAATATAGTAGAGATGGAAAACTTGATGCAAAAAGTGATGAATGCATATTCCTAGGTTATTCCACAAAACGAAAAAGCTTATAAGTGTTCTAATTCTAACACTAACAAAGCTGTGGAAAGTGAAAATAAAAGAATTCATGTGTTTGCAGAAAAAGGTGATGCTTCATGTAATGAAGAACTTGAAGACTATAGTACATTCATCTATGTGAATGATGATGCTCCTAGAACTCAAAATAAACATACAAATTAAGCTATGAGTTCCCATCAGAGAGGAAATGATGGAGTGGAAATACAAATTGCCAAACAACAGAGTGGGTGTCAAACAACAGATTGTGGATGCTAAGTCACAAACAAGAAATGTCAATCATCAGACAATGAATGCTAAGCATTCAGAACCTTAACCTAAATCTGAATAAAGAAGAGGAAATGAACCTAAGATTATTTTTCCAAAGGAACATAAAGAAGAGCAAAGAAGAAAGCTAACTATATTAGCAAAATATGTGAGAAGACATCATAAACCTGATCAAATAATTGGAGATGCTGAATCAAGTGTTATGATAATGAGAAAAAAATCAAAGGTGACACATGCTTATTATGTGAGTTTGAGCCTAAATGAATAAAATATGCTTTAGATAGTGAAGATTTGATACATTCTATGAATGAAGAAATTGACCAGATTGAAAAGAATAATACTTGGACTTTAGTGCCAAGACTTAAAGACAAAAATATCATTGGGACAAAGTGGGTTTTTAGGAACAAGCTCAATGAAAATGGTGAAGTAACAAGAAACAAAGAAGGACTAGTGTGTGAGGGTTATGCACAAGAAGGAGTCGACTATGGAGAAACTTTTTCTCCTATGGCTAGACTTGAAGGAGTTAGAACTCTGCTTGCATACTCAGCTTACAAAAACTTCAAGGTATATTAGATGGATGTCAAATCCACATTTCTAAATGGTATACTAGAGGAATTTTAGATCTAGACAAGAGAAACATTATGTAAACTGAACATAGATCTTTATGAATTAAAGCAAGCACTAAGAGCATGGTATGAAAGATTACATAATTATTTAGTGAAAATTGGTTTTGAGAGAACAAATGAGACCAAAAACCTATACTTGAAGAATGGAAAGAATAATGAAGTACTATTATCTGAGATATTTGTTGATCATATCATATTTGGAGGAAGCGAAGTATTATGTAAATCATTTGCTAATGAAATGAAAAAGGAAATTGAAATATTTATGTTTGGTGAGATCAAATTGTTTGTTGGCTTACAAGTGTACCAAAAGAAGTTTGCTATTTCATTTCAAAAACTAAATACATCAAGGAGTTGCTGAAGAATTTTGGTATGGAAGATTCAAGACTAGTGAGTACACCTATGTCTACAAGACATAAGCTATCTAAGACCGATGATTCTACTAATGTCAACTAGATCCTATATAGATCCATGATAGGAAAATTGCAATATGTTGTTCACATTAGACTAGATATTGCATTAGCTATTGGGATTGTTGCTAGATTTTTAGAAAATCCTAAAGAGAATCACATGATAGGTGTAAAAAGGATAATGAGATATTTGAAAGGTACAAAAGATTATGGATTATACTACAAGAGGAGTGATAAATTTGAACTAAAGGTTTCACTGACTTAGATTGGGCAAGAAATATTGATGACAAAAAAAGAACTAGTGGAGGTGCATTCTTTTTAGGAAAGATATTGGTGTCATGGACAAGAAAGAAACATAATTGTATTTTCTAATTAACAGCTAAAGCCAAGTATGTGGTAGCTATAGTGAACTATTCAAATATAATGTGGATTAAGAAATTGTTAAAAGACATGAAAGAAGAAATTACATATCTAGTAGTTATCTATTGTGATAACACAAGTGCTATTAACATTTCAAAGAATCTAGTGATGCATACTAAGACATAGCATATTTCTATCAAGTATCACTACTTGAGAGAACTAGTTCAAGAAAAAGAAGTAAAGCTAGAGTATGTGAATAAAAAGGAACAAATTGCTAACATATTCACAAAACCATTACCCAAAGATGCTCATGAAAATCTTAGATGTATATTAGGGGTCATTCCCCTAACTAAGGCTACTTAAGAAGCCAAGGTGCACTGCATCACATGTACTACACATAATATTTTACACAATAGTGCAATAAAACTCTACTTTGGGACATGCCTAAGGTATAATACTTTAGTATAACATACAAAGATTAGTCATAGTCAGATGACAAGTATCAGCTAGACATGAAAATATACATAATTCAGATGTATGAAGAATTTGTAGTTGATATAGCTACACATCTTTAGCATTGTTGTCAAAGAGGGATAGATTACTAAGAAATAAGATGACAAAGGGAGAGATTGGATCATGAAAGAGAGCAAACTGATAGAGGGAGTTTGATAGTTTGAATTGATGAGAATCAAAATCAAACTAAGGATAGTGGTCACTCATGGAAGTGAAATCTTTTGGATTGTATGGTAACTAAGTTATTAGTAATTTGGATATTTTAGATGTTGCCATCAATGCCAAAGAGGGAGATTGTTGGAAACTTACAATTGTTTTTTTGTCATTGATGTCAAATCTATGGATGAGACATATTTCTATCTAATCTAAATATCATATCTATTTGATTAATGGAGTGGATTTGAGAGTTACTCATAACTATAACACCTAGAGGAAATGTTGAAGTTAGGAAAATGAAGTTATAATGGATATTTGATTAGATAGACTTTGATTAAGCATAGTAATTGTTTATGTCAAGGAAGCTATGCCAAGCTAAGTAATGCTAGTATCGACCAAGCTATAGTTAGTGCTGAGCAAATCTAGTGTTGACCAAAAATTAACATTGACCAAGAAAGTTAGTTGATACTGAGCCAAAAAGAAATAAAAAATGAAAAAGTATTTTAGTGTTGAATGAGTGTCAGAACTTAGTGATTGTTGAGTGATAGTAAAAGATCAAATTCAAAGGAATTGTAAGATCAAGATGACATAGTTGATTTCTTGGGAGATGTAAAATGTGTTGAGGATTAGATTGATGATTTGGATCATTAAATTCAAGGTGATGATTAGGTAAAGACCTAATAGAAGGATCCTAGAGAAGTTTCTAGAGGATGATTAAGAAGTTGTATAGATACATTGAATCATGTTGAAGTTGATTATAAACTCTAAGATCTATGGTGGATGTAGAAAATGGTAAAGCATAAATTCCTTATTTAAGGGGAGACAAAATCAAGTTTTTGGTGACATGTCTAGTCAAGCCTAGCATAGCCCATCTAGTGTATATGAGTGAGTTCATATATAGAGAAAGGTAGATCAAAAGCACACAAGAGTGTGAATGCAAAGCTAAAAGAGAAAGCTTGTAGATATGATGTTATCAATAATTTATTTTGAGCAGAAGGATTAAGTGTTGATGAGAAGTGTAGATTTATTTCTTGAAGGGTGTCCAAGTAGATCAAGATTAGAGATGAAAATGGAAGGCTTATCAGTGAACCAACATAAAGATTAAATAGATATCTAAACTAGCAAAAATGAATTGTAATCACATAGATCAAAACATATTATTTTCTTTCTTATCACTATGAATAGTTTGTATTCAAATCCTTTTAACAATGGTTAACCTAACAATCATTGAAAGACTTAATAGTTAGTGCAAATCCTTGAACTAGTTGACATTCTAAATGAAATGATCAAATCACTCTTACAAGGCCACTCCTAACATAGTGATTAAATCCTCTAATTAGGTTACATTTTATAGTGTGTATTGTAAACCTTTAATAGGTTGGCTCCTAACAGAGCTCACTTTGAAAGAGTGAAAAATAGTGACATGTTGCTAGTGGTTTTTCCTGAATTGGGTTTCCACGTAAAATCCTTGTGTCAAATTGTGATGAATGTCTTATGATTTTTTTACATATGTTGATGTTTTTCATTATGCAATGCAAGTTTAATTTATGATAGTTTTACAGTATAGATCAAGCAACAACAAGTTAAGTAGGATCAATAGAAAATTGATGTGTTTAATGTTTAATAGTTCAAGTGGTAAATATAGTCCTTGAGTAACTAATTCACCCCCTTCTCAGTTATTCTAAAAATTTCTAACAATATTTAGCTTCCAAATTTTTGTAAGCTTTTTGTTTTTGTCTATCACTTCTTTTAACTATCCTACCTGACCTCCTATGACCACCATCATTTTCTTCTTCTAATTCAACCATGTTAATATCAACCCAATTTTCCATTTTAGGCTTTTTAGTGATATGGGATCCCTTCAAAAACCTTCTTTTATTTCTTAGAATTACTTGAGGGTGTGAAAGAAGGGGATGAATAAGAAGTGATGTTGTAGAACAACCCCCACCACCATTAGGATCTTGCAGGCCCTGGTTATCAATTAATATAATACAATAGGGGGGGCAAAGGGTAAGGTGGAAATTGTAGAGGTGGAGGATAGGAATTTGGTGAATAATAGTAACGATTTTACCTTTTTTTGTTTTGTCTCTAACCTCCATGACAATGGCTTCCAAGTCATGCAACTAAAAAAATGGAATGGAGACTACATCATGATGCCTAAAATGATTCAAAAGAGGGAAATGGAAATAGTAATAGAAAAAAATATACCTTTAAGGGAAAGGTACTTCATGATTACAAGGCATACCTTGTACCATGGTTTAGGGATATTTTAATGAGGATACCCACCTCTAAACCTCACATGTTCTTTTTCTTAAATAAAAAATTCTATCAAGGCTCATTTAATCTAAAATCTTTGAAACTTTCTATAGCTTCCTTCCTTCCATAAATAGACTCATTACTGTAGAACAAGATTTAGTATGCAAAGAACATTAACAAATAAAGTAAACATTCACAAACCAAAAATTAAATTCACATATATGTTTAGACAAAGAAAAGCAAAACAAAAAGTGCAAACCTCACAAGAGAAAACACTCCATGCTTTCTTGATTCTGTAGATGTGTCCTTTTGATGTGGATGTATGCTCAAGATGCTCAAAAGCTGCTTCAATGGAGGTGGGTAATGGCAAATTGGTAGCTTTGTGAGCTCTCAATTTGGCATTATAAGGGTAAGATTGATGGCTTTGGTTCTCAAAATAGCATGGTAACTTTAGCTCAAAGATTGTTGATGAAATGGCCTGGAATGGGATTCAATTTATAGGCCAAGGGGTAGAGTTATGGAGGGATTAGATGCAAGGATGGGGAGATGGTTAAGGAGGGCTAAGATGCACTCAAAGGGGAGCACATGGATTGTGCTTGTTTAACACCAATGGGAAGGTGACACTTGTCACAAGGAGGATGAGTGTGAGAGGGTAGGGTAAAGGGTTGGTTAAAGGCATGATGAGTGGGGTTGAGTATGTAAGAGAGATGTAAGAGGAATGAGTGTGGAAGAGGGAAGAGTGTGGAAGATGGATGTAAGAGTCATGAGTGGGCTTGTAAGAGTCTTTTATGGTTTATAAGAGCACTCGTGACTTGGTGGTTGGGATTTTTGAGGGGAGACTTTGGTTTGGTTTAGGAAAGTCTTAAACTTGTTTAGGGAATGTGACAACATTAGGGGTTGGATTAAGCTTGGGTTTAGGATTAGATTAGGGATGTTAGAGATGTGCAAGTGGATGGAATTAATGAGAGTGGGTGAGTTAGTGGCTAAGCTTGGTTAGTATGGGTGGATGGGGTGGATTAGGCTAAATGGAGGATTAGGGATAGGTTAGGGGTTTTTGGATTTGAGGATTTTATTTATCAAATAGATTTATTTAATAAATGGGGATTTTTGGAATTAGATAGAAGAATAGGATTTAATTGATAAATAATAGGTTTATTTGATTTATCAATTAGGACTATAAATGATTAATTAAATTAATCAACTAGGGATGGCAAAGGATTAATTAAATAAAAATTTAATTAATGATGTCTTTAGAGATAACTAAATAGGATTACTAAAGCGGTGTAATCAAATTTAGGTGTCTAAAATTACCACAATGACAATTTCCTTACTCTTGAAAGGTAATTACCATTGATGACAACCCTTCTATCCATCTAGGAATTGACAAATTTAGATTACACATTGTGTTCATGTTCTACCATGGCTTCCATGAATAGAACTAGGCCTCCCTCATACAAAGCCATCTAGGTGCAAGACTTTCTAACAAAGTCCTAAACCCTGGGTGGCTTGGTTCTCACCATTTCCCCTCTCATCTCTAAATCTTGACTAGAATTCTTTGACAACTCCACATTGACAATTTTTGGAATACCCTTTCTCCTTCCTTTTTGCCTTAGAATATTTTTTCTCAATGTTGGCTCTGTGATGCATCTAATTAAATATTAAAAGATATCAAATTCATGACAAGGGATGTAATAAAAAAATTGTCCCTTTTCTAGAAGGTAAGCATGAGTGTACTACCTTCTATGTAATCAACCAAACAATTGGAATGCCTTTGAAGTTTATGTTTGAAAGCCAAGCCAAAAAAATAATTAAAGGAAAATTAATGTAATTATCAAAGGTTTTTTCTAACAATATCATAAAAATCTCCTCTATCATCCACTCATTAATACTTATAATGGAAATAAAACATGAGTTCTAATTCACACTTTCATTATTAAAAATGCACTCCTCATTCATCATGAATTATAAATCTGGAATCAAGGTCATAGCCCACTTAGAAATAAGTGCCACTAGAATGAACTCAAATAAAAGAATACCATTCTAGAGTAGATCATCATTCCATTTGTAATAATTTTTCTCTCCTTTTAATAAGGGCATGAACGTCTATTGGTAAACAATCTATTTGCCACCAACACCTTAAACCTTGGAAGTTTAGCCCCAAATTAGCCATAGAATCAACAATATAATTTCCTTCCCTATAGATGCTTAGGAGATCATAGATTTCCAACTTGAAAAGAAGGTTCCATATGTCACCCATAATGCCATCTACAGATCAACTTGGGTCCATACAACCATTTAATGTATGCAAAATCACCTTAGAGTTTCCTTCAATGTTGATATGTTTCCACCCCAGTATGATAACCAACTTTAATCCACAAAAGAGAACCATATCCTCCACAAAATTATTATAAGTGTTCTCCAAATTTCTAGCATATGCCAATGTCCACCTAACCTTAGTGAGAAAAACTTTATTTATATTTTAGATTCTTCTAACTCCCAATCCTCCCTTATCCTTGGGTCTACACATCATCTCCCAATTAATAAGGCTTAGTATATTCTTATCTTCATTCCCTACCCATAAAATTTTTCTTTGAAGCTTCTCTAGCTTTTTTGTCATGCCTTCAGAAATTTTGAAGATAGAGAGACATAAATTGTCATCCCTAGAGAGATGCAACTGATAATTATAGTTTTCCTACACTATACAATAACTTCCCCTTCCACCCTTATAATTTCTTATATATAATTTCTAAGATAGTTATCCAAAATTGATTAGAAACCTCCTTCACCATCAGGGGGACACCAAGGTAGGTGTTTGGTAGAACAACAAACTAATAACTCAATATATTAGTTATGCACCTTTGGAGATCTTGGTCTATATTAAAAAAATATATCTTACTTTTTCTATAGTTTATCAACTATATTGGGTTAACTGCACACTCATCCAAAATATTGCACCAAGCCTTCACTGTCAACACGTATGAGAAGCCATATAAGAAGGTATCATCAAAAAATTGTTGAGTAACTTCAAGAGGCAAGGCAATAGCAACTTTGACCCTTGCTATAGCCCAAAATCTATGCATTCTAGAAAAATATCTCCCCAAAACCTCAACCTCCATAATAAAAATATAAGGGAAATGGGGTCCCCCTGTCTTAGACCCCTCCCAACTCCAAAGGAGTCCCAAGGAGTAGCATTAACCAAAACTGAAAAATTGATAGTTTTAACCATAGTTTTAATTATCCAATAACTTTATTATTTAAACCAAGCCTCTCTAAAACATCGTAGAGGAAAGCCCAATCAACTCTATCATAATCTTTGGAAATATCTATCTTAAGAGCCACACTAGGATTTCTACTCTTATCCATGGAGTGAATTTTTTTATGGGTAGTTATCACATCATCTAGAATTTGGAGACCTAACACAAAACCCTTCTAGGGCATACCAATGAAGTTTCCCATAAAGGGTTTAATTGTGTTCAAAAGGATCTTATAGAATACTTTATAAACTATGTTGCATAGACTAATAGGTCTGAAATCAATAAGTGCTTTTGGGTTTGGAACCTTGGGAACAAGAACAATATGTGTATTATTAATTCTCCCTAACAACTTACTTGTTATGAATAAATTCATGGCATCCCTATGTTAGCATGAATGTTGATGGTATTCCTACAGAGGAGTATCCTAGTAGTGTTAAAGATATGATTCAAAGGTTTTGTAATGCATTTATCACAAAGTTTTTCATTGATGTCAACATAGCGGTTATTCTGTCAAGGCTAGCAAAGAAACAAACATAGTTTGGATTTGTGTGGTTTGAGGATTGAATACTAGCTTATCCACACTTAAGATAAATTTATAGAGTATGTCTAGATGCTACTTTTAAGAGAGTGTATATAAATATGAAGACTGGATAGAGTTATGATGGTTTTGGTGATGGAAACATTCAAATATAATTCTTGGAAAAGAAAGCATTGTTGTTTGGATTGTATCTTTTAATAGAGAAGGAATCTAGTCAAGAAGACTTGGATAGAGGTAGAAGACATGTTGTGACCACACACATTGAGATGAGCAGTGAGTAAAGATTTGTAAATATTTTGAGCTAATAAATTATTTGTAATTGTGAAATAATGTAATATTGTAATGTTACATGTAAATGTAATATCTTAAGTTGGTCCTATATTATTATAATAAATTGAGAAAGACTCAAGGCTAACTCAATAAATTATTCTAGGACTTGGTATAAAGAAAGGATGATATCCTCGGTTGTAATCATCTAGTGCAGATATTGTGTAATGAGTAAGATATTGTATCATGTGAATATCTTTTGGATCAAAGAAGTGGCTGGTGTAGTTAAGGAATGGCGAGCCTACAAGGGAATGCATTTGACAAAGAATTTGATATTGGATAGTGTTGATGTATAATTTTATTATTCGGTGAAGGTAGTACTGAATTTGTTTGGATAGTGGGTCCTTTTGTCTTCCTTTCAACTCCTATCAAGGTTGGAATATCCTAACAAGGATTCAAAGTCTCCTAAAAAGGACTCATATGTATTGATTATATTTCATTGATTCCTAATAGGGTCCATCCTTCAAGAAGGAACTTTTATATTAGTACATCATCTTGTAGGTATAATCTCCACTAGGTTTTTTCCTTTGATCAAGGGTTTACCTGTTGGTATTAGATTGGTTTTGACAATTGAGTGTCAACACACTTAAGAAAATTCTAAGGTTGATGCTAAGTATAATATAGATGTTGAGCTATAGTATGTGCCAAGCCAAAAGTTCAATAGGTGTTGGGTTATTCAAGTACCGAGTGACAATTGATGTCGAGTGATAATTGATGCTGAGTCAGCATATGAGTTGAGAAAAGTATAGGTGCTGAGCAAGGTAGAGTTACTATAGGAGTTGAGCAAGATAGAAATCCTATATGTGTTGAGCATTAGTAATCAGTAAGTGTCAAGTAACACATAATGAACATATGAGTTTGTGCCTTCACAAACTCATATGTAGACCATTTTTGAGCTACCTCAAGATGAATATCAAAGGATCTAAAAGATAAGATTGAATCTATTACATTTCCTATGTAATAAACATGCAACCAATCAAAAAAATGGAGAAAGTATGCAACCAATTAGGAAATATGAAATAATTGAGTAGGAAAGATGGATGAATCTTGATTGTAGATTCATACCTAACCCTAAGTCTTGAAGCCTTTAAAAGGAGGTCGAAACCCCATAATTTAGAGTGGTATGAGAGAGTAAGAAGTCATGTGGGAATACATAAAAGAATGCTAGCAAAGTTTTGAAGAAAGAAAAATGGGGTGTAAGGACTTAGAGGAAGAACAACATTGCTGAATCAAGTTGATCAGAACAGAGCATTAGCATTACTAATAGAGATATATCAAATCAAGAAGGATCATATCAAATTGGGTAGAACAAGGATCTAGAATCAACAATTAAAGATTGTAAGTTATTAGGTCAAGACATTCTACTATACTTTCTAACCATTGTATTACAAGAATGAAAATCCTATGATAATAGGTTGGTTTAGTAGCCATATTGTAGATCCTTAACATGGTTGTAAATCCTTTAATAGGGTGACATTCCAAATGAATGTTTGTAAATCTTTTAACCAGGTCTCTTTTAACAGGGTGTAAAGCATTTAACAGAGTAGGCCTTTCACAGGGTAGACCATTGATGGTGATCAAATTTTGTAACCTTAACCAATTACATATTGCTGCAATGATAAGTTGTGGGTGTCATCCCCACCCAAGTTTTACCTTCTCATTTTGGAGGGTTTCTAGGTGACCAAAATCTTGTGTTATCTATTTTCATGCATTCCTTTACTTTCATGTTTATTAGATATGTTTGATGCATGTGGTTGATCCTAGTTAAAAGTTTTAGATGATAAAGTTTGTTACTTTTGATTCATCCCCCTACCCCCCTCTCAGAAGTAAATATTCCCACTTGTAAATTCCAACAATTGGTATCAGAGCCAAGTTCTCACAAGGAGAAGCCTTATAGCTTGGAGAAAAAAATCTAGAAATGGAAGTCTACAAACTTGGGAAGATCATAGAAAACTAGGAAATTGAAATACATCTCATTCTACATTCTTTGGAAGAATCCAAGGAAGAACTAAGGAAATCCTTAAAGAGAAGAAGAGAGATTGCCATAGCTGAGAATGATACACAATACAAGGAGATTGACACCTCAAAAGTATTTCCAAATGGAGATTCCAAGGAGTTTGAGATAGTAATAGTAGACCTAATGGACAAGAATAGAGCCCAAGAAAAAGAGATAACAAATCTCAAGCCATGATGCTTTGTGAAGTGACTAAATAGAAGAAAAGAGCCATTGATGATAAGGCTATGATAGAAGATGACAAGAGAAACCTTGCCAATAGACTAGAGGAAAAGTCAATTGAGCTTGCAAGAATTTCCAACATGCAGCTAGACACCCTAAGCTAGATGATGAATGCACATCATGAACTGAATGTCAAGGACATTGAGATCTCCACATTGAAGATGCAAAACGAACAACTGCAAAATGACCTAGAAAGAGAGAAGGAGATTTCAAAGAGCTTCAACAAGCCCAATAAAGCCATTAAGTACTTTGAACAGCTATTGAAATCATCAAGAGCCAGCAATGATACTTTAGGACTAGGATACACCAACATTGAAAAAGGAGAGTCATCCAAGACTGTAGAAGAACGAAGTGACAAAGGTAAGAATACTAAACCTACTTGTCATTTTTGTGGTAAAAAAGTACATAACTCTAATGTGTGTAGAAGCAAGAATTCCCATCAACATGACAAACCTAAGAACATGGGTCACTGTCATAAGTGCAAAAAGCAAGGACATCAAGCACATGATTGCAATACTAGAACTATTAGGACACCAAGATTTGAAGGTCACTACTAAAATTGCAAGAAGTATGGACATAGAGCTTTTGAATGTAGATCAAAGCCTATGTGGACACCTAATTAACCAACAAGGGGAAATAATTATGGATATCACTACAACTTGGACTACAACACAAGGTATAATTGTCACTACTATCAAGAATATGGACACATCCCTAAAAATTGCATAAGAATACATTTTAGTGGAAAATAGAGCAGATGGTTGAGCAAAACTACATGCTTCAATTGTTTGAAGACTAGACACATCAGCAAAAATTGACCAACAAGGTTAAAGGAACCAACTTAGATTTCAACAAAGGAAAAAATAAGGTAGATGTTGAACACATTAGAGGAGAAATGAATAAGACATGGAAGAAGAAAGGTGGAAGTAGCACATCTAATGAAGGGATCACTTCACCCAAAAGGTCAAGGGTCACACTTCATCCAACTAAGAAAAAGAAGGTATGTGGGACTAATATTTAATGTCTTATCATACATTAGTTCCAAAGATAAGTAAGTACTGAAAATGAGAGATTGACATGAATCAAGATGCAAAGTTAAAACTTCAAGTTTTCACAAGTGCTGTCGAGTTGCCTTCAGATGTTGAGTAAAGATCTAGTACATGTTGAGTTTTCTATCAAAATCAGTAGAAGTTGAGTGATTAATTGTAGCCGAGTTGGTAGTGGATGTTGAGTGAAAGGAAATTCTAGTTGAAGTCGAGTAAGGGAAACTCCAATATATGCTGAGTGGTGGAAAGACAATGGAAGTTGAGTAAATAAGAATTGGTTAAGGAGCTAGGTGGACATCTATAAACACACTAAGCATTAAATGCTATGAAATAAGGGTATATGATTATATTTTGGATCATTTTTCAGCATTGTAAAAAAAAGAGCAAAGATGAGAAGAGTGTAGAACAATTTCCAAGCAATGTTCCAAGAATTTGAGCAAATTTCAACAAAGATTCAACACAACCTCATTCATTTTAAGGTATTTATACTTGTGCTAAGCTACATAGTTTTGAAATTACATCGTGTTGAAACCCTAGATTGCACAAATGGCCTCTAGTTCTAGGAAACCTTAGGATAAAGAGATGTTTCAAGTTCAACTAGTGTCAAATGAAATTAAGAAACCTAATTTTCAACCTGTTGCTAAAGTTGCATACAAGAATGACCTAGCTGGAGCCCTATTCATAATTCCTCCTAAGGTAGTAATGGTGCAAGATGTTAGGAGATGCTACAACTACAAAATAGGTGCCATTGTAGACATGGAAATTAGGGAAGCATATGATAGATTGTGTGAAAATGGAGTCTTGATGGAATAATTCCAAATTGTTGAGAGGAAGGGCTTAACCCATGCCCTAGAGTTCCCTACTATCTTTAAAACTGAATGGATCATAATTGTGTTGAGTAGAATACATGATGGTAGTTTGTGGTTAGAAGATGGCCTAGTCAAAATATGAAAAAGGATTGTTCACAAGGTAACAAGTATCCAACCCTAGATCAACCTAAAACCCTAAGGAGTGACTCCAATGAAGCTATTGAGAAGAACACTGGAGCCAAATGGAACAAGAGAGGCATGACCATATATACTATTCAAGATCCTCTTGTTGATTTTGCTGTCAAAGTCATATCTCACAAATTTTACCAATCAAGTAGACTCAATAGTGTACCATGCATTGTAGTAGATGTTGGCTAGAAACTTGTTAAAAAAGATCATACCTATGATCTAGCTGAATTGCAACTGTAGCAAATCAATGAAAATTTGGGAGCTATAAGAAGAACAAAGGGAGCCCAATGTAAATTTGGTGCAATTTTGATATGTATATTCTTCTATGTATAGAATAAATTCCCATCTTTTGGAAAGGTTAGCTAGAAAAAAAACAGGTCCATAGTAGCCCAAGTGAATGAATATATTGAACAAATGGGGACAAATTCTGAGACATTAATGACTAGCTATTTTGAAGATTTCAAGAATTCAATGAAGCAGAGACTTAGGATTCTAGTCTCACTTGTGAAGAAGCACACAAATGACATTGATTACACCTACATTCAAGAAGCCATACCAAGGGTAAGATGGCATAGACCTCTTGGATATGAGATAAATATTGATGAGGCATCTATAGTAATAACAACATTATTAGTAGAGGAAGTAGATAAGAGTGCCCCACATTTTTGCACATATGATATGATGAGATATAAGGTGGATATGGAGTTAAAGACAACTTCTATACTTAAGAAAAAAGATGAATTAGTAAAGAAGCTCAAGGCCAAATTTGGAGAAGGCACAATAGAGAAAAATGAAGATGAAGAGGAACAAGGGCAAGGGCCACTAGAATTAACCCAAGGAATGGGTGAATATGCTAAAGAAGAAGAAGGTGCCAAGCAAGAAGAGAAAGCACCTACACTGAGCCCAAAAAGAGGAACACACAAAAGTAGCTTTCTATACAACCTAAAGGAAAGAAGAAAATAGCCAAGCCAAGTCCAACAAAGCCTACCACAAGGGAAAATACAAGAGCTACAACAAAGGTAGCCTAGGAATAGGAAAAGAAGAAAGCTACAGAACAAGGAGGGCCAGTAGAGAAAAAGAGAAGAAAATATGTGACACCTCTAGAATCAGATGAGGAGAGGAAAAAATCTAATGATAATGAACAATTCAGAGTGGTAAGTCACACCACAAAACTAGATTTGGAAAACATTTGTGATAATATAAGAGACAATGCAGACTTGTCAAGGCTAAAAAGCATTGATTTTAATAAGCTAACAAGAGAAGAGCGAAACATAGTGGAAGAGTCAATTTATACTATGATGGCCAAGTTCAAGAATACTCCACTTTAACTAGATAATACTATGCCTAAGGAGCTATACTCCATTGTAGAAAATAAATGATATTATTACCTAAACATGGAGAAAGAAATACAAGAGTCAACATTGGCTCATGTGATGCTTGACCTCACAAAAGGTCAAAGAAGCAAGCGAAGTAAGAAACATGGGAGAAAATTTGCACCTAGATATAGAGCCTTTAGCATTTTACAAAATAAAATTGAAGTTGTTGTAAAGAAGTCCACACAAATGTGGAAATTGATTTATGGGCTGACTATAGTGAGGGAAGGACAAGAAGATCCCTTTGAGGGAAGAAATAATGATGAGGAAGAAGAGGAAAATGAAAAGAAGGAGAGAAAGGAAAGGAAGAAGTTGCAGTGGAGAAGGAAACATAGAAAGGTGATATGGCAATAACTAAAAAGTAGCAACAGGAATAAAGTCTACAAGACACACAACTACCACTACCTAGTCCTCCACATGCAACACCTACATCTGTAGATATAATAATTGTGAAGGATGTTCCTGACACCTCTCGTTAGAATATTAACCCATTGACTATAGAGGACCCCAAAAAGATCCTTCACCAGACTACTTTACAAGCACACTTATGTACCAATCTAGTCTTGGTGAGTGTAGAAGAGCTTCAAAAGGTAGTAGCTGAGATAACCAAGGAGAAGGTGAATCCACAAGAACCACCTTCACAAAATCCAATAGCTACAAGTGGACAACCACAAGAGAAACTAGCACAAGATGCATTTGCTAAGGTTGATTCCACAATTATAGTAACTTTAATTGTTGAGGAGCAAGCAAAGGAGAAAATAGGACAAAAGGATACCTCTGATCCTACAACACAAAGTCAAGGTGAACCTCCTCTGATTACTATAATTGATCAAAGTAGAACTGAAGAAGACAAGGAGGAGAGCCCTAAGGAGAAGGAACAAGAGGAAATCCAAACATTAGTCAATTTGCCTACTACAAGGACTCCTCCTGGAACTACACAACAACCAAGCACTAATGCAATACCACTACAAATATCAACACCAAGCTCAAGCTATACCAAGGTAGCAAGGGTACTTCACTATGGAGACCCTATACTTGATGAAGAAATAGTCATACCAAGCTATGACTATAAAACAATGAACATACAGTAGATCAATGAAGTACAAGAGGCACTAGAGAAGAAGAAGAAGCAAGAGATACTCAAGAATGAGTATAGGCAAAGGAAAACACCGACTAAAATCAAAGACATCTTTCTTGATGCATTCAACTTGCAAGTACCTAATAAGACAAAGCCCATCATGGAGCAACTATCCAACATAGTGGACTAGGTACAAAATGAAGACCTAGACACCAGTGCTAAATTGCTTGAATGGTATGATAAGAAGTTCCAAATGAAGGTAAATGAGAAAATATTTGGTGAGATAGCACTGTCACAAGTAGAACTGGCTAAAAAGGTTGAAAAGGTGAAAGTAGTACTCAAAAACATATTCTCATTGTACTCAAAATTGTGTGATTCCTCATACTTCACACAAGAAACAAGCCAGAGGATATTGAGCTTGGAAAAGAACCTCAAGGTATCTAGCACATAGCTACAAAAGGATCCAGCTCAAAGTGAGAAGCATTTTGCCACAATGCTTCACACACAAAATGAATTAGCTATACTCACAACAGATGAGGCTAACAACAAGGCCAAATTAATACAAATATAGTTTGCAATAACCCCTCACAAGGAAGTTTTTCACAAAGAGATGGCCTATGCAGAGAATGTCTTGAAGAAAGATCCCAATCTTTCTACATTAGAAGGCTTGGTACACCTTGTAGTAGAGATAGCCATCCAACTTAAAGCACTGGAAATTGCAGTAGATAATTGGGATGCTACTCTGAAGATCATTATGGAGGTAAATTAATCTTTTTTGGCTAAGTATTCAATTCATTCATAGAACCCTTTGACATAAGTATAAAAAAGGGGGGGATTTAATAAATTGGGGGAGATAATAACCGAAAGGGAGAGATAATACAATTTTGAGTATTGAGGAGAAATAAGGAGATAAAGCCAAAAGGATACAAAAATTGCAAGAGAAGATGTGTGAAAGGGAGAGCAAAAATAGACCAGAAAGAAATAGAGTAGACAAGGGAAGGAATGTCAAGGCAAAGATAAAGAGTTTCAGAATAATCATCATGAGACAAATTCAGCATAAGGAGTTTTGGATATAAAAATTGCAGATAAGCTTAGGGGGAGTTATAAGATTTTGAGGTATATAGTCTTCTACAAAATTTTTAATAGGTTTTTGAAGTTTTGTACATATGTCAAACAAGATGTGTATTATACTCATAGAGATCAGATTCATAATGCTTAGTTAAGTGTTTTTGAAACTCATGTCAAAGGGAGAGATTATTGGTTTTAGATTGGTTTTCATAATTGATTGTCAACACACTTAAGAAAATTCTAGGGTTGATGTCGAGTATAATATAAATGTCAAGCTATAGTATGTGCTGAGCCAGAAGTTCAATAGGTGCTGAGTTATTCAAGTACCAAGCAAGTTTCAAGTGCTAAGTGATAACTGATGTCGAGTGAAAATTGATGCCGAGTGACAATTGATGCTAAGTCAGTATATGAGCAAAGAAAAGTATAGGTGCCAAGTGAGGTAGAGTTACTATAGGAACCGAGCAAGACAAAAATCCTATATGTGTTAAGCATCAGTAATTAGTAAGTGCTGAGTAACACATAATCAACATATGAGTTTGTGCCTTCACAAACTTAGATGTAGACCATTTTTGAGCCAACTCAAGATGAATCTCAAAGGATCTTAAAGATAAGATTGAATCTATTAAATTTACTATGTAATCACCATGCAACCAATCAGAAAAATGGAGAAAGCATGCAAACAATCAGGAAATATGAAAGAATTGAGCGGGAAAGACGAATGAATCTTGATCATAGATTCATACCTAACCCTAAGTCTTGAAGCCTTTAAAAGAAGGTCAAAACTCAATAATTTAGAGTGGTATGAGAGAGTAAGAAGCCACGTGGGAATGCATGAAAGAATGATAGAAAAGTTTTGAAGGAAGTAGAAAGGGGTGTAGGGACTTAGAGGAAGAACACCATTGTAGAATAAAGTTGATTAGAACAAAGCATCAGCATTACAAATAGAGATATATCAAATCAGGAAGGATAAGATTAGATTTAGAAGAACAAGGATTTGGAATCAACAATTGAAGATTGTAAGTTATTAGGTCAAGATATTCTACTATACTTTCTAACCATTGTATTCGGAGAATGAAAATCCTATGATAATAGGCTGGTTTAGCATCCATATTGTAGATCCTTAACAAGGTTGTAAATCCTTTAACATAATGTTTGTAAATCCTTTAACTAGCTTTCTTTTAATAGGGTGTAAAGCCTTTAACAAGGTAGGCCTTTCATAGGGTAGACCATTGATGGTGGTCAAACTTTGTAACTGTAACTAGTTACATATTGCTACAATGATAAGTTGTGGGTGTCATTCCCACCCCAGTTTTATCTTCTCATTTTGGAGGGTTTCTGGGTGACCAAAATCTTGTGTTATCTATTTGCATGCATGTCTTTACTTTCATGTTTATTAGATATGTTTGATGCATGTGGTTGATCTTAGCTAAAATTTTAGAGGATAAATTTTGTTACTTCTGAATCACCCTCCCTCTCAAAAGTAAATCTTCCCACTTGTAAATTCCAACATTCCCTAGTTAATAGATCTAGTGTTATTGTGCATGGTTATATTTCTATGGTTGTTACATCTACTATTTACATGTTTTAGAATTAATAAGGATATTGAGAGTTGTTTTAATTGCATAACTAATTCACCCACCACCACAACCCTCCCCCCCCCCCCACACACACACACTTATCTTGGTGGACTTCACCTTCTAACAATTCATATTAGAGAAATAGGTCCTTAAAGGAAAATCTTAACAACTTAAGGAGATCTATCGTGCATTTCAGGAAAGAAAGTCTAAATTTTGATGGAGTTAAATATGATAGTTAGAAGGAGAAGGTGAATTCACATTTTCTATGCATGGGTCTATGTTATTGATTAATTACTAAAAGTCAAAAGAATGTGTTTGAAGAAGACAAGCTTGAAGGTTGTGATGAAGCTTAGAAAGATGTATTCATGTTCAATATGATTTCTAGAGAAGCACTATTATAATCTCTTCCTAAAAATGAAATTTCTTGGGAAAAATCTTTAAGATTAACTCATGAAATTTGAAAAGATTTGAAAACTACATTTGAATGTTATTATCATGCTCAAAGAGTTAGATTACATAATTGGATATGCTTATATCAAGGTGCTAAAATTATGGAAGATGAATCTATAAGAAGTTACTTTGGTATAATATAAGAAATTGATGTAGGAATTAAGACTTGTGGAGGAGAGAAATCTAAGGATGAACTTATTTGGAAGATATTGAAGACTTTGACACCTACATACAAACATTCAACACAAATGATAGAATAAGTTATTCACTTATCATCTAATTTTACAAGAGAGACTCTTCTTGGGAGACTGGAGTCAACAAAGATGTGGATGAGACAGAGTGGAGAATTTCCTAGAGTAGAAACTTGTTTTAATGCATTATGTATTCAACCTATGTTGACAAGGAGTGGAATTACAAGTGGAGGTTATGTTGGTAGCAGCCAAACAAAAGTTAAAGAGGACAAAAAGATTGAGGAAGGTCTTTCCTTGCTTATGAAGATAGATCCTAAAGGTAACAAAATATTTAAGTGTTGGACTATAATAAACTTGGTCATTATTCTTATAAATATACTAAGAGACTAAAGAAGTATGAGAAGCTCTATAAATATTTAATGCCTAGGGATTTCCTTTTTACATATGAAGAAGGATTTAATGCTAGACTAGAATAATTCTCAAGCAAAAGTGATGATGAGAATGATGGAATAGGATTTGTTGTTATTAAGGAAGAAAGCCCTAAAAAAGAAAAAGTTAATTAAGAATAGAATTAGTATCACAAGTTGAAAAGAAGAAATCTGATTAGATTATTGATAATGGTTGTTCTCATCACATGACTAGAATTATGAATACATTTGTTGTTTTCAATAGATATGATGGAGGAATTCTTAGAGTTAGAAATAATGTAGTCTTTTGTATAAAAGGAAATGATATATTAAACTTTATGGAAATACAAGTACTTATGATGTTTACTTTATGGATGGTTTGAAACATAATATTTTGAGTGTTGGACAACTAATGGACAAGGGATATTAGTTGCAATAACAAAGAAGACTTGCATTATCAAATACCAAGATAGTTCATTGGTTGAAACAGGTACAAGAACAAGAGGTAATGTATTATAGTTGAATCCTACTAAGATTTCATGCTTAGTTGCTAAGGTTGATAATAGTTTGTTGTGACATAAGAGGTTCTATCATATCAATATTGATAAAATTGTGAAGGTCAGTACTACAATTGGAGTAAGAGATTTACCTAAGATTGTGAAACTTGCTAATGTGATGGGTATGGAATGTGTAATGGAAAAATAAAAGAAAATTTTATTTCCAAGAAAGAAATAATTTGGGACTCAAAATTACAAAAGGATTTTGAGTACCGAGTTGGAATTTTTTTTGCAAATTACCACCTATGAATGTTTTTTATGCATATGTACCCATATATCATTTTGAGGCTTATGAAAAGTTTCAAGTTCTCATTACCTCTTATTTAATATATTCATGTATCTTAGATTATTAGTTTGAATTTTTTATACATTTCGTGAGACGTCATTTGGAGTATTTTCCAAATCTACATTTTTGCCTAATTGTCAAATAATGTTCAAAGGGCTAGTTTGTATTTGAATATCTTTTATTCAATTTAGTGTCATGACTCACCATGTTGGGAATGTTTATCATGCATATCAAGGAGCCCATATTTGAGATTTCAAGTCATTTTAACATATTTTGATAGGTTTTGTATCTCCCCAAAGTTAGTTGTTTATTGTTGTTCTACTAATGCACTTTGTTCAGAAATTTGGGAATCCCTTTTTGACCTTGAATAGCTTTGACTCGGTTGAATCGAATGTGAAAATTCCTTCACCAATGTATTTTAGTGGTCGAAGAAATGTTATTTTTCAAATTTAAGGTTATAAAAAATTTGTTTGGCTACTCTTCAAATGTCATTCCATTTGTAATTTCTAACATGTTGATGTTGATCATTTTCATAGATTGATTGGTAGATTTTCTTTGGATGTTATAACTTTGAATCTATGATGAATGAGCCTAAACCTATTACACCTCTAGATTATATGCTAAAATATTCCTACCATGATATTGTTAACATATCAGTCAAGTTTTTTATTAGTAACAACACTTATTTAGATTTTGTATGGCTACTAAGCTCATTGAACAATCTACATTGTTTGCCATGTAATTTAGTAGCCACTGAGCTCTATAGTTGCTACCAAGTCTTCTGGACTAATTCTAAGTGGTCACCAAGCATTCCAGTGGTTACTAAGGGAATTCAGTTAGTGTGAAGTGCAATAGTTCAAACCAAGTAGAATTAGGTAGCGTGAAGTCTAGCAGTTCAACTTGAGCACTCCAATGGTTATCGAGCTTTGTAGTTTCTACCAAACTAGCAGTTCATGTGATGTGAAGCTAGTGTTAACCAAGCCATATGTGATGATTAGTGTTTATTGAGTGATTCAGTTTATGACAAGTGACACAGTACCTACGAAGTCACCAGTGCAGATCAAGTTTGAGACTACTCTGAGGTGATTAGTATGGACCAAGCTTCTACTTCTGTTGAATGCATGATGATGCTGAGTAATGACAGTGAATGCCAAGTATCAAAACTTCACCAAGTCAGTCTTCAAAACTCGAGTATCTTCATTTGGGCCAAATTTTTAATATTGGTGTTAACTTGTATATTGGCTGACTTTGTAATTTGTAAATTGGATTGGTATATATATGTAATGTATTGTATCATATCCAATGTGTGTAGAATGCAAGCTAATGAACATGTAAGAATGAGAATGTGATCAAGTAGTAGATAAATTATATATTGAAGGCCATATAAAAAAAGGATTAGAAGAGACATATCCATCACAAAAAGGTGATCAATACTTCAAAGAATCTCTATCAACAATTTAGTTGTAAGTCAAAGACCAACTATATCATTCTAATAGGTGAATCAGTATAAATCCTTTCACAAGGTAGACTTAACAATCTTTCTTAAATCTCTTAACAGAGTGCATACTTTGTTGTGTGTTTGTAAATCCTTCAACAAGATGGACTTAGCAGTCCTAATTGCTCCTAACAGGGTAGATCATCAAAAGTGATCAATGTAAGCCTTAACAGGCCAACTTTATGTTTCAGTATTGAAGTTTTGTGGGTATCATCTCCACCCTAGTTTTACTTTCTATTTGGAATGTTTTTGAGTCACCAAATTATTGTGTTCAAGTGTTATGAATGTTTTATGTTTTCAGTTTCTCATGCATTCAATTAGATCAATAAATGATAATTGGTATATTGCTATAAAATGTTGAATTTGATAAAGTTTTAGAGGTTACTGATTCACCCCTCCCCTCTCAGTAACCTAGCATAGTATTGAATATTTCCAATAGATGTTTCACAAGTTTTCATGAATCCATTTACACACTTTCCTAGATTCATTATGTGTGCAAAAAATCATTTTAATAGTATATCCAGTTCTAAAAGTTTTGGAAGACAACTTTAGATGCTTGCCAAATTCACCCAATTGTTGTTCATGATCCCAAAATGCAACCATATACTCTCCATATAGTGAAGAAAATGTTTCTAAAGTCTCAAGATCTCAAGTGGTTGTTTGACTAGTTTTCCAAGCCAAATCTGAATGCAAATTTCTATTTTTGACATGTTTGGATGTGGGACAATTTTCAAAGGAGAACTTTAGAGGCCAATATGTTTTGACTTGAACATCATCACGAGACAAAGTTTTTTGGAGTAAAAGAGTATGGAGTAGACAACAAGCATGCAAAATTTTTGGGTTAGATCTAGTATTCTTGTTAGTTTTTAAGGCCAGTTTAAGGGCCTCTAGTGCAGGAGCACCCTCAAGTTCATCCATTGTAAGCACATTAGATGGATCAAAGAAAAAGGGTCAGGGTATTAATTGGATCTTGGATACAATGTTAGAAATAATGTCCTATTTGTAAGGCAAGGTGACATTAGGTGTGTTATAAACCTAGTTGTCTACCTTAGCCATTTATGGGTAATTTCTAAGTTAGAAATGGAGAAAAGTAGTCTAGGAGGTTTAATAAAAGTTAAAATAAGGTCATAACCCTCCTAGGTGTTATGATTAAACTATGGATAGAAATAATAATTACATGAAAATATAAACAATATCATAAAATAATAGATTACATAGAAAAGAACACAAGACACCAAGATTTAATGTGGTTCACCCAATCCCTGGGCTATGTCCACCAAAAAACAAGTCCAATATTATTATGATCTAGTGATTACAACCTGATTACAATTTGCAATCCCTTATAGCTCAATACCACTACAAGAACCAATTTTTGCATCACCACACTGAAATAATTCCTTATCCTAAGCCCTTTTATACAAGTATTTTTATTTCTTTAGGGATATAATTAATAATTACATGTTGGGCCAAAATCCTAATAAAATAGGACCCAATTTTTTTTTGAAAGAATTTATGAATTATGTATAGTACTTTCCTAATCACTCACCATAAACTAATAATCTCCCACTTGGGGACTAATCAAACTCCATACTAGACAACAATTTCCCACTTGGAGACTAATCCTATAGCAATACCACTACCACATGGGGCTTCCACTGGATTAAACCACCCTAGACTTTGTTGTTCTTTTATTCATGTGTAGTCTAGAAGACCAACTAAACCTAAAGAGGAAGTTAAATTCTCCCTTTTCACTACCTTTGTAAACATATCCACTGGATTGTCATCTATATGTATCTTATCTAGCTTTAACTATCCATCATTCAAAATTGACCAAATGAAATGGTACCGCAACTGAATGTGTTTTGTCTTTAAATGTAGAGCTGAATTCTTTGCAAGATGAATGATGCATTAGCTATCTATACACAAATAATTATCCCTTTGAGGGTGTCCCAATTCTTCCAAGAAGAACTAAAGCCATATCATCTCCTTGGCTACCTCTGTAGTAGCAATATACTCTGCCTCTGTAGTGGATAAAGCATTAACCTTCTATAACCTAGAAACCCAACCCATAGTTGCCCCATCAATAGTAAATACATAACCTATAGTACTTTGCCTAGTATCAATATTCTCTACCAAAATTGAGTCAACATAGCCCTGTAAATTAGTAGTAGAGCCCCCAAAGTGTAAACACTTATTGGATATTCCTCTCAAATATTTGAGTATCCATTTAACTACATTCCAATGTTTAATTCCTAGATGACTCATATAGTGCTAACAAATCCCACTACATGTACAATATCAGGCCTTGTACATACCATAACATACATCAAGCTTCCTACAGCTGAAGCATATGGTTCCTTTGACATCTTATCCTCCTATTCTTGTGTCTTGGGACACATCTCCTTAGTCAACTGCAAATGACTAGGTAAAGGTGTGCTGACAACTTTAGAGTTCTCCATAGAGAAACATTGCAACACCTTCTCAACATAATTAGTTTGAGATCACGTCAATTTATTTTTCTGCCTATCTCTGAAAATCTTCATACCAAGGATTTTTTTCTGCCCCCAAATCCTTCATAGAAAATTCATGTGCTAATTGGAATTTCAGCCCCTTAATGTGATCCATGCTAAACCCATCTACAAGCATATCATCAACATATAAACATGAAACAATGTAGCTTTCATCATCCAACTTCTTAAAATAAACACAATGATCTAAATGATACCTACTATATCCATGCTCATGCATAAAACTATCAAATTTTAGATACCATTGCCAAGATGCTTGCTTCAAGCCATAAAGATTTTTTTTCAATTTGCACACTAAGTTCTCCTTACCTTTGACCTCAAATTCTTGTGGCTAAGCCATATATATCTCTTCATCCAAATCACCATGAAGGAAGATTGTTTTAACATCAAGTTACTCTAAATGAAAATTTTCTATAGCTATAATACTTAAAATAATATGAATAGAAATAATTTTAACAATAGGAGAAAATATCTTATCAAAATCAATGCCTATTTTCTATGCAAATCCTTTTAAAACTAACCTAACTTTAAATATTTTCTTACCTTCATCCTCTTCTTTTAACTTGTAAACCCACTTATTTTGTAAAGTCCTTTTACCTATAGGCAACTTGTATAAATCCCATATCTTATTTTTCAGTAAAGAGTCCATTTCATCTTTCATTGTAGACTCCCACTAAATCTTAGTATCCACTTGGATAACTTCATCACAACATTCAAGTTCACTAGCATCAGTAAGTAAAATAGAATACAAAGAGGGAGAAAATCTTTCTAGAGGTCTAATTAGCCTTGTTGGCCATCTAACATTCATTGGTGTGTGTGGTATTTTTTGTTGTGGTTGTTGCACATCATGAAGAATGGTTGGAATATTATGTTTTAGAGTATCATCCAGTGTACTACATAATCATCTTCTTTCTTCTCATGTTGCTACAAAAGATCTTTGTACAAAACTTTCTCATTAAATATGACATCCCTACTTCTTACAATTTCTTGATTTTCAAAACCCCAAAGCCTATAACCAAACTTTATTAATGCCATATCTAAAAAATACAAATTTCTTTTACTTAGCTTCCAACTTGGTTCTATTTTTAGAATCTTTATGAGCAAATGCCACAACTGAAAGTTTTGAGAAAAGAATAACTCACCTTCTTACTAGTCCATGCTTCCTCTGGAATACCACAACCCAAAGGAGTAGAGGGACCTCTATTAATAAAATATACAATAATATTGATAGCCTCTACCCACATGTGTAAGGGTAACCCAACATGCAACCTCATGCTCCTTGCATGCTCCATTATAGTCCCATTCATGCATTTAGCCACTCCATTTTCTTGTGGAGTCCTTGGAACAATTTTCTATCTATGAGTACCATTAGTGGAGTAGTAATCTTCAAATTCATGACTACAATACTCACTACCATTATCAGATCTAAGACATTTTAATTTCTTACAATCTTATTTTCAACCAAGCATTTCCATTTCTTAAAAGTTTAAAATACACAAGATTTTTGTGTAAATAAATAAACCCATAATTTTTTAGTTGCATCATCGATAAATGTAACATAATAATGAGAGCCACCAAGGGAAGATACCTAAGTTAGTCTCCATACATCTATACGCACAAGCTCTAATTTCTCCCTTTTATTTTCCTTTCTAGTTTTCACTGTGAGGCCTCACCCAATCTGTCATAGTATAGGTGACATAATTACATCATAATACTTCTAATTTGATGTTTTGATATACTTTTGAGACTATAGGTTTATGTTATTTTAATATCTACATTTTGATGATCCACACTTATGTTTTCACATTAAGACCTAAATGATATAAGTAATGATTTCATTCATTTACTAACCCTTTTCAATTGCTTTGATAGAATCTGAATTATAGAAATGCTTGCAATGAAATGTTAAGTGGGGGTATGTTACTTGCTGTTGATATTTAGGATTTGGATATTTTGACATTATTCAAGACTTAGAAGGACCATGGCTTATTTTATCTATTGATTTTGATGTTTACAATAGTATTCTGCTATATGACATGTACTATGCACCTAATATTGTGAATAGAATGATCAAACACATATGGATGCAACTTTATGACATGATAAAATTAGATTATGATATGATGATTATGATGATTTGAGATTTAATGTAACATGCAGATTTTTGGAAGTTTAATGACTAAATGTTTTATAAGAAAATGATGGGGAATAGGAAGTTAATTATGAAATGTATTATATGTGAATTGTAGAATAAAAAAATTATTATGTATTTTATATGACTTTTCATTGGACTATTGATGCTCGAGTTTAGTGTGCAAGAAAGGAACCATGGAAACATAATGGGGAAACAAGGTATAAACACATGTTCATATGACACTACCAAGGTGAATCTTTAAAACATTCATAAACCTCATTGTGATGTGTTTATTTTGTAAACGTGAGATGTATGTGTGTAGTATGTATTTCATGAATAGATTCAGAACATGTCATGTGTGATGTATAGTGAATTTTGTGTGTCACTTGACACTTGTACTCGTTGTGTGAAGATGACATGTTCTCTAAAGATGGATCATGTAGCCACCTAATCTCAAGTTAAATTCCTTAATTAAGAATTAGACAGATTGCCTTGACTTAGTAAAGGAAACAAAGGTTACCACATAGGAAATTTGTAATTGGACTTTACCTAGCATTGTGAGAGCCAAAAAGTAGCTCTAAGGTGAATTTGTGATGAAAATAAACCCTACCCATGAGAATACTTTAAGTTAGGGGGCTAGTAGTGACCACTAGGGTGCCTAGAAGACCTAGGAGACCCCAAAAAGAATAAATTTTATATTGAATCTAAAATTGTGAGTCATATATAGAGGCATGGCCAAACTAGAAACCCACTTGCCCACTCTCTAACTTTAGAGATATTTTATGGTTTGGAGGAAAAGGATAAGGAGCTCTATAGCTACTTTCATTTTCCATTTCTTGGAGTGAAGTTGGTATCCATGATCCATGGTGTTTCTTCATTGCATTGTAGATTTGATATGGTGTTTCTTCATTACATTGTAGATTTGATATGGAGTAGATGTGGTTTTGCAAAGAATCTTGTTGTATGTGTGTGGAATGTGAGAGTTTTATGTGAGTTATTCTTGAATCTTGTTTTGTCCATGTTGTTTGTTTGTGTAAAGTGGGTGTGAGGCATCACTCACCCTTGGGAGGGAAGAGATGCTTGGGTGAAGGGGTTAGTTGGGCTCACCCATGTAGTTGAGAAACTCTTCCATATGTAGAGATGATTTTGATGTCTTTCAATGGAGTATGGACTTCATGATTACTTGCATTCTTGGGAGGTATAAGGAGGTATATGAAGGGAAGACATTGTTAATCCTTGAACAGGCATGCTAATTATGAGAAAATGTGAATATATGTGATTCATGGATTTTACATTGTCCTCATGGAGAGAGAGCCCACCTTCACCCTATATCTTGATTCTATTGTTGAATCTATGTGCAAGCCTTAGGATGGGTTGTATTATGTTGTGTTGAGATGCACATTTATGGTTATGCATGATATGTGAGCTTCAATGTGTGCAACCATTTGTGCCTTGTTTCCCTAAGTTCAGCGGGTGGCCTCCTTTAGGTCTAGGATGGGAGGTGAGCCTCCATGGTTCCCCATTTTTCTCTTTCTTTTTCAGGTTTCACTTAATGATCTTTGAAACTTGGAATTCATGTAATCCTTTCCTTTGCATGGAAGAAGAAGACACTATTATATTTTTATTGAAATAAAGAGAAAAATCCATCTTGTTATGTGATTATATTGTATTTGTGAGAGTGTTGTCTTTTTTCTATTTCATTTTCAATAGAGGGGTTGTGAGTCATCTATGTATTGTGAAAAGGTATTTCCATTGTGTATATTTCAAAATATTGATTTCACCACCCTATGTTCATGTTTGACAATTGTGTAGTATGGAAGAAATGAGAGGACTTTGAAAGAGAATTCTGTTGAATTGTAATTGTAGTTTCATTTTCTTGGATATGAATGCATTGAAGAAAGGATTAAGTGTCATGGTAGATATTAGAAAGATGAATAAGAGATTATCATTTTGTTATTCTTATTTCCTCAAGTCTCATATGAAAAGAAATTAGATACATTGTGTTCAGTCTTGAATCATATTAGGTGTATATTATGTTTCTAATGGATAATAATTCATAGTCATGAAGGGGACATCAACAATAAAATTGGAGTATTTGAAGTTCATAAAATTACATGTAGAAGATTGCACTATGTCTCATATAACAGTATGTTGAAATTTAAGTTTGATAGTAATAAGGTAGTTGTCATGTACCAACCATAGATTTTACTATATGGAATAAGAATTGAAATACATAATGCAATGTTCAAATTATATTAGCTTAGTTATAAGTAACAATAGTAACAATTGCACAAACGAACTACCTGGCTGCAATGACTGGAGTGTGCGATGCGAGTGAGAATGGGTTTTCATATTAGTAGCAAGGTGGGAATGGAATTTTGAATCAGTAGCTAGGTGGGAATTGGGAGAACATAAGCATTGGGGGGCAATCTGTAGGACTCGGACGTGAATGATGTGGATGCCTCAAAGGATGGGGACCCACAGGAGTTGCTGCCTCACCCAGGTGAGAAGATTCCTCCCCTTCACTCGGGTGGTGGGTTACCTGGGGCTTGGGGGCGCTGGTCGAACCTATTTGGAGTCAAACCATCAGGTAAGTCAACATTCCCAAAAGTCATTGATAAATCAGACAAGGAGAAGGGCATCTTTGCTCTGGAAGTTCCTCGAGAAATTATAGACCACAATATCCTCAGTATGGTGAATACCCTGGTGGGAAAATTTGTAGGGCCAAGGGCCAACATTGATGTTGTGAGGATTTTTACCAGAAAAAAATGAGATTTAAAGGGGCGTGTAGAGGTGACAGCAATGGCAAAATGTTTCATGACTTTTGAGTTTTCTTGCTCGGAAGACTTTTCCAGAATCCTATGTGTAGGGAACTGGTCTCTGGGGAGATCTACTTTAATCTTGCAGAAATGGTCTTCCAATCTAGACTTGAATAATGATTTCCTATCCCAGGCTCTAGCATGGATTAGACTCCCAAAATTGCCCATGGAATACTGGCATGAGGATGTCTTTGATGGCATTGCTAGGTCTTTTGGAGAGCTTCTTTCCATTGATCCTATAATAGCAGTTAAGAAGAGACTTACCTATGCAAGGATATGTGTAGGAGTGACCGAAGGACAGGATATGCCTCAAGTTATTGAATTTCAATCTTGTTTGGGAAGCAGATTCCAAATGATTATGAAAGTGTGCCCTTTGCATGCTTCCGTTGTAAGAAGGCAGACCACAAGGCTGGATTCTGCCCACTATTCAAAGGAAAGGGAGTGGGGGGAAAGGCCTGCCCTCATGGTGGGAAGTGTTCCCAAAAAGACTTGGAAGAAGAAAGAAACACAAGTCAAGAAAAATGAAGACATTGAAGAAAAAGCTAATGATTCTGTTACTGACCTCCAACTTGAACCCCAGGACCTCTAGGTTGTAGTGGATGCACTGGAAGGAGAAGAGAATGAGATAACTGAGGAAAAAACCAACCCTTCCCAAATGAAGGAATCCAAGGATAATCTTGAAGAGGCAAGTATTTTGGAGTCTCAAATCCCTGAGAGTTCTAAGGAGGTTGATTCGAACCTTTCCTCTGTCCCAGACTCTATGGAGGAACAAAAGGAAGGGGAACCATTGTCTCAAAACTCCACAAACCTAGTTAGTAGGGAACCCCATATAATAGTGAATAGAATCTTAGAACGACTGTCTGCCTCAACATCGGAGCAACTGGCCAGGCTAGATGCTTTGTTTGATTTATTTAAAGAAGAACAAGAGCCACCCTGGATAGAAGTTAGAAGAAGAAAGAAGAAGAATAGCCGAGACCCCTCTCCTGCCTCTCCTGCTTAAACTAGAAGCAAGGCCGAGGCAGATCTTGGTCATAAAACCAACTCAATGGGAAGGAAAAACAAGAATGAAATTAGGAAGGAGGAAGCAAGAAGAATCATCATGGATGGAATGCAGCGCACCATCTAGGAAGCCTGCTCATCAATTAAAGCATGAAGATCCTCTCATGGAATATTCATGGACTCAATGGAATCCACAAGGAAGAAGTTGTAAGGAATATGATAAGGGATCATAGGCCCGATATTTTTCTTATTCAGGAAACAAAAATGAAGAAAGAAAATCTGGAAAATATTAGATTCAACAGCAACATGAATGGAATTGCCTCAAACTCAGAAGGAGCATCTGGAGGGTTGCTGCTTTTATTCAATAAAAAACATTTCAATATTGTGCCTGAGTATGATGAGGATAACATCATTTTCTGTAGAGTACAACATTTGCTAACTAACAAATGCTAGTTTCTAGTGAACATTTATGCTCCCAACAATAAGAGAGATAGAAAAAATTACTGGGTCAAAGTTGGAAAGTTGGTGCAAGCCAGTGACATTAAAAAAGGCATTATCCTAGGAGACTTCAAATCTCTTCTAGAGGACAAGGAGAAGATGGGAGGATTGCCCCCCGGATTGGGAAAGCAAGCAGGATCTTTCCAATTTCATCAATGAGCTAGCCCTAATGGATTTGGAGCTCTTGGGGGGTACCTTTACTTGGTCTAACAAGAGAGTTGGTCAGGACTACATTCAGGTCAGATTGAACAGAGCTTTAATCTCCTTGGATTGGTTGCACTCTTTTAGTTGTAGATTATCTCTGCTTCCTAGAGTTGGTTCTAACCACTCTCCCATTTCTCTTTCAGTGTCCCCTTTTGAGCCCAGGAGAAACTACCCTTTTAGGTTCAAGAAAATGTTGACCACTCACCCAGACCTATTGGATAATGTCAAAAGATGGTGGGGGATTGGTGTCGATGGCTCAACCATGTTCAGAGTCACCAAAAAGCTTAGAAATGTGAAGAGGATGGTAAAAATTTGGAAAAAGTCTAATTTTGGCCATATATTCCATGACAAGGAGGAGTTGTCAGACAATCTTTCTATCATCCAAGATAGTATTTAGAAGGAAGGATATAATGAGAGTAATAGGGAGGCTGAGTTGTTGATCCTGTCTGATCTTCATAACATCATCAACAGGGAGGAAAAGTTCTGGAGGCAAAAATATCGAATCTCATGGGTTAAGGATGGAGATTGAAAAATGAAGTTCTTTCATCTCTCCACCCTAAAACATAGGGCTAACAATAGGATCTCTGGAATCAAGAAGGGGCAGGTGTTGTTGTCTAAAGATCTTGTTATCTCGGCTGAAGCGGTCTCCTTCTTCTCTTCTCTTCTCTTCTTGGACCCCTTGCTTTCTAAGGTGGATCAAGAGGATATCATCTCTTGTATTCCTTAGATTATTCAACCCCACCATAATAAACTTCTCTATTCTATTCCTAATGCATTGGAAGTTAGAGAGGCCCTTTTCTCCCTACCTAGTGATAAATCACCTGGTCTGGATGGGTTTCCCACCTTTTTCTTCCAAATGTACTAGCCGGTGGTCATAGGGGATGTGGTAAAGGAAGTTTAGGAGTTCTTCGGAGCTAGAAGTATTCTTAAGGAGATTAATTCTACCTTCTTGGTTCTCATCCTTAAATCCCCAGGGGCTAACTCTTTTGACCAGTTCAAGCCCATCAGTTTGTGCAACTCTTTCTACAAGATTATCTCTAAAGTTCTCACTTCCAGAATGCTTAAAATCTTGCATTTGATCATTTCTGAGCAACAATCGAGCTTTTTTCCTAGGAGACAAATATTGGACTCAGTGCTGATGGTTCATGAGGTTATTCATTCTTTAGAAGCTTCCAAGCGGGAAGGTATGTTGCTCAAACTAGATCTTTCAAAAGCCCATGATCAGGTGGACTGGTCCTTTCTTGGAAAGGTCCTTCAGGCCTTTGGTTTTGACAATAAAGTGTGTAAACTCATTTCTCAATTGGTGTCTACCTCCTCTCTTGCTATTCTGATTAATGGAGCCCCCTCTGAGTTCTTTAAATCTTCTAGAGGTCTCGGGCAGGGAGACCCCCTATCACCTATCCTCTTCATTATTTTAGCTGACTGCATTGGGAGGCTTATTGAATGTAAAAAGTCTGATGGAAGTCTTATAAGGATTAAGCCTTCTTTGAGAAATGACCCCTTCACTCACTAGCAATTTGTGGATGACACTATAATGGTGGGGGGGGGGGGGGGAAGCTTCTGTGAAAGAAGTTAAGACTTTGAAAGAGGTTCTTGATACTTACTCTAGAGGGACTGGTCAACTAATTAACTGGAACAAAAGCTTGACCTTCTTTGTTAACACCCTTGAAGTAAGATAGAGGAAAATTGCCAAAATCCTTGGTTGTGGGGTGGGCTCTTTCCCTTCATCCTATCTAGGATTCCCCTTGGGCTCTTCTCCCCCTAACTCTTTCTAGAATGGTATTTTGGATAGATTCAACAAGAAGATGGTTGGATGGAAAGGTGCCTCTCTCAACCAGGCTGGGAAATGTATACTACTCAAATCCACTCTTCAAAACCTTCCCATTTATGCTCTGAGCCTTTTTGGAATTCCTATAAAATTTGTAGAGAAAATGGAGAAAATCAAAAGAGACTTTCTATGGACTAGACTTGAAGGAAAGAAAAGGTACCCTCTTGTTGCCTGGGAGAAGGTCTGCCTCCCTAAGAGGTATGGAGGTCTGGGCATTAGAAAGCTTACCCATCTCAATAAGGTGCTTCTTGCAAAACAAATCTGGTGTATCTTCAATAACATTGGTGAATGGAGAGACATTCTGGAAAATAAATACCTCAGAAGACCCTCTCTTCATTTTACTTTATTCAATGAGGACATCCCTAAAGGGTCGACTATTTTGAATGGTATCCTGAAGGCTAAGGACTTGGCTAAGGCTAGGGTCTCTTGGAAACTAGGCAATGGGGAGGATATTCAGTTTTGGTCTGATAGGTGGTTATGTCAAGGCCCACTTTCTAGCAACCCAATTTTTGAGAGATGGGTGCAAGAATGCATGGAGCTATATGGGTTTAAAGTAAGCAATTATAGGGTTGGTCAGGAATGGAGAGACCTTTCCCTCATTTTTGAGGACTTGAAACCAATAATGACTATGCTTAACACTTTGATTCCTAGTAATAATAAGGATGAGATGGTCTAGAGGGATAATCCCAATGGAAGTTATTCTATTGCTTCTGGCTACAACTCTCTCTGGGGTTTAAACGAGAAACCCCCTTGGGCGAATGCCTGGCTTATGGGCCTCACTCCTAAGATCAACATATTTTATTGGTTGGCCCTTCAAAAAAAAATTCTAATGCAAGATAACCTCATGAAGAGAGGCCATGTTATGCCCAGTAGATGCCTGCTCTGTAAAAAATAGTCTGAGTCAAGAGATCATATCTTCATTCAATGTGACTTTGCTAGGGAGGTGTGGAATTCTCTTAATTAGGAAATGGAGATTCTCTAGTGCTGGCCAGATAACCTTATCAAATTTTTTAGTCATTGGAAAAGCCTCTGTAAAATTGTAGGCCAGCAAGATAATTATGCCTGGTTTTTGCCTCACTTCTGCTGGAGTATCTGGAAGGAAAGGAACAATAGAATTTTTAGGGACAGAGAGGAGCCGACTATAATTCTAGGAAGGAAGATTTTGAAAAACATAAAAGAAAACCTTCAAGTGATTAAGGAGGGGGAAGTTGATATAGGGGATAGGAAGATGGTCAAAGAAAAAGATAGGATGCCAGATGGATTCTACCCCCAGAAGGATGGTCAAAAGCCAACTTCGATGGCTCTTCTAAGGGCAACCCTGGCCCCTCTAGAAGCGATAGAATTATAAGAAACAGTTTTGGGGAGGGGATTGCAGCCTTTTCTCTCCCGCTTGGAACCCAGACCAACCATTTGGCTGAAACCAGAGCTACGTGTAGTGTGGTAAAGCTGGCTTTTGAAGCTGGAATTTCCAAACTTTGGCTTGAAGGGGACTCCAAAAACATAATTAACAATATTAATGGTATCTCCCCTCCCTCATGGTCGATTGCAAATATAATTGATGAGACACGTGCCACCCTCACAAAATTTGAGAAGGTCCACGTCACTCATGCGTTTAGAGAGGAAAACCCAGTTACTGACTGGTTTTCTAACAAAGGGGTGGGAGCAGACAAAGAGATGATCTGGCATTCTAGAAAAGATATTCCGATGGAGGCTAAGTCACTAATCGAGCTAGAGAAAATCCACAAAAGTACAGCTCAATCTAATTGTAATCATGTTTAATAAAGAAAGAATGGATGTTGGTACGAGCAATAATATGTTTCTTGGTTTTCATAATCTCAAGGGATTTTCTCCGTCTTTTTGACACGTTTGGAGGATCGTTATCATTTTCACTCGCTATTGTATCAGAGAGGCGAATGATCACGAACCCAATAATAGAAACAGAGCCAAAATCTTGGCTAGAAAAAATTTGCATAGATTAGGGCTCATGAGAATTGTTGAAAAAAAAATGGACGTCATGACTGGAGAACGGAGTAGAAAGGAGCCGGCGGGTGAAGTGGAGAAGTTGAAGAATATGGGAAAAGTCTAGAAAAATTTGGAAAAGGGCGAAGTTGCAAATTTTTTTGAGAAACTCTATGGTTTTGACCTGAGGTCACCAAAAACATGGTGAACTCATGGAACAATGGAAAGGTCAAGGTGAATTAGGTTTCTTTCCAAATCATAGAGGAGGTGGTTGCGGAGGTCACTGGTATCCCTATGGAGGGTTTCAAATTCTACAAGGACAAGAAACTTTCATCCAATGTAGTCAAGGAGTTCATGAAAAATTCTACAGAGATGAACAACCTGGAAAAGAAAGAGTCTTTCTATGTGACGGAGACTATAAAGAAGTTTTGGAGGTATGTTTTACATGCCCTCATTGATTATGTTACCCTAGACCCTAGGTTTGATCGGGTCAGAACTCACCATTTTGTGATTTTAAATCATTTTTTCCATAAGAAAAGAATTTCCATTCCCTTTTACCTTCTCACTTCTATGAACAAGGAAATCTCTAGTTTCAAGAAGAAAGCCACTATTAACCTTGCTTTTTATGAAGGATTATTGCTCCTCATCCATGAGCATTTCAAAGCTCAGTCTATATGCAAGAACCCTCCTCATGTTGAGGATGTTGACGAAGGCAGCTCTAGCTTTTCTTCTGACTCTGATGACATTGAGAGCATTAGCTCAGAGGAGGAGAATGTTTCCTGAGGAAAGAAGAAAAACGGTCAAGCCAGGAAACTGTCCACTGCTACAACTCCCAGCAAGAAAAGCCCCAGGGATCATGGCCAAGCTTAAGCAAAAGAGGGTTATGTTGAGGAGGAGGAGGAAATGGATACGAAAGATTCTAAAAAAGTGTCGGAGGAGGAGTTGGAAGAGGTGAAACTTAGGAAAAAATGGAAGAGGGAGGTTGTGAGAGTTGAGGTGACTAGAAATCAGAGGATGGATGCTATTCCTCTTCCCCTCTCCCTTGTCCAGTCTCAGCCTCCTTCGGAGGAAAAAGTGAATGTCATCACTGGTGAGAATGAGGGGGAAGTGCAGGTCAAAAATAGGATAAAGGCCTAGAAAAATTTCAATGTGAGGATTGCTACTATGAGGATTTTAAGGGAAGCTATGAACCCTCAGATCCTGGTGGACAACCTAGAGCAGCCTAGGCTCAATGAGCTCATAGACCCAGCTATCTTGGCCATCTCGGACAATGCAAGGGAGACTAGAATGAACCTTCTAAATAATGCTCACAGTAGTATGATTGACAACTTTAGATCAATCAAATGGCTCTTCAATGAGCTGGAGGAAGTTAGAGAAAGGGTATCCCAAATGGAAAGTATTAAGAATAAGATAGGTAATGACAGCCAGGAGGACCAGAAAAATAGAGAAAGCTTAAATGAAAGGAGATTAAGAAATCTTGAAAACTACAACCACAACCTGGCAAGTTAGATGATTTCTCTCCTGAGTTCGATGAATGACAACATCCAATCCCTTGCTGGTAAACTTAAGGAAAGGGGCTTGCTAGTAGAGGAGGGAGGACAAAATAGGGATGAGGCCAGGTTAGATGATGACAAGGTCACAATCAATACACTCACTAGTATGGATCAGGGCATGGAGAAGGTCCAGGATCAAATGGAAAAGGAGCAACAAAAGATAGTAGAGGTAGCTCAGACTATGCAAGAAATGGAGAAGATAACTGAAGACTAGTTTTCTAGTCTTTTGTCTTTTTGTCTTCCTAGCTTTTGGCTTTTCGACAGGTTTTATGTAGTCTATTTTAGTTAGTTAGTTTTCTAGCCTTTCTGTGGGCCTTTGTTTTGGGCTGGGCCTTCGGGCTTTTTTTTCAGCTGTTGGACCTCTGTTTTAGCTAGGCTTCTTTGGCTTATTATCAACCTTGTTTTTGTAAAACTTATGGGTTTCAGGATCCCTTAAAACCTGATTATCTTATCAAAAACAATAGAGAAAATTGTGAAGAAAACAAGGCAATAATCTCAACTTAAAAACAAAGTGCTTGTAGATGCATATTCATTCTCTAGAAAATGTATGAGTAAGATCAAATAATGTCTCTTGCCAATATAGGTCTTTAAAATAATAGGCCCTAAATAAGATAATAATATCTTGAAAATTATAAGTTAGAAATAAATAATTTTAAAACCACCCCCCATTAATAAGGTGTCAGCCTTTAGATATGATGTCCTTAGATCATGATAGGACCTTGTAAAAATAATAATAATAAACTAAAGTTAAACAAATACACCATAGGTACATGATGGGATAGGAGGATGGAAAAGAAAATAAGAGAAAAAAAAGTAATAAAAAAAAGGGACAGCACTTAGCACATCTGGAATTGTGCAAAAAGTCAAAACTTTGATTTCTTTCACCACATCTCACCTAGAAAAGGAGGAGTTAGGCATTGGGAAAAGTGGGAGAGGAAATAAAGTTTGGGGAAATATGAACATGGCAGATTTGACACCTTGGGGCTGATGTGACTTGTCCTTGCAAATAGGTGCTTGGTGGGGGAGGTAAAAATATCATTATCAAATTCCTTGGAGGGAGATAAGAGTACATGAGATTTAGGTGAGACTTTGGAAATCTTTTCTTGGGGATACTATTAAATTAAGTTTGTTTCTACTTCTATGCTTATGTAATAAATATAGGGAAAAAATTGTATGTTATAAAATGGAAGTATTAGAATGGTTGAGGAATAGATTTTATTAAGTGGGTTTCCCTTTATTAACATGTTCAGGGTTAGTTGTTTTGTGACATGTTTAGCAGCTAGGAAGTATATACCTTGGGTTAGAAACATAGTATAGTTTAGTAGCACATTAAAATAGGTTACTTAATTTTGGGTGTTTTGATTTTCTCATGTTTGGTGTAGTTACAATTAGGGGTTAACTAACTAATAATGTATGCTATTAAAAAGAAATAAATGGGAATGCATTTTATTAATTAGGATAATTAGGATTATTTAATAAATTATAAAGTGACTGACTTACATATAGGTATTAAATGGATAAGTATATGTAATGGTAATAATTAAAGTAGTAAGATGGTTGGTATTAATATAGTTTAGTAGGAAATAAGAAATTTGGGTGTGGTTTTAAATTAATATTTGTAAGTAAGGAGGAGATGTGAATGTAGTTAGTAGTTAGTAGGATAAATTTGATTAGTAGACATTTAATGTTTTAAACAAATATAGATTCATTGATTGCAGTGAATCAACACAGTATGGTAGGATTTATATAGTGTCAGATTGGTAAGTATATGTGTTAGCAATGGTTAGTTAGTTGGAAATTAGGTGATGCTTGCTAATTAGAAACATAAATTTTCTAAGTGGAGGAATAATCTAAGATTTGTAATTCTTGATTGAATTTTCATATCACGTTATTAATTTTCATTAAACAATAATGGTTTATTTTTCAAATAATAACAAGGGATTTGTAATCATATTACATCATATAATTTGGAGAATGAATAAATAATAAATGATTTAAACCATCTAGTTGTAAAACATCTTCACAAAAACAACTATAGAACCATTATAACCACATGGATGCAGAAGTTTGTGGTTCATAATCACATAAGTAATGACTTGCTTCAACGATGGGATGTGAATTTTAATATGATAATATTACCTAACTATTAGGTCACACCTCATAGTTTGAATAGAACATTAAAAAAAGTAAAGATCGATACATAATACTTTTAGTTCACCTTTCAATTAAAAAAAAAAAAAAATCGTTGGTTCTGTTTTGTCTCATAAATTTAGGGCATGACATTCACAAAACTCACTCTCTTTTGTTTTCCATACACACAATTTTCACAAAAATCTATATTAACACATTTCAGACCTAGTTAAACTTTCTTTGAATGAAGTACTTTCATACCTTTCTCAGTCATGTGCCCAAGTCTGTTGTGCCACAACACTATATCAAAATCTACAACAACTATTTTTTCTCCTTGCTCAAATGCAAAAACTATTCCTGAACATTAATTTTTCTCTGAAACAATTAAACTAGAAGGAACAATATGACCTATATAAAGATATAAGGTTCCTACTTTCACACCTTTTGCTACTACAAGGGAACCTTTTGAAACCTTCCAATTTTTATCATTAAAAGTAACTACACAACCCTTATCACTGAGTTGCCCTACCAAAATAAAACTCCTACTCAACCTTGGAACATGTCTTACCTCATGTAGTAGCCAATGATTCCCATTCAACAACTTAATCTTAATTTTTCCCTTTCCAACAATCTGACAAGGTTCATTATCCCCCAAATAAACAAGTCCAAAATCCCCTTGGACATAATCAATGAAATAACCTCTATGAGGTGTAGCATGAAATGAAGTACCAAAATCTAAAACCCATGAATCATCAACACTTTCTAAAGACATAAGCAAAGCATCCTCTTCGGATTTGTTACTTTCCACATTTGCCTCATTGTCTCCATCTAGTTTATCTCCTTCATTTTTCTTTTGAGTCCAACAATCTTTCTTTTTATGCCCTATTTTCCCATAGTACTAGCAGTCATTTGGTCCTCTCAATTAAGACCTCCTCCCTTTTGAATTTCCTCTATATTTCTCATGATTTCTAAAATTACTTCCTCTCTCAGTCATTCTGCCTTTGCTTTTTTCGTTTAGAGAACTTCTTGATGTAGATCCACTTGAGGATTTCCTACAAGTTTCCTCATTCAAAATAATACTGATTACATCATCATATTTTAGGGTACTAGATCCAGGAATAGAATTACTCACAACCATTACCAAGCCAATCTAGCTTTTAGGCAAAGAACACAAAATTAAGAGAGCCCTAATTTCTTCATCAAAATTGATAGCCATGGAATATAAATAACTAGTAATAGTATTAAACTCATTTAAATGATCTTCAATAGATCCACCTTCTATCATTTTTGTATGCATGAATTGTGGCCTATAATAACACACACACTTCAACATGGTCATTATGTGCAAATTCATCCTGGAATGAACATGAGATTGTTCATCCGAGAGAAATCTTGCAAGATGACCTGTTGCCTTCTATCTAGAATGATTTTTCCTATTAATATCCTCAGAATCGAGGTGCAGGCAACTAGACCCTCTAAGAACGAAGGATTTGATAAATGCAAATAGTCTAGATGAATGTGCAAATCATTTTAAATGAGATATGCAATGTAATCCAAGAACAAAATAAAGAAAACTAGATTACCATATGCATAGTTAAGCTAAATGAAATTAAACTAAGGATGCAAGTGTATGAAAAATGTGAGCATATGTGAGAAAATGTGAGTATTAATTTCAACAACACTTTGATAGAAATTCAATTCATCCTCTAAAATGAAGAAATGAGGGTCTCTTAAATAGATTTTCCTAAAATACTCCAATAGTTGAGATCGATTTCAATCAACAGTCAGGATTGAGGATGAGGTTCAGTTAAGGTGGAAGATTCCCAAATTAGAGGGAGTTAACTGGCTTAGATTTGAGTGTAAGAGTTAGTCAGCTCAAATAAACTTTAGTGTGAGAGTAAGTGATCTAGGTCACTTCTAATTTGATCAGCAGTGAACTAGGAATTTTCATTTTTGAACTGAAGAGAAAATTAGGAGAGATATTTAATTTAATAAAATGAGATATGCTTTCATAAATATATTTTCTATTTAATTAAATAATTTAATTTAATTAATTAGATACACTTTTCTATTTAATAAAATAACTTTATTTAATTAATTAGGAATAACTTCCTATTTAATTAAATAACTTTGCTTAATTAATTAGAAGTAGCTTCTCCATTTAATTAAATAATTTTGTTTAATTAATTAGAAATACCTTCCCCATTTAATTAAATAATTCCTTTTAATTAATTTAGATAGGCGTATTTATTAAATTAAATAAATTTAATCCCGTAGTACATTAGCCTTAGGAGATAATTTAATTTAATAAAGTATGAATACTTTATATTAAATTAAATTGAAATCAAATAGGTTTAATGTGGCTAATATGAGTGTGTACTATAGGGATTAAATAATGAGTATGACGAATATAGATTAGGGTTTTCTGCATCTAACAATTAAGGCAAGTAGCAAGTAGCAAAATGAGAATTGCCTATTAGAATAGGTCTTAGAATTGGTCAAAATAGACCAGAATTGGTGATCATGGCAATGAGCCAATTTTGGGGTATTACATTTTTCATATTAAATAAATGCTTCATGAGAAATATGTTGTTTGAAGTAGAGGGATTTTCATACAATTTTGCTATGGTTTGCAACAACTCTTTTGTTGTCTTCACTTTTGTAATATTAAATGCCACCAATGGTGTTAGGCATAATTGAATTCTTCCAAGTGCCTTTCTATCCAAAAGATCCCAGTCATCATTTAACATAGATCTTTGATTCTTGGTTTTACCTTCCAACGACTTCCATGAATCCTTTTGATAAAGATAGTCTTCCATTTGCATCTTTCATAATTGAAAGTTATGCCCATTAAACCTATCAACCCTCAGCTTACCCTCATCTGCCATCATTCCCACACAACTATGAGACTCCCACTCAATCATGAGACTTTCGTGTAGAGGATAACTAAAAAAATAACCTTGCTCTGATACCATTTGTTAGGATTAAACCATAGATAGAAATAACAATTACATGAAAATATAAACAATATCAAAAAATAATAGATCACATAGAAAAGAACACAAGACACCAAGATTTAACATGGTTCACTCAATCCTTGGGCTATGTCTACCAAACAACAAGTCCAATATTATTATGATATTGTGATTACAACCTAATTACAATTTGTAATCCCTTACAACTTAATATTGCCACAAGAAATAATTTTTGCAACACCACACTAAAATAATCCCTAACCCTAAGCCCTTTTATACAACTATTTTTACTGCTTTAGGGTTATAATCAATAATTACATGTTAGTCCAAAAAAAATAAAATGGGATGATGCCCCAAGCCCCAAATAATTTATGAAGTATGTACACTACTTTCCTGATTAGTCACCACAAACTAACTCTAAGATCCTAGGTAGAGCCTAGGATTAAATTTTTATAAAGTTTGTTAACATTTGACAACTTTTTCAAAAAGTTGTCAATGTTGCATAATGCAACTTTTGTGCAAAAAGTGAAAGATTTGAATCCTAATGTTCACAACCATCTTTGTTGATTGGAACTACTTGGGAATGGTTAAATAAGGTTGGGAAAATTTTCTTCAAGAAAGGAGGAAAATCTAATGTATGCATTTTTCCTAAAATCAATAAAATCTAATGTATGCATTTTTCCTAAAATCAATAAAATCTAATGTTTTCCTATAGGAACTTTTTGAAAATTTAGTTGTATAGATTTGTACTGATGCATATGTGCCATTGGAGGATTGGAAAACTTGGAATATTTTATTATAAGCCTATTACAAATTATTTTAAGTCATTAAGTTGGGTAGAATGAAAGTTATACAATTTTGTGTGCTTGTTGGTCATAGGAAGGCCCTAACTAGGGTTTTGAGAGAAAATCTCTCTGTCCCAGAGATTCCACCATGAGAAAAATTTGAGCCTTGGTGGAAATAAATGTGAGAGGATGTATTTAAATATTTTTGGGGTCTCAAATTAGGAGGCAAAGTATGTTGAGAGAAAACACTAAACTCTCTAGATAGACATCTAAATGTGATTGTCCAGAATTGGGTTTTTAAGACACAACTTGGCTTGGGGGTGGAGTAGAAGCCTAAATCCTTGGATTTAAATGTTTTTTGATTTTCCTCAAGTGTTTAAATTGGTATGGTTGGGAGATTTTTTTAAATTCTAGTACTTTCTTTGTAAAACTGACCTAATAGCCCTATTAGGCCTAGGAGGAAATTGTGAACAACTAAAGGGATTGGTTAGGAGTCCTAAATTGGAAGAGATTGTTGTTTAGTGGATTGAATACTTTGAAGGTGGTTAAGGATTTCTATGGTGAAGTTCCAAGAAGGTTACCTTCATAAATCCATGATTTCTCCTTGTAGCCCTATTTAGAGGTTTGGGTGTGTAGTTTGAATTTCAAAAGTTATTCTTGTGGAGTTTTCTTTTTCCAACATTTGAGATTTTGTATCCTAGTATTTAAAAAGAACATATTCCATCTCTAAATTTTTTTTTCTTAAGATTGTGTCTTTTTAGGCTTTAAAAGGTGTCCTAGACTTTGAAGTAGATCTAGTCTAGATATTGTGGGTTTTGGGAACCATTTTTAGAGCCCTAGATTGCATTGTGAGAGTAGTATTGAGAACCTCTAAAGTGAAAAATTTGATACCATTTGGGGACTCTTCTCCAAGTGGTATAAGAGAAAATAGTGGATCTTGGAGAAAGAAAAAGTTGTAACCATGTCAGAATAAGAAAATGATAATGAACTTCCTAATCAAATGACAAATACTGAACTACTGAGGGTGGTAAAGGAGCATGATGCAGAAAGGAAATAGATGAAGAAAGAGATGGAAAAACTTGAAGAGGAAGTCAAGAAGAGATTGAGTGGTAAATATGAGATTGAGAAGGATAGGAGTGATGAAGAAATACCTTGGTGGGAGGAAAATGAAGAATTTCCTATAGAATAGAGGTTGTCCTTGAAGACTTTAAACTCCATGGAGAGAAGGACCATCACACCAAACTTGATCTTCCTATTTATAGTGGGAAGATGGATCCATAAGAAGTAATGAATTGGATTGATGCACTCACTAGTTTCTTTTACTATGAGGAAATACCAGAGCATTAAAAGGTTAAGATAGCCAAATCCAAGATGAAGGGGTTAGCCCTAACTTGGTGGAATTTCACTCAAGTAGAGAGGGTGAAGATGGAGAAAAATTAGATAAGTACATGGAAGAAGATGGTGAACTTGGTGAAGGAAGCCTATGTACTTGAGGACTATGAGATTCTATTTCATAAGAAGAGGTAGAGTCTAATACAAAAGGAGATGGACATCTCTAGTTATATCGAGGAATTCCACAAACATACTATGAAATCTAAGTTGGTGGAGCAAGAGTGTGTCAAACTTGCTAGATATATGTAAGGGATGAGGATGAATATCCAAGATGAGTTAAGTCTATGTTCTCCTAACAAATTCCAAAAATGTTTTCAATTAGCATTGAAAGTGGAGGAAAATATTAAGAGGAGGAAAGATCAAGGTGGAAAAGGAAGCGGGTAGAGAGACTTTGGAAATAGAGGAAGAGGATCAAGTTGTGTTAGAGGATAAACTCCTAGAGACTATGGAGATACCGGTCAAGAGAATTTCTTTCATGAGAAAAATTGATGTAGGCAAAGGATGAATAACTAGGGCCAAAGGCTCATCCAACTATCCAAACCACTCTGCAAGAGTTAACACAACAGAAGAAAACACAAAGAACAACAACCATAGGGGGAAAAAGAGTGAAATAATTTTATTGATTCATCAAAATATTTTCATACATGCCAAGCTATAAGGCCTTCTAAGTTATGGCCAATTACAAATACATTCACATTCAAAGATCCAACTACAAATTTGCACTTTTAGTTTTGCTCTCTGAATTACTCTTCTCAAAAACTTACCTAACTCTAAGCCTAAACACTCTATATATACTTTCCAATATAGCTTATAGATTATTCTAGAACATTACATAAGAAGAAGGGTGACCCAAAAATAGCCTAGACACATCCCAAGAAAAGATCTTAACATAAATGTCATGATCAAAATAAATCTCGCAAGTCAGCTCATAGAAATCATGTCCAAATGTTGACACTTGGCATACACTAGGTAACTTGGCACATGAAGAGTCACTTGGAATACACTATGTAACTTAGCACATGAAGAGTCACTTGGCATACACTGGGTAACTTGGCACATGAAGGAACACTCAGTCAACTCTAGATTGCTATGGTAACTCAACATCCATTAGAGCTATAGTAACTCGACATCCACTAGAGCTATAGTAACTTGGCATCCACTAGAGCTATAGTAACTCAGCATCCACTAGAGCTATAGTAACTTGGCATCCATTAGAGCTATAGTAGCTCAACATCCACTAGAGCTATAGTAACTTAGCATCCACTAAAGCTACAATAATTTGACATCCACTAGAGCTACAGTAACTCAACATCCACTAGATCTACAATAACTCGACATCCACAAGAGCTATAGTAACTCGACATCCACTAGAGCTATAGTAACTTGGAATCAACATGCAGAATGAACAAAAATGAGTAGGATAACAAGGCAACCTAGGATGCTCTTACATCAGACAACTGGGGTTAAAAGAAATGATTCTCCAAAATCATTGAGATGTCACAATCTGAGTTGAATCCAACTCAGATTGAGAAATCCATGAAGCATCTTCAATAGTTCTTCCACTTCACCAAATATTCATAGTAATCTTTTCCTCTTGTGCTCTTTCCAACTCTCTAATTCAATATCTGTTCAACTTCTTCAATCTACTTCTTAGATAATCTTTTGATGCAACAACATTATTATCTAACTCATGATACTTATACAAATCAGAAATATTGAATATAGGAGATATATACATGTCATTAGGTAACTCAACTTCATAAGCATTACCACTATCAAAATTCTTCAAGATCTTATAAGGTCCAAATTTCTGCATCTTCAACTTACTATATGTTCCAACTGGGAATATTCCTTTCTTTAGATGAACCATCACCTCATCACCAACTTAAAAATCATGGTGTCTTCTAGACTGATTAGTATTTTTCTTATACTTCTGATTACTTTGTTCCAACCTCAACTTCACTTCTTTATGCAAAGAATCCATAAAATCAGCAAATTCTTCTCCTGCAGTGCTTTTCTTTTTTTCACCAACAACATCTCTCAAACATGATATACCTCTAGGATGCATTCTAGTAACAATATCAAAAGGTGTCTTCCCTGTACTCCTATTCACATAATTGTTATATGAAAATTTAGCTTGTGCCAATACCATCTCCCAATTACTTGATTTATTCCCAACTAAACATCTCAACAAATTACCCAAGCTTCTATTCACAACCTCTGCCTACCCATCTCTCTGTGGATGGAATATATAACTAAACTTTAGCTTAGTACCCATATTATTCCACAAAGTCTTCCAAAAATAACCAGCAAACTTACTATCTTTGTTAGAAATAATACTTCTTGGTAATCCATGCAATCTCACAATCTCTTTAAAGAAAAATTGAGTAACATACTCAACATTTGATGTCTTCTTACATGGTATGAAATGAGCCATCTTAGAAAATCTATCCACTACAACAAATATGGAATCATACCCCTTCACTATTTTAGGTAATCCAAGAAAAAAATGCATACTGATGTTAGTCCAAGGTTTCTTAGGAATAGTAATAGGTGTATACAAAGTAGTATTTTGACTCAGCCCTTTTGCAACTTGACAAAATCCACAATTCTTTATAAATTTCTAAACATCCTTACACATTTGTGGCCAATAATACTTCCCTTTCAGCAAACTCAATGTCTTATCAATTCCAAAATGTCTAGCTAATCCACCACTATGCTTTTCCTTAATCAGATTCAACCTCATAGAGCTTCTAGGAATACATAACTGAATACCTTTGAACAACATACCTTCTTGAATGAAATACTCATCATACTTACTTATGTGATCTGTCAGATTTGGTGCTTTGTACTCTCTCTTTGCCTCAAAAAATTAGGATTAGCATCTTACAACTCTTTCATTTCATCAAAACCAAGAACTTCAACATTCATTTTAGTCAACAAAGAACGTCTTCTACTCAATGCATTAGCAACTCTATTAGTAACTCCACTCTTATGCTTTATCACAAATGTAAAACTTTGCAAGTACTCAACCCACTTCATATGTCTTTGATTTAATTTATGTTGACATCCCAAGTATTTTAAAGGTTTACAGTCAATATACAACACAAACTCTTTAGGAATCAAATAATGTCTCCACTTCTTCAATGCTTGGACAATTGCATAAAATTCTTGATCATACAAAAAATATTTTCTTTTAGCATCATTCAACTTTTCACTAAAGAAAGCAACGGGTTTACCTTCTTAACTTAATACAGCTCCTATTACATTACCACTTGCATCACATTCAACTTGAAATAATTTGTTAAAATTAGGCAAAGCCAATATAGGTAATTTAGCAACCTTTTGTTTCAAAGTCTCAAAACTCTTATCAGCTCCATGTTTCCACTTGAAGTCCTTTTTATCTCCGCTCATTGTCTCAGTCATAGCATTACAAATAGAACTAAAATTCTTTATAAACTTTCTGTAAAAACTAGCCAAACCATGAAATGATCTTACCTCACCCACATTCTTAGGTGTAGGCCATTCCAAAATTACTTTAACCTTCTCAAGATCCATCTTTAATCCATTAGCTAAAATCACAAATCCCAAATACACAATCTCCTCTTGCATAAAAGAACACTTTTTCATATTAATCAATAACTTTTCCTCTTTCAACCTCTGCAATACTTATCTAATATGCTTAAGATGTTCTTCCTTAGTCTTACTAAATATTAGAATATCATCCAAATAAACAATCACAAACTTACCCAAAAATATTTTCAGAACTTCATTCATTAACCTCATGAAAGTACTAGGTGCATTAGTCAAACCAAACAACATAACCAACCATTCATACAAACCATCTTTTGTCTTGAAAGAAATCTTCCATTCATCACCTTCTTTGATTCTGATATGATGATAGCCACTCTTCAAATCAATCTTGGTAAAATACTTTTCTCCACTCAAACAATCCATTATGTCATCCATCCTCGGCATAGGAAACCTATATTTCACTATTATCTTGTTAATAGCTCTGGAATTAGTACACATTCTCCATTCTCCATTCTTTTTAGGTGCTAATATAGTAGGTACAACACATGGACTCAAACTTTCTCTAATCAAACCTTTCTACAATAGCTCATGCACTTGTCTATTAAGTTATTCATTCTCTATAGGTGTTAATGTATATGGTGCTTTGTTTGGAAAACTAGCTCCAAGAATCAGATCCATACAATGACTTATACTTCTTATTGGAGGTAAACCATCAGGAATATCATTAGCAATAATATCTTTATACTCATTCAGCAATTCTATAATTTCTACTAGTACTCAGCTATCACTTTCTACTATCACTCAGTCATTACTAGCTTCTGTTGCTCAGTCATTACTACCAACACTTGGTCCTCTAGGAACTATAGAAGAAAAAACTTGATTCTTCTTTACTTCTTTTTCAAATTGTTTCCCATTAACCATGCAAACTTTTATTTTAGTGCAACTAACCTCATCTAGACTTTCAATCAAAGGTAGCAATGTTTGTTTCTTCCCATTTACCCAAAGAGTATATTAATTCAATCTTCCATCATGTACAACATATCTATCATAGTGCCAAGGTCCACCCAACAAAATATGATAACAATCCATGAGCATAATATCACACAAAACTTCATCAAAGTAAATTCAAATTTTGAACTTCACAAGGCATTGTTCACTTACTAATATCTTATGCTCATCTTTGATCCATGAAACATGATAAGGTTTGGGATGTTTCAGCCTCTGCAACTACACCTTAGTAACTAGCTCTTCCGATGCTAGATTTGTAGAACTTCCACTATCAATGATCACTTTGCAGTATTTTCTAGCCATCTTACATCTTGTCTTGAAAGGACTTCTCCTTAAAAGAAGTTCCTCATCACTTCCCTTATTACATAAGGTTCTTCTCACCATCAGATTTTATCCAACCTTAGGTCAACTTGGTGAAGCCTCATCATCTCCTTGAATCACAACATTTTTATTACCTTGACCACTTTTAGAGTATCTACATTCAAAAGATCTATGTCCCTCTTTACCACATCTGAAACAATTACCATGAAATCTACCTCTAGAATAGGATTTACCTCTTTCTCAATAAGAATTAGTGCCTCGGTAAGAATTACCACTTTTCCATTTGGTCTTGCCTTGGTCATCATTCTACCATTCAGATTTGCCTTTATCCTACATAGAACTATCAAATTTTCCACTTTCTTCATAAGATTTACCTCTACCTCTCTAGAATCTACCATCTCTACCTCTTTGTCTCAGTGCATGTTTCTTTGTCAAGATCTCCTTAGCTTTCAAGGCATATTGATATGCTTCTTCTACACTTTCCAACTTCATAAAATGTATTTCATCTTTTATTCTAAATCTCAATCCATTAATGTACTTTGAAATTTTCTCAATATCATCATCTACATGTCCACATCTGATGTCCAATCTATAGAATTCCTTGGTATATTCTTTCACAATCATGTCCTTATGTTTCAAATTTTGCATCTTTCTCAATAGGATAACTTGGTAATCAGTAGGGAGAAATTTTTTCTTTACCTTGTTCACCATCTTTGGCCAAGTTTTGATCTTCTCCTTTCCTCTCCTTTGTCTATTAGTTTGCAAATGTTCCCACCATAGTGATGCATGACCTTTCAACCTAGTGACTGCAATCTTCACCTTTCTATTATTAGGAGTGTTTTCACACTCAAAGAACATCTCCATTTCAGAGATCCAATCTAGCACAACATTGGTGTCTAATTTTCCATCATAAGGAACAACTTCTACAACAGGCTTTGAATTTTGCCTAGACAACACTCAAACAATCTTTCCTCATCTTGATTTTATTTAGGTTCTAGATTATGGTTTGGTGCTGCTGCTTCATCATCACTTACATCATCAAGATGTGCTCCTCTCCTCCTAGCTGTGTCCATAGCATCTAATCTGGCTACAATTTGTCTCAACTAATCCAATATAGCATCATTGACATTTATTCTACCATGAACCATCTTTTAAAATTAGGTTCTTGCAAGATCGTAACCCTCTACAAGTTATAGATCAACTTGCAAGATCGTAACCCTCTACAAGTTATAGATCAAATCCACAAATCTACAACCCTACAACCAAATTTGAATTAGGGTTCGACATGATGCAATCTCCAAAAGGACAAACCCCAAGCTCTAATACCAAACTGATGTAGGCAAAGGATGAATAACTAGGGCCAAAGGCTCACCTAGCTATCCAAACCATCTTTCAAGAGTTAACACAATGGAAGCAAACACAAAGAACAACAACCAAAGGAGGGAAAAAGAGTGAAATAATTTTATTGATTCATCAAAATATCTTTATACATGCCCATCTGTAAGGCCTTCTAGGTTATGACCAATTACAAATACAGTCACATTCAAAGATCCAACTACAAATTCACAGTTTTAGTTCTGCCCTCCAAATTCCTCTTCTCAAAAACTTGCCTAACTCTAAGCCTAAACACTCTATATATACTTTCCAAAATGGTTTACAAATTATTCTAGAGCATTACATAAGACAAAGGCCAACCCAAAAATGGTTTGGACTCATCCTAAGAAAAGATCTTAATGTAAATGTCACGATCAAAATAAGTCCCACAAGTTTGCTCACAAAAATCACATTCAAATGTTGACACTTGGCATACATTGGGTAACTCAGCACATGAAGAGTCACTTGGCATACATTGGGTAACTCAACACATGAAGAATCACTTGGCATACACTAGGTAACTCAGCACATAAAGGAACACTCGATCAACACTAGATTGCTATAGTAACTTGGCATTTGTTAGAGCTACAGTAACTTGGCATCCACTAGAGCTACAATAACTCGACATTGACTAGAGCTACAGTAACTTGGCATCCATTAGAGCTACAGTAGCTCGGCATCCACTAGAGCTATAGTAATTTGGCATCCACTAAAGCTACATTAACTTAGCATCCACTGGAGCTGTAGTAACTTGACATCCACTAGAGCTATAGTTACTTGGCATCCACTAGAGCTATAGTAACTCAACACCCACTAGAGCTATAGTAACTTGACATCCATTAGAGCTATAGTAACTTGGCATCAACATGTAGAATGAACAAAAATGAGTAGGATAACAAGGCAACCCAGGATGCTCCTGCATCAACAATCTTGGGGGATCCCATAGTGGGATAAGAGGAGACTCAAGGGGAATATTTAGAGGGAGATCATCAAGACCTCCAACATGTTATAGAGGTATCCAACCAGGGCACTTGGCATCTAAGTGCCCTGAAAAGGCACAAAATCAGATTGATAGTGAAGATGAAGATACACACAGATATTATGCAACACCTGAGAAGGGAGAAAACCTTATGATTATGAGGATAGTACTGAATTCTCCAAGCACACATGAACCACCTTAGAGAAAGAACCTGTTTAAAACCACTTGCGAGTGTGGAGACAAGGTCTGCAAGATGTTGATTGATAGTGGGTCTATAGATAAATTGGTGTCTAAGGAAGAAGTGAAGAAGTTGAAGTTGAGAAGGAAGCCACATCTAAACCCTTACAAGGTGTCATGGCTTACAAACAAGCAACAAACTATCATGGAGGAGCAAGCTTGGTGGAATTTTGACTTGGAAAATACAAAGAGAAAGTCCTATGTGATATTGTTCCAATGGATGCCTGTCATTTTCTATTAGTGAGACCTTTGAAATATGACATGGAGGTGCACCATGATGGAAGGTTGAACACATAAATAATCAACTACAAAGGTGAAAAGGTAACTCTCTTACTCTTTCTAGATTCTGCAGAAGAGCAGAAAGATCCAAAAAAATTGTTTGTAGATGGAAAAGAATTTTTGAAAACTATGAAACAAGAAAAGGCTACATGCTATGCCCTAGTGATCTTTCCTAAATATTACAGACCTAAGATGGTTGTGAAGGAAGTAAAGCCCTTGAGATGTGTAGGTCCTAATGAGGTTGCAGATGTACTAGACATTAGGTGTGTTATAAAATTAGTTGTCTACCTTACCCATTTATGGAAAATTTCTAAGTTAGAAATAGGAAAAAGTAGTCTAGGAGGTCTAATAAAAATTAAAATATGATCATAACCCTCTTAATATCTTAGGAAAATTCTAGGATTAAAGTTTTAGAAAGTTTGTTAATATTTGACAATTTTTTCAAAAGGTTGTCAATGTTGTCAATATTACATCATGCAACTTTTGTGCAAAAAGTGCAAAATTTGAATCCCAATGTTCAAAACCATCTTTTTTAGTTGGAACTACTTGGGAATGGTTAAATAATATTGAGAAACCTTTCTCCAAGAGAGGAGGAAAATATAATATATCCATTTTTGCTAAAATCAATAAAATCTATTATTTTCCTATAGCAACTATCTGAAAATTTAGTTGTATGAATTTGTACGGATGAATATGTGCCATTAAAGGATTGGAAAAGTTGGCCTAGTTTCTTATGAGTCTATTACAAGTTATTTTAAGTGTTGAAGTTGGGTAGAATGAAAGTTATAGAATTTTGTGTGCTTGGTGGTCACAAGAAGGCCCTAACTAGGGTTTCGAGAGAAAATCTCTCTCCCCCAGAGATTCCACCATGGGAAAAATCTAAGCCTTGGTGGAAAGAAAGTTGAGAGGATGAATTAAAATATTTTTGGGGTCTTAGATTAGGAGGCAGATTATGTTGAGAGAAAACACTAAACCCTCTAGACTGACATCTAAATGTGACTGTCTAGAATTGGTTTTTAAGACACAACTTGGACTAGGGGTGGAGTAGAAGCCTAAATCCTTGGACTTAGATGTTTTGTGATGTTCCTCAAGTGTTTCAATTAGTTTGGTTGGGAAAATTTTTGAAATTCTAGTACTTGCTTTGTAAGACTAACCTAATAGCCCTATTAGGCCTAGGAGGAAATTGTGAACAACTAGAGTAAAGGGATTGGTCAAGAGTCCTAAATTAGTAGGGGTTGTTGTTTAGTGGATTGAATACTTTGAAGGTTTTTAAGACTTTATGTGGTGAAGTTACAAGAAGATAAATCCATGATTTCTCCTTGTAGCATCTATTTGGAGCTTTGGGCGTGTAGTTTGAATTTTAAAAGTTATTCTTGTGGAGTTTGTGTTTCCAACATTTGAGATTTTGTATCCTAGTGTTGAAAAGGATCATATTCCATCCCTAAAACATTTGGTCCTAATATTTTGTCTTGTTAGGCCTTAAAAGGTGTCCTAGACTTTGAAGTTGATCCAGTCTAGATATTTTGGGTTTTGGGAACCATTTTTAGAGCCCTAGATTGTATTGTGAGAGTGGTATTGAGAACCTCTAAAGTGAAAAATTTGATATATTTTGGGGACTCTGCTCCACCCTCTCAACACAAAAGTGATGCTTTTTAGGGAAGGAGAAAAATGAGTGTAATGTTTAACTAGTGATCCAAATTGAATTTATTCACTATGTAGAGCTTGTTTGAAACACCATTTTAAGGTCAGTTGACTAAAAATGATTTTTTAAGGTCAGATGCACTTCTAGAACTCGACTTGCTGATCTATATTCTTAGAGTTTACCCTATCAAGTGGGTGTATTGTCAAAATACATTTTATCAAGGAACATTCAATAGGTTTGATATATGGAACTCATTTACAAGGTGGTGACTATTTTTCTAATCTAAGAAGGAAAATTCTATTAAGAAAAATCTAAGCATTGTTATGTACAAATTGTAGATAAAGTGATTGTTGTTGAATAATTGTATAATTTAATATATTCCATGAATGATGATACTTGGCTGCTTGTGTCATTCCTTTAAAAAGAGGTACACACAATGTGAAATGAATTAATGAAGTAGGAGGTTCATATTACAACTTACATGGGAGCATCACTTTTTCAATTTGATTGAAATAAATGACTTGACATCCACATTAATTATTGAATGGAGAGGAAATGTAATGTGAAAGATACAAAGCTAGTGGTCCACTATTCCAAGTGTGAATCGTGGAGACAAATATGAGAGCATACTATGGAGGCATAATGACATCTAAAGAGAAGCCAAATCAATATGAAACAATGGTTTGGGTTATACACAAATTGAATAATAAGGGATGAAAATTGTATTAAAGAGGTATTTCTACATCACCCTTATCATAGATATAACTAATGAGAGCCTCCATTATTGATTAGTTGTCTTCCCAATTTGTTCAGAATAACACAAGAAAACAAATTAAAATTTTCAACAATTCTCTCAATAAAGGAAGCTCATCAAATTTAGAAAAGAACTTAGCTCTTGTAAAATTTGGTATGTGCATTGTGGGAAATTTTGGAAATTGACTTACAAATGACATGATGGTGGTGTGAAGATTGAAAAGATTAAATAGGAACACAATTGAATAATTTTCCCATTCTCCTTGCAAGAAAATATAAGGAAACAAATAGATTATTTCAATCATTCTCTATGATGGAGGTCACGATAACCTTCTCTAATTTGTTTGAAATCAACTTAGTTGTTGTAAAATTAGATAGCCTAGTTTTTTGGTGGATTTTGAGTTTACTTCTTATGTGGGTGTTCTAAGAGGTGCAAAATTCAAGGACTATACACATAGAGACTAAATAAAGATGAAAGGAACATGTTGCATAGGTCCCAAGGATCACACTTGTTGAGTTTTTCTCCAACAAGAATCCTTCTAGTGAAATTATAGTCTAATACCATTCTCATGTAATAATATAAATTATGATTCATTCATTAGTGGATTGAGTTTGAATTTAGGAGGCATTACAGAAATATCACCTATGCTATCACTATTGCAAAAATTATGACCCTCTAGCATTGAAATCCTATCCCAATCTACTAATAGTGAAGAACAAACAAAACATAATGGCTTATTTTAAAATGCCCTCCACTATATAGTAACACCCCCTCCCACATTGCTAGATCAACCTGAATACAAATGAATCTTGTTGTCAATGAAATGGTCTCCTCTAATGTATTATGAGTAGTTGTGATAGAGATGTAGAAAACAAGAAACAACAAATGAATGTTTCAACTATCCTCAACTATTGGAGAAGCAAAAACCAAAGGGGAAAAAGTGTAAGTTTTTATTTGGCATACATACTTGTTTGATGCATGAAAGGATACATATGAGAGAACTTTCCTTGCTGAAGCCATTATTTCCTATGTTTTTGGGCCCCCAAATGAATCATAGAGCCAAAAAATCATGGGATCTTGTGTAAGCCTACATGTTTGGAAAGAGGAGACCACATTTGAAATCATAGGTTCTCGATCAGCATAAGATGTGCTTTCCCTTGGAATATAGTCCAAGATAAAGAGAAATTACATTGTTTTGTTGCAATAATTGTAGGATACAATCATAGGGCCTTGATGTTAATGGTTTTGGCAGGAAAGGACTTTGTGGTTTGTCCCACATCATTTATGGGAAAGTGTATAAAGTTAGTTTTAAAATTGAGCACTCAATACTATAATGTCTAAGGAAAAGCACTTTGAGACAATGAAGGTGTCACATGTGTGGTGGGCCCAAGGACTTATTGTATAGAATCAAATTTTGTAAAGGCATGTGTATACAATGATGCTGGTATCATGTTGAACTTGATGGTGAACTAGAAGATTACAAGTGGCACACATCCTAATGCTAAAAGTTGGCCAACTTGGATGTGGTATGCTCCTATGAATTTTTAAGGAGAATGGGGTGTTAGGATTAACCACAGATAGAAGTAACAATTATATGCAAATGTAACTAGTATCAGAAAATAATAAATCACATAGAAGAGAATACAAGACACCAAGATTTAATGTGGTTCACCCAATCCTTGGGCTATGTCCACTAAATAATGAGTCCAATATTATCACCATCTAGTGATTACAACCTAATTTCAATCTGTAATCCTTATAGCCCAATACCACCATAAGAATCAATTATCACATCACACCTTATGAAATTGCTAACCCTAAGCCTTTTTTGTACAATATTTTTATATAATACATTCCTAATCAGTCACCATATATCAATAATCTCCCACTCAAGGATTGATCAAGCTCTACACTAAACAACAACATCCCACTTGGAGACTAAACTTGGAGGTTAAATGTAGAGTAGAATTCTTCACAAGATGAGTGGCACTCTAGCTATCTGTAAATAAATTATTATCTCTTTGTGGATGTCCCAATTCTTCCAAGAAGAATTAAAGCCATATCATCTCATTGGCTACCTCTATATGACAACATACTCTACCTTTGTAGTAGATATGACATTAAAATTTTGTAATCAAGAAACCTAGCTCACTACTACCCACCAATAGTATATATATAACCTATAGTACTCCACCTAGTATCAATATCCCCTACCAAATCTACATCAACATAGCCTTGTAAGTCAGTAGTAGAGCCCCCAAAGTGTAAATAGTTATTGGATGTTCCTTTCAAATATGTAAGAATACAATTGATTGCATTCCAATGCTCAATTTTGGGATGACTCATATACTTGCTAATGACTCCCAATACATGTGAAATATATAGCCTTGTACATACCATAACATACATAAAGTTTCCAATAACTAAAGCATAAGGTACCTTGGACAACTTATCCTCCTCTTCTTGTATCTTTGGACACATCTCCGTACTCAACTTCAAATAACCAAGTAAAGGTGTGCTGACAACTTTAGCATTCTCCATAGAGAAATGTTGCAATATGTTCTCAATATAATTAGCTTGAGATAATGTCAAATTTTTGTTCTTCCTATCTTTGCAAATTTTCATACCAAGGATTTATTTTGCTGCCCCCAAATTCTTCATAGCAAAAAAATGTGCTAACTATTTCTTTAACTGCTAAATGTGATCCATGTTAGACCCAACTACAAGCATATCATCAATATATAAATATAAAATAATGTATCTATTAACATCCAACCTCTTAAAATAAACACAATGATCTAAAAGAAAACTACTATATCCATGCTCGTGCATAAAACTATCAAATTTCACATACCATTTCCGAGGTGCTTGCTTCAAGCCATATAAAGTTTTCTTCAATTTGCACACTAAGTTCTCCTTACCTTTGACATTAAATCCTCATGGTTGTTCCATAAATATCTCTTCATACAATCACCGTGAAGAAAGGTTGTTTTAACATCAAGCTGCTCCAAATGAAAATTTTCAGTAGCCACAATACTTAAAATAGTGTTAATAGAAGTCATTTTAACAATAGGAGAGAATAGCTCATCAAAATCAATGACCTTTTTTTTGCAAATTATTTTACCACTAACCTAGATTTAAATATGTTTTTACCTCCATCCTCTTCTTTCAACCTATAAATCCATTTATTCGACAAAGCTCTTTTACTTGCAAGCAACTTTCATAAATCCCATGTCCTATTTTTTAGCAAAGAGTCCATCTCTTCTTTCATTGTAGACTCCCATTGAATCTTTGTATCCACTTGCACACATTCATCATAACATTTAGGTTCACCACCATCAATTAGTAAAATAGAGTACAAGGAGGGAGAATAAATTTCTAGAGGACTACTTAGCCTTGTTGACCATCTAACATTCACTGGGGTGTGTCATATTTATTGATGTAGTTTTTGAAAATCATGAGGTATTGTTGTAACATCATCTTTTGGAGTATCATCCAACACTACAAAATCATTTTCTTTCTTCTCATGTTGCTGCAATAGATCTTTGTACAATAATTTCTCATTGAATATAACATCCCTGCTTCTTACAATTTCACAATTTTAAAAAATCTCAAAACCTATAACCAAATTCATCAATACCATATCCAAAAAATATACATTTCTTTGACTTAGCTTCTAACTTGGTTCTATTTTCAGAATCTATCTATACAAATGCTTCACAACTGGAGGTTTTGAGAAAAGAATAACTCACATTCTTACTAATCCATGCTTCTTCTAGAATACCAAAACCTAAAGGAGTAGAAGGACCTTTATCAATCAAATATACAATAGTATTGACAACCTCCACCCACATGTTTAAGGGAAACCCAACATGCAACCTCATGTTCCTTGCACTCTCCATTATTTTCAGATTCATGCATTCAACCATCCATTTGTGGAGTCCTTGGAAATGTTTTCTATCTACTAATACCATTAGTGGAGAAATAATCTTCAAATTCACAATTGCAATACTCACCACCATTATCAAATCTAAGAAATTTTAATCTATTACCAGTCTCATTTTCAACTAAGCATTTCCATTTCTTAAAAGTTTGAAATACAATATATTTTTGGCTAAGGAAATAAACCAATATTTTTCTAGTTGCACCATCAATAAATGTAACATAATAATGAGAGCCACCAAGGGAAGATACTTGAGTTGGTTCCCATACATCTATATGCACAAGCTCTAATTTCTCAATTTTCTTTTCCTTCCCACTCTTCACAAAACTCACTCTCTTTTTTTTTCCATACACAAAAATTTCATAGAAATCCATATTTACACATTTCAAACCTAGTAAAACTTACTTTAAATGAATTATTTTCATACCTTTCTCACTCATGTTCCCAATTCTGTTGTGTCATAGTACTGTATAAGAATTTATGACAATTGTTTGTTCTCCCTGCTCAACTACCACAACTATTCTTGAACATTTATTTTTCTTTGAACAATTAAAGTAGAAGGAATAATATGACCTATACAAAGATATAAGGTGCCTACTTTCAAACCTTTTGCTACTACAAGGGATCCTTTTGTAACCTCTAATTTTTATCATTAAAAGTAACTATGAAACCCTCATCATCAAGTTGCTTTACTGAAATTAAATTCCTACTCATCCTTGAAACATGTCTTACCTCATGTAGTAGCCAATGATTCCCATTCTGCAACTTAATCTTAACTTTTCCCTATCAACCAATTGATGGGTTCATTATCCAACAAATAAATAACTTGAAAGTTGCCTTGGACATAATCAATAAAATAAACTCTATGGGGTGTAATATGAAATGAAGCCCCAAAATCTCAAACCCAAGAATCATAAACACTTTCTAAAGAAAGAAGAAAAAGCATCCTCTTTAGATTTGTTACTTATCACATTTTCCTCCTTGTTCTCTTCTGGTTTATCTCCTTCATTATTATTTCAAGTCCAAAAATCTTTCTTCTTATGCCCTAGTTTCCCATAGTACCAAAAATCACTTGGTCCTCTAGACTTTTGCCTTTCTTCTTAAATTTCCATGATTTCTAGAATTGTTTCCTCTATCAGTCATTATGCCTCTTCTTTGTGTAGTCAAAGCACTTCCTAATGTAGATCCACCTAAGGTTTTACTATGAGTTTCCTCACTTAGAATAAACCAAAATAAATCATAAAATTTTAGGGTATTAGATTCAGACACAAAATTACTCACAACCATTACCAAGCCATTCTAGCTTTTCGACAAAGGACACAAAATTAGGAGAGCCCTAATTTCTTCATCAAAATTCACATTCACAGTAGATAACTAACTATTAATAGTATTAAACTCATTGAAATGATCTTCAATAGATCCACCTTTTGTCATCTTCATATTAAATAAATGATTCATGAAAAATACCTTGTTTGTAGTGGAAGACTTTTCATACAATTTCACTAGGGTTTGCATTAACGCTTCTGTCATCTTCGCTTTTGTAATGTTAAATGTCACCAATGGTGTCAGGCATAATCAAATCCTTTTGAGTGCCTTTCTATCTAAAATTTTGCATTCTTCTTCTGTCATAGTTCCTTATTTCTTGGTTTTTCCTTCCAATGGCTTCCATAAATATTTTTGATAAATATAGTCCTCCATTTGCATCTTCCATAACTAAAATTTTTGCCCATTAAACTTCTCAACCTTAAGCATACCCTTGTCTACCATCGCTCCCACTCAACCTTGAGACTTTCTTGCAAAGGATAACAAAAAAAAACCTTTCTTTGATACCACTTGTTAGGATTGACCATGATAACCAATATCACAAAATAATGAGAAGGGACACAAGGTAAGGAGCATAGTTAAGCACAACTTTGTTGGTCAAAGTCTATGGTTACGTGAAATATTTGTGAGGTTAGAATGAAGCTTGAGCACAAATTTTCCATGCTTTAAGAGGGCCCCACCACAAATGTTGTGAGGTTTCATAATTAAGATATGTGGTGTGGTGACAAGGTAGACATGCAAGAAGTTTCAACCAATCCAGATGTGACATGTGGCACATAATTAGTGGTTGACCAAATTTGACCGCATGGAAATGTTTGGAGGGAAAATTAATTACAAAGGTTGAAATATTAACATGTTTTTCTTTATAGTGTGAATGCTCATATAAGAAAATTTTTAAGTTGAAGATAAAGAGAACTTGTGGGGCCCACTTCTAACCAATCATAATTGCTAGTGTATTTTAAATGATATGCACTTTATTTATATAGTTTTATACTATATAATAAAGTAAAATTTTGTTAAATATTTCAAAAAGAGTTTGTTCATCCTCAAAACCTATAACTTCAAATGACCACCTAAGGCATGATTTTGATCCAGTCATAGGACTATTATATACTATTGGAAATGCCTTAAAATGAAGATTCTGATTTCCCAAACCAAATATGTACTTGGTAAAAGATATTTTTAGTTTTGTGAAATAGGGACCTTCTCAAACAAATTTTTGTGTTTCTTCCATGGAGCTTCAAATTCTATTTGCAAGCAAACAATTATCTGGGTTGTTCCCAAATTTGGTGGAGATGTCCATAACAATGTCTTTTTTCCTTGGAAGTCATCTAGTAGGGTTTTTGGTAGATTTTTAATCAATTTTTTTTCATTTTTCAAGAAAATTGGTTTCTTCATCATTTGGGGATGTTTTGATGAGTTTTTTTAAATCAAATGATGGGAATTTAATTTTTAGTTGAAGCATAAGATATGAGAGAATCTTTGCAACAACATCAGATGGAAAATAAAGATTGTATTTGGCAATATCATATTATATCAGACTCTCTTCCCCTTTCTATATATTTTTCTCTTCTTTCATTGTAGAGGGTTGTTTCTGGCTTATTGAGAAAGTTCTCAAGCTATGTTTCCACTATTCCTCAACATTTTCTTGTGTAGGAACAACACATTGTACAATTTCCATAGATAAGATTAATGGAATATGTGTTGAGTCTTTGTAATTTTATTGTTTGTGAGTTGTAGTTTCTTGTATGATAGAAGATAACATACATTTTCTTGAGTAATCTATTGAGTTTTAGATCTCTTCATTGTAAGATATTATCAAGTTTCAGATGAACAAATCAAGGTTTGATTTTTACTATTTAATTAATTTAAAATGTACAAATGTATTATTTAATTAATTATTACTTTTATTATTATCATTATGCACATTATTGACAATGGTAACTTACATGTACATTGCTTTAAACCATTAATTACTTATGTTTTAACTTTTAACTATTAAAATTTTTCTTTTATGTTTTTAGACTATGAAGTTGTTGAAAGTCCAATACTGTAGGGTTTTCAACCTTTCAAAGATTATGACTGAATTCAATTTTTTATTTTGAAGAATGAAAGTCTGAAACTTGAGTATCACAAGAGAGCACCAATTATCCAAGTCCCTTCTAGAACCTGTATTATTGAATCTTGATTTTGGGTATTTAAATTTTTTAAATTTTTTTGCAGTGCACTTGCAACAATAGAAATCTTCCTATCTTAGGTTTACTCTTTACAATTTTTTTAAATTAGGGCTTGAAGTAGAATTTTATGTAATAACTAATACTAGTAGTAGGCATGGGAAAAAAAAAGTCAAAAACCTCTAGTACAAGTGCAAGAAAAAAGGAAAAGAAAGACATTATATAACTCATGAAAGTGCTAAAAACCCAAAGTTTCACCAATGAATATCATGAAATTTTAATATTTTTATCCATGGATATTTGAGAATCATGGGAATTAGACATTGATTGTTTAATAAGTGTACATATCCACATAAAAGGAGAACTTATTTCAAATATAACAAAAGTATTAGTGCACATACAAATAAACTAGCTGCTTTGGTTAGTGGATTAGCACAACTCATTGTACCCGAAGTATTCCCTTTTTCTAAAATTGCAATGTTATGCACTCATAATTATGATGAAATTAGAAAGCCAATTGTAAGCCAAAACATTTAGGAGAAAATTTTATCCATAATTGAGAGTGATTTTTTCACTATGTTAGACCTAGGACTAGGATTTAATGAAGAAAGATTTAATGAGTGTATTGAGTTGGATAAACTAGCACAACCTTATGAAAAAATAGATAGAGTTTTTCATGATTCAAATATTAAGGGTTTAATAAACTCAGAGTCATCTACTAATCATACTAGTGTTACTATTATACTCAACATAGATCATAATCCTCCTGATTCGTATGATATTTTTGTGCCATGAGTTCAAAACACTATTTCTTTGTTATCATTTTATCTAGGATTGGATAGTAATAAGGAAGTGGGGGCCAATGTTTTTGAAATTATTTATAATATCTATTTTTGAGGTCAATTGATTGACAAGGTAGAAGTAAGATATAATTATGTTCAACACATTGTTGAATCTATGCAAGAGCAATTACCAATGATTAAACCAAGGACAACTATGTACAAGATGAAGATATTTATGTTGAAAAGTTACTTGCACTACCTTCTTTTAGCAAAGCATCACCCAATATTTGAGACTAAGAACAACAAGCTTGATATTGAGGTCTATAAGTTTGATGAGAAAGCCTAGAAGAAATTAGAGACTCCAAGTCCAGTATATGAGTGGACATATAAGATGAGGATGACTAGTAGCAATAATAACTACAACCATTTTGTGGAATTCTTTTCAGCACCTATTTACCAAAAAAATTTGGGCATTTTGATGTGTAGATTGCCTGTGTCTTGTAAAGATTGCTTTCAACTAGGAAGTCAAATTCAATAGGCTGATTAGTTCTTCATGGAAGGCTACATTGTGTTAAGGTTTTACTGTTCAATGGTTGAACCTTTCAAACTTCCAATGCATGTTACAAGAAGGGTTTTTGCATTGGAATATGTATGAAAGATGGATAGTGCAGATGAACTTTTCAGTGGATAGCAAAAGAAAATGATATTTCCTTCCTTGCCTTTCGTAATTGGAGGCCTCACATTTCAGAGGAAGGGTTTCAAAGTGGCAAATGAATTGGTAAATTTTTTTAGCTTAAATTTTTTCAATCATTTGAATTATAATCCACTGAACATAAAAAAAAAAGACTTATTGCCAATGGGAAATCTGCAAGAAAATATCAACATCATGAGATTTCATTGATAGATAAGTTTGAAAACATGGATTCGTGGGATGAGGTTAAGAAAGAGATGAAGAAAATGCAACAAAGAATAATATTTCAATGCAAGAATTGTCATCCAAAATTATGTCATTGCACATATTAGAATCACACAAATCAAAGCCTATGACATACTTCAATTTCTACAAGAAAGCCTCTCAACCTTTTAAGATATCTATGCCAAATGCAATTAAAGAGGCATACAGATCTGAATTATGGTCTCAAACCAAAATCAATGATTGGTGGAAAATGAGGAGAAATTTGGGAAAACTAAAGACCTTAGCATATTTTGAGGAAATTAGGGAGGATAATTATTTTAGAAATTATTAGAATAAAGATCATCCATCTGTAGTATATCAATTTGGCACTTGCAGTGATAGTGATAGTTAAAGATAGAAGGACTCTAACTCTAATGAAGGCATTCAAGGTACTTAGGATTCTAGGTCAACTAAGCATATTGTTAAACTTTAAATGAGTGATTATATTTAACAAACGTATAGTAAAAGGGTAACTATGATACATAACATGAGTTATGTAGGTATAGGGCCCATTGGTACGAGTGTTGAAGGGATTTGGAATCCAATTGTAGTACTAGACCCCCCTAAAAGTGGAAGTCAACGAGTCATTAGAATCTTCGATGAGATTGAAGATGATTCATCTAGAAATGGAAAAAATATTATACTTCTAGTTCTAAAGGTCATCCCAATACAATATTTGTTAAATCTTCAAATCTAGTTGAAGTTGATCCTACTAGCACTGGTGCTGACACTAGTATGGGTGAAACTTGTGCAAAAAAAGAAAAAAGTTATGATAATTACAATGAAAGAAATGTCAAGAGTTACTTCACCAATGTATGCACCAATAGCTTATGGAAAAAACAACTTAAAATGTCCTAAAACACCAGGATTTGGAACGGGTAATCTAAATAAAATTATAGGTGGACTAACTGGAGTTGGAAGAGCATACAACAATACAATTGACAATTCACCTTTAAAACACTCAATTGTGTGATAAAATCTAGATTTTAGTTTAAATGACATTGCAACAAAATTTGATCAGACAAACAAAAGAAATAGGCAAATTATGAAGATGTTGAAAAGTGATGTAGTTGTTGAGCAACAATGATCTAATAGTAATAGTATATTTCCAAAATATGACCCAAACACTGAAATGATGAACTTCATGGCTATTATACCCCTAGCTAGAGATAATAATGCACTAGAAAATCTAATAAATCATAATGATGTACAAGTTACTAGTCTTCAAATGGGTTTATCAAAAGTGAAAAATATTGACAAAATCAATATATTAAAAGAGGCCAACAAAATGGTCTACTCTACACTTCTGAAAGTGGAGAGGGAAAAAAAAGGATTGCAAAGAAAATAGGAAAGCTATAGGAGGACCTTGATAATGTGAAGTCCAAGAAGAAAGCAACAAACAATAGGCTCAAAGAATTACAAAATAAGATAACGATTCTTCTTCTATAGAGGCAATTGTCCATGAAGAAAATATGAATGAAAAAATGAAAAATATGAATAATGAATTGGATTAGTGCAATGAGAATGAAAAATCCTCTACTACATAGTTGTTGATGTCTATAGAGAATAGTGCACATGTACATAATAAATTGAAAAATGACTCAGACTCTTTTTTCAAGGAAAATAATATTTTAAAGACTGAATTAGAGAATGAAAGGAAAAAGTACTCTACTGAAAAATACATTCCATACTTTGAAGAAGCCATTGGAGAATGAAAAGAAAAATAAGGAGTCTAATGTAAGGATAATTCATAATTTGCAGAAGGAATTGGGAATAGGAAGAAAAAAGAGGAGTCTAATGCAAACACGATCCATACTTTGAAGAAGAAATTGGAGAATATGAAGAAAAAAGAGAAGTCAACTGGAAAGACAATCCTTTCTTTGAAGAAGGAATTGAAAATGTAATGCCCCACCAAGGGATCCAAAGAATTAATCTAAAATTTCACTAAGTTTGCCAAACAAATTTTTTTTTTTTAAACATGAAAGATAAACCATTTACAACTTATACTTAATAACGGAAGCAATAGCAATCAAATCAAATATAAGTAAACATAACATACATAATAGGTTACATTCTTTAAAGATCTCTTAACATTGAATCACATCTAATCATAACTATTTATCTAACATCACATCCTTATGAAATAACAATGATACATCCAACATTCATAAACCATATATAAGTGTCCTTTTTGTAATTACATTTTAGATTGCTCAATCATCCACTATGTCATAGGGTATGAAAGGTTTGAAAGAATAAAAATCCATGTAAATAAAGTACATCTTCATCCAATATTAATCCATGATGCAATTAAAGTAAATGAAACCACATGTCATACATGATAAATCATCATAAAAGATATAAACATCCATCATAAAAGATAACCATACATCACAAACATAAATAACTAAGTGCACGGTTCCTCCCAACTGTTAATAGCATCATTAGATCATCATGGATCCTAGCCATCCCTCCATGCATAACATTCCAAATCATCGAAGAGATCATTGGTATTATCATAGTAGGAATGTCACTCCTAAAAACATACTACATTATATGTATAAAGTAATCTAACATGCAAATATAAGCATAAGATAACATCATCTAACATATGCTAATCATCAATATAAGAAACATACTAGTAAATACATCCATCATAAGGTATATTATCTATCATAATGATCCAAGAATAGAATGAAGATAAATACCAACCAAGAATACTCCAGCCATGGTGTCTCAGACAGATCTCTAATGATAAAAGTGGAAATACACTACCACCCAACAGCATGGAACCTAAATGGTCCACTCCCACCATGCTGAGGAGATAACCTCAAGTCCCAAATAGGCTATCCAAAACACTTAGCATAAATCTCTATAAGTCCAGGAATCCTAAAAGCATACTAACTCAAAGGTTCCAAACACAAAACCGACATCTACTTCCTAGAGGCACACAATGACATGTAGGAAACCTACTATGCAAGCGGGAAAGTGTCATCGCATATATCATGTAGAAGTTACCCTAGTAGTTAGCTAAACTCCACAGGTCCCTACTGATCCTCATGAGGCCACTAGTATCCTCTCATACTAACAAGGCATACTATAGAATGCAAGGTCACAACCAAGCGTTCTCTCTACTCCCATCCTAGTCTGTACAAGCACTCGAGGCATGGGCAAGAACCAAAAAAATTATCTTTTTAGGTTCATTTAATCCCCATTTAGTGTGTAAATGTTATCACTTATTAACAAAACTTACAATGAGTTACCCTGGCAGCCACTTAGGGCCCTAACCCCCATTGCAAGCCACTTCCTAACACTACAAGTAGATAACCTACCCTAAGCTCATGGAATCATAAATCACCCTAGTCCTATACAAGCGTCTAGAAAGAAATACCAAAAGATAATCCACAATAAGAATCATCAAATATCCATAATAAAAGCATCAAATCTCCATGAGCATCTGAAAAGCCTTCATAGAAAATCATGACCATAACAACTCTCTATTGGCAACTGAAGGTATCACTGATAATCAAAAGTATCCATTGGTTCTCAATAACCAAAATATATCTCAAAATCATATTGATCGAAGACTCCAAAATGGTTGAGTCAAAACATGTCACAACATGACATCATAAAATAACATTTCAGTCCCATCACGACGACTAGAAAATAACCAAGGATAACTGATCAATGACTCAAAAATATGGTTAAGTCAAGTGTCTCATACAAATACATCTCAACTTCACACATGAAGACTGAAAAGCAATAACAATCAGTAAATATTAACATTTCATAGAGCATACGATCACATTACCATGGTTGGGTTTAGAAAGATCGAGACCAAATAAGATCAACATGCCACCACATCTCATAACCCCTGAGCCTCTGGTAACAACCTAAGACTGGTCAACACTAGTCAACCCAAAAACCCAAAACAAGAAGCATATAGAATACACAATGCAAACACATGTTTTGGTTTACTAAAATCACATAGTTGAATTAAGTGTAGAGGTTTTTTTTTACTATTTGCAAGTATACTTTCAAGAGTATAAGATTTATCATTTGACCTACAAGTCAACCCATTTGTTTCCCCGATAGCATTATCCTTCCATTATTTAAAATAATAATTTAAGAATAACTTAAGGGTAAATACTTTACTCATTAAACTAATCATCATTGACCTTTAATTAAATTGTTCTCTTTATTTAACTAAGATCCATATTCTAATTGATTAACTCTTCTTTAATGTTACTTCAACTTTCAACATAACAAAGGATTGTTATTCGTTAAACTATAAGAAGACCAGTTATCAATCTTTGAATAAGAAGATTATAACTTTATCAAAATGATCAATTAAATCAATTAATTAACATAGGTACACTATCCATGACTCTAAATCATTTAATTAAAACTCAATTAAATATTACTAAATCTCACCATTAAAATATCTAAGGTTATTATTCCAGTCATGAGAGTACGACTTGTCAACTTCGATGCAAATACTTATCAACTTCACTAAAAGAATCGATATTAGCATATCAATTAAAACTCTCTATATATAACTTAATTATTAATTAAATCTAATTAACTCTAATTAATTGATTTAATTAATAATTACATAACCATATCAACGATCCAATGAATACTAATATTTTCTTAACAAATTCGTATTATCGATAATCATTTCAAATTAAGACTCTATCACACAACTTCATTATTAATAACGTAGTTATATTATCAACTCAATGAATATCAATTAAAAATCAACTATACTCCAAATCCAAAAATTAATATCTTTTACAAAACTTTAATCATTAAATAATCTCTACTAGATTAAGTCTAATCGGATTTATTGATAACTATTTAAACCATTTATACTATTATTTATTAATAGGCTTTTAGACCCAACAAACATTAATAAATAATAAACTCATCTAAACTATTATTACTCGATTCTAGAGAACCTTCCATAAACTTCATTAGTTAATACTTTACTAACTCTTAACACCATTAAAGTATATCGATAAGTTATTTAATAATACATAACGTATTAACAATTCAGATCATAGAAAGGTTATTAAATGTTATAACAATTATTATGACCCTTGTCAATCAATATCATTTTAAGATTTAAGTCTCTTAAAAATCATCTTCATTAAACAACTAATATTAATGTAATATAAAATTACCATCTCTTAATTATTTAATATATATTAAAGAATATTTAATAAACATTAAATAATTAATATTAAAAGTCATCTATTCTCTAATTCCTCAATATACAAATTAGTAATTCAAAATCTCTTTCTGATTTACAATAATCAACAAAATCTTATATTTAACAATCACCAACATGAGAATAACTTATAACATTTAAACTCATTCTATTAAATTCTAGCTATATCTCTTATTATAATTTTATTAATATTATACATACATACATACATACATATATATATAATTAATAATCAATAACTTTATCATTTCAAAATCAAATTACAATATTATATTATATATATATATATATATATATACAATAAATAATATTTAATAACTTTAATAATGAAAAATTGATTTACAACACATCACATAACATAAACCTTTAATAAATATAATAATCTAAAACAATAAGAAACATTCACCTTATAACTCCCCATGCGGTACGCGGTACCTACTATCACAAGTCTGCACTGACAGCGGGTACAGAGTACCCCTATCATTGCAGTCCCTGCGATGGCAGGTCCTCTACGTACCCATAAGGAAGAGGGGGTATGGGCTCCGTCCTCCCCTATTCAAAATTTTTAATATAAAATATTTTTCATTAAACGTTTTTTTCAACGCACGATTTTAGATTGCATTTTTTTTAAAAAATATTCGACTTCAATAAATCTGTATTTATATATATATATATATATATATATATATATATATATATATATATATATATATGTATTTATATATATACATATATGTATATACATACATACATACATACATACATACATACATACATACATACATATATATATATATGTACAAAGTATGCAGATTTGAAAATATAAAAATATGTATATTTCCATAAAGAATATATACAAATTTTTTTTTTAGGCTTCCAATTTAAGAGATTTCCTATAAAATATTTGTCCCTAAATTTATTCATTAATTCCTCTAATAGGTTTGACTGTAGATTTAGAAACCCTTTTTAAATCTATTTCTCAATTTGATTCTAATTCGAACCCAAGCCCGATTTAGATCTAATTTCTTTCTTAATTGGAACTAGAGTTTTCTATTGTTTTCTTTGCAACCAAATAAAATTAACATACATATCTAGATTTTGATTTCAAGATTAAATATTCATTCATGGAGTATATTCAGACACATATAACAGACACGATGAAGATAGGAAGAGAAAGCATGCAAATAGATTATGCGAAAATCATGAGTGCACTTGGACACTGATGCTAATTTGCCATCCCTCAGAAGTCCATAGAGAATCCTTTCCTTCTCGAACATTCGCAATTCCTCCAAGATCCAAGCCAACCAAAATTCTCATGTGATTAGAAGTGCTTGAAGAAGCATAGGAGCATGTAGAAACATACGATCTTCTCAAATGCACGTAAGCTTTGAAGCTTGTACAAACACACTAGGAGAGCCTCTATTTAAAGGCCTCTAAGATGCATCTAGAATGTCTCTAGAAACAACTAGAAGATAAGCATGACAACTAAGCATGAGTCTACTCCAACCTTCTAGATGAGTCATAAGGTTGTAGACACCATGTGCTCAAATAATATGCTAACTCCTAAGTGTAGACAACTTGTGCATACTTAGAGTGCAAACTTCTGTGTTGTCTACATGACAGCTCTCGAGAATTTGCAAACTCCTATGTGAGCAAATATTAAAATAATACACATTAATTAATATAATATTTACTTTACTCTTTCCAATTTAATTAATTTATTATTTTTAAATCTCATGCACTAGCTCTAATAACTCCACTTATTTAAAACTAAATATATTTATATTTTAATCACATGTACACATAATGCAACTTAGAATCTTTTAATAATTTTAATATCTTTTCCACTTTTAAATTTATTTTTGAAACTTAATTGCTAAAATATTTATTCATTTAAATAAATATTACCACATTCCAACTTTAAAATTATAACTTTTATTTTCAAATTTAATTATTTTATTTAATTAATTTCCCAATTAATAAAATAAAATAAATATTAAAATATCATTTTAATTTTCCATTAAATTAAACCATTAATTAAATCTTTTAATTAGGCTTAATTAATAGAAAATACTCCAAAGACTCACAAGGTAAATTATGAAAACTCATCATAGCCAAAATACATACAAAATCAAACTAAGGTTTAATATCATGAATTATGTCGTCCAACGCATTCAGAGGGTACTCAACTCAGATACTTGTCCTAATTTTCAATTAGGACAAATGGCTTAAAGGGTTGGGATTTGGACTTGAGAATTTATCTCCCCTCTTACCATTGAGATAATGCAATAGGGTATGCTCATCCTGGCAATTCAAGGAAGTTGATACTCGGTACCTGCAACCTTCATAAAAACCACACATGTACAAGCATAATATATACTAAACTAAATAGGAAATGGTAGGAAGTGGTGCATTGTGTAGATCTCGACTAGTAGGTGACTACAACTCCCTTCCTTAACCACATCAGACACACCATACATAAGAACAAACACACACACACCATACACATGCAAGTATGGGGTAAGTATCCATAAGAAAACACATATGATAATAAATCATCTTAATAATCATTATTAATAATTGCAAACACTGAAAATAATCATCATGCATACATGAAATGTAAAGTACCAAGTAATCTCATCACATATCCACTAAATCCATAGCACATATCTGATAGTCTAAAAAAAATGCTACTAACCATCAACATAAAACTAGCCCTAAAAGAGTTTGACAATGATAACAAAAATGCGAACTAGGGGCAGGTACTACAGGAAAATTCAAAGATAATGAAGTCTAGTGTAAACACAATCCATCATATGAAGAAGGAATTGGAGAATGTGAAGAAAAAAGATGAGTCAACTGAAAATAAAATCCTTGATTTGAAGAAGGAATTGGAGAATGTAAAGAAAGAGGAGTCTACTCATACTGCAAACACAATCCATGATTTGAAGAAGGAATTGGACAATGCAAAGAAAAAGGAGGAGTCTACTATGAAGACAATCCATGATTTGAAAGAACTCAAGGATGAGAAGAAAAAGAAGGTAACTACTAAAAAGACAATCCAAGATTTGAAGAAGTAATTAGAGAATGAGAGGAAATGAGCAACTAAATGGCAAGGGAAAGTGGAGGAAATATAGAAAAAGAGTGAAATGGAGATGTTTGAAATGAAGAAAAAATTGGAGAATGCAATTGCACAAAATATAACTACATCTTGTGAAGACCATTATGTCAAGGATAGTATAAGAAAAATGGTTAATCTTATCAAACAAGAAAATTGGGAGAAATTAATGCAAAACATTGATAGCTTTGTTGAATGACTTGATTTAAATAGCAATATCAAAGGCATCTTTGAAAATGTAAAAAAAAGTGTAGAGGATAAAAAAGCATCTTCACTAGTTCCTTAGAAAATATTGAATTTTTTTTTTCATAAACTATAGAGATCTAGTGAAAGGGAATTGGAAAACCAAGGAATAAACAAATACAACAATGTCTTTGTATTGACCTTAGCTATCTGTCAAAATTGTGAAAATTTAATGGAAATAGATGAAGCTATGAAATATTCTTCTAGAGACTTGATGAAGATAAATCACAACATACTTCACTTGCTAAATACTAGATTACCAAATCTAGATGACTTAGATGAAAAATTCATTAGAAAAGAAGATTACATGAAATAGTTTTACAACATCATGAACTTTGATTTAGGCAACTTGCCTGAGGAAACCACTCTAGAAACAATTATAGGTTGCATCAAACTGCTATCAATAATGAATGAAGTTATAGATAAATTCCTTGAATCATATACAAATATCTCTTTGAAGTATTCACTATTGATGAGGCTACAACTATTTGTGTACAACCTAAATAAAATAGAGCTTCCAAATGATGCAAAATTGAGCACCCTAAATAAAATCCTTGGAGTTGGTCATCTACTCAATTGTTAGTGTCAATCATAGCACTAACAAGTAACAACTTAGTAAGTGATAGTAGTACAAATATTTTATTACTTGTTGATCTTTAATTCCAAATTTCAAATTTAATTTCAACTTTTTTTAATGTTGTTTGTTACAGGAATCAAGAACCAACCTATCAAGATAGTTGGACAACCTACTAGTACTACCTAGACCAGATGCAATTTTTCTCTCTAAAGACCATCCTTGGAGTTGCTCATCTACCCAATCTATTAGTGTCAGTCATAGCACTAACAAGCAATAACTTAGTAAGTGATAGTAGTATAAATATTTTGTTACTTCTTGATCTTTAATTTCAAATTTCAAATTTAATTTCAACTTTTTTTAATGTTGTTTGTTACAGGAATCAAGAACCAACCTATCAAGATAGCTGGACAACCTACTAGTACTACCTAGACCAGATGCAATTTTTCTCTCTACTCCTACTTGAAAAAATTGTACATTTGGCAATGTGACCGTACACACATAATGTAGTAGTAATATGATTATATATGCAATTACAAACTGACCTATAGCGATTGTTGCCCCCTTTTATGTGTAAAAGGGAATTTAGGGTCATTGACTCATTTGTAAAGGATTTTAATATTCTACTTCTCTAGGCTAGATATCTTTGCATAATTATTTGTAATTGTTAAATGCATTATGTATTATGTTACATGCTGATTATAAATTTATAAATTGTAATACAATTCTTTTAAAGAAAGTTTATTATGTAAAATGTATTATGTTACAATTTCTTAAAGAAACTAGAATAAATGCAAATCTAAAAATGTCTAAAAACTAGAATGAATGAAAGTCTCAAGTTCAACATGTATACAAACTAGAATCAATAAAAATCTCAACATGTAACATGTTTAAAAAAAATTAAGTATCTATAATAGGATAGTTAAGGGTATAAATTAACTTCTATAAATATAATTAATTAGTAGATAGAGTCTTAGACATTGGTAAGAGAAGAGAATGTAAATTAATTTGAATTGAAATTGGTAAGAACACAACTACTAGCTTACTACTTGACACATAGAGAAGCTACTATAGTTGTCACTCTGGCTGGACCGGCTCAACATCACTATCATCAAGATCCTCCTCATTTATTTCATATAACATTTGATTGTTCATTGTATTTTCTTCAAATTCATTATTAGTATGCATGCCAAAGTCAACTTCATCATCATTGCTTCCAATATTAGGACATGAATGACTACCACTGCCACTGCCATTGTCACTTGGATTTGAAATGTTTGCCATCGCTCTTCTTTGACATTTTTTTTCTCCAAATTTTAAGAGATCTATCATAAGGGAAACTATCTACCTCATACCCATAATTATGGATCCTCAAAAATTTATCCAAAAAAAATTCTAATTTATTTCTAACCTTTGACTTCACAAAGCCCAAAGTACTAAAATCTCTCTAATCCTCCATTGAATCCAATATCATTATCAAAGATAAATTAGTAAGCTTGAAATATTCTAGTATTGACTCTCTCAACTGATTTCTCTAACCAAGGTTTTTCCAAATATTTATTACCACTCCCTCTTTAGTTGGATTCTCCATAAGATAATATTGTTCCCTCATTATGTTTTCAAAATAATATGATTGATCTCTTAGTTGAGATTCATATAAAATTTCATTTATAGTTACTCCATTGATTACTTTAGTTTTGCAAAAATTCTTAATCAAATTTGTCATCCTTCTTCAAAAATCACTCAGGCAATTTAGAGACCAATATTGAGGAAAAGCAATGGACATTTCTTTGAGCAGTTCCTTTGGAGGGAATATGTATCTAATTTTTGAAGAAATGTTGTAGAAAACTCACTTGATAGAGTCAACAATCTTCTTGAAGTCTTCACTTTGAACATGTGAAAGTACCTTCTCTAGTTCAAATTCTACTTCACTTCTTGATTCATTGGGGTTGAACTTGGGGTCGACACAGACATTGTACTGCATTGGTATGTCAACTCCATGTACCCTAGCACATACCTCATCATTTGCACCAATATATAAAAATTTCCCAGGATTGTTCAAATCTATGATTTCTATCCACTTTGCAAAATTTGATTCATCTAATGGTAGTAAGCGATATAGAATATCTAGGCTATTACATGTCATTTTATGTAGCTTACTGTATTCTCCAATGTACATAGCTCTTTGTTGAACCTTTTTAACAATACTTCTCATGTCCTGTAGCATGGGGCGAATAGATACTAAAGTTAAGAGTATCTTAATATTAGTTAGACTTGAATATAGCTGAGGAAATTTATCTCACACAGAGCTTATTAGTTCAAGCAATGACACATATTTAGAGAATAATCTATGCACTGGTCCATCCAAAGAGATCCATATTGTATCATTGTCTTTAATAAGCTTTCTCCCATTAGTAAGTCCTTGAGAAAAGTGTTGAAATTACCAAACTCATTTTGGACTTTGATGAAAGTATTGGTAAATCTCTTTGATTAAAGATTCCACTTTACGAACACAACCAAAATCACAGACAATTCCAAAAGCTAAATTCATTTGATGAACCATGTAGTGAATGGGAATAATGTAGGGTGCCAAATCATTCTAAATCTTTTTGCAAAGGCTGTCTTTATGACCTTGCATAAACAAGGCTCCATCCGCTCCAACACACACCAACTTTTTGGAAATCTTAATGTTATCTATACTTGCATAATGAATTAGAGTACTCTTTAATAAATCATATAATTTTTTTGTTATCGCACTACAATTCAATTTAGCAAAAGATAGTAGAAAGGGTTAATGAAAAAGATCATTTATAGCATAAAAATGCATGCACGCCCAAGAAGTATTATCGATTGTTGTAACTACATCTGGAGATAATGAAATTAAATGTGACTATTTTATTTTTTCCTTCATATCTTCTTTTTCAACCTGTGCAAAAAAATAGCCCATTCTCATGTATTGTTTACCGACTAGTGACTATTCAAATAATTTTAGACTTTAAAAAAGTGTAATAAACTAGTAACTGAAGGGTATTCTGTCATAGGATGCACTCTACCCAAAATATAAAATGATAGCACTAAACTAAACAAATTTTCCCATATTTTCCACTTCCATTGCTTTCCCAAGGAAATCTTCAATATAGCCTTTTACTGTAGAACACTTCCCCCATAATTTCTTGTGTAACTCATTTAATTTGGAATTCCTAATATGCAGATAGTTATCTTTCATTTTCCAAGTTAGCATTGATTTTTCAACTCCATCTATAGTTTCCTTTTTGTAAATTGGCCTGACATTCTTTTCTATGGTATCAAGTTTATGCTACAACCTCTTTTCCTTCTTTGATATCTCTGTGAAAAATTGTTATATGCATTCTATAGGAGGCTCACTATCAATTGGATTGGATACTAGTTCAATGAACCAACACTTTTCCACCCATTTTAATTGGAAATTCCTTTTGGATAGATCATAGTGAGATTAGTCTTTTTTTAATTCCAATTTTCTTTTCCCTTTCTGTGCATGAACATCATTTATGTAATCAATTTTGGTTCTCACCAAAGTCTATAATATCAGTTTGTGAATCCCTAATTAGGGGAACTACCTCAAAATCATGCCCAAGTGTTAGTCCTTAGAAAGTTTTGACATTTGAGTGTCAACACACTTAATCACTTTTTATATTGAAGCTGAGTACACCATGTATGCTGAGTTATAGTGTGTGCTAAGATAGTATTTTAATAGGTGTTGAGTGATTTCAAGTGTCAAGTAGTGTATAAGTGCTGAGTGATATATAGGTGCCAAGCAATCCAAGATAGTATGTGTTGAGCACCAGTAGTCCAATATGTGCCGAGTAACACAGAATCAACATATGAGTTTGTGCCCTCACAAACTCAGATGTAAACCATTTTTGGAGCTGACATAGAAGGATTTTGAAGGCGAAATAGGATAAGGATAAATCATTCACATTCCCTATACGATTTTCAGACAACCAATTAGAAAAATGGAGGAGGCATGTAACCAATGAGAAAAATGCAAGGTATGAGTGGGAATTTGAGATTCAATATGGATCATAGATCCATACCTAACCCTAAGTCTTCATAATCTTTAAAATTAGGTCAAATAATCCATTTCATAAGAAGATGAGAATAGTGTATGGAGAGATTATAGAAAAAATTTAGTGTGAAGAAGGAAAGACTTAGAGGAAGAGTATAGAAGTTTCATATCTAGTTGATCAAAACTGAACAAGGGACACATACAGAGATCAGATCAAGCAAAGATCAGAATAGGAAGAGAAAATTAAGTACCTGAACCCAATAATTGAAGATTGCACTCTATCAGGTCTAATGTTCTAATACTTTCTTACCATTGTATTAGATGCTGAAATCCTATATTGATAGGTTAGCTTAATAGCTAGGTAGAAGAACCTTTGGAGAAGGTTATTGAAAATATTATGTATTAGGTGGGTTTAATAGCCTATTGTAAATCCTTTAACAGGGTGAAACTTCATGTAAAGTGTTTGTGAATCCTCTAACTAGGTCACTATTGACATAGTGTGAAGCTTTTAATAGGCCAGGCCTTTCACAGGGTAGACCATCAGAAGTGGTTGAACATATATTGCTACAATGATTTTTGTGGGTATCATACCCACCCCAATTTTACCTTCTTATTCTTAGAGAGTTTCTAGGTTACCAAATTTGGTGTTATGTGTGTTATGTGCATGTGTCTACTTTATGGTTATTTGATGTATTTACATGCATGTAGTTTACTTTTCAATTATGTGATTTAAATTGTAAAAAAAAAGGTAAAAAGTGTTGTACTTCTAATTCACCCCCCCTCTTAGAAGTACTTTTCCCATTTTGAACCTTCCAACAATTGGTATCAAAGTACTAGTTCTCACAAGGAAAAGCCTAATAGCTTAGAGAAAAGGTCTGAAGATGGAAGTCTTCAAACTTGGGAAGATCATAGACAATTAGGTGATTGATGTACAACTAGCTCTACACAAAGTGGAAGAAGCTAGAGAAGAGTTGAGAAAATCCTTTAAAAGAAGAAAGGAGATAGCCATAGATGAAAATGACATACACTATAAGAAGATTGATACCACAGAAGTGTTCTCAAATGGAGATTCCAAGGAATTTGATGAAATAATAGCAAAAATAATGGAGAAAAAAATAGAGCACAAGTTGAAGAAAATAGATCACTCAAGCTTGAACAAGAATCACAAGCCATAATGATTTGTGAAGTGACTAAACAAAATAAAAGAGCCATTAAAGACAAAGCTATGATAGAAGATGACAAGAGAAGTCTCACCAATAGACTGGAGGAGAAGGTAATTGAGTTTGAAAAGATCTCAAACATCTAGCTAGACACCTTAAGCCAAATGATGAATTCTCATCATGAGCTAAACATGAAGGACATTGAGATTTCCACTTTGAAGTAGTAGAATGAACAATTGTAGAATGAATTGAAAAGAGAGAAAGAGATAGCAGAAAGCTAACAAAAACCCAATGAAGCTATCAAGTACTTTGACCAACTACTGAAATCACCAAGGGCTAGTAATGATACTTTAGGACTTGGTTACACCAGCACTAAACAGGGAGAATCATCCAAGATTGCAGTAGAAAGGACCAACAAAGGTAAGAACACTAAACCTACTTGTCATTTTTGTGGTAAAAAGGGACATACCTCTAATGTGTTTAGGAGCAAGAAAATTCATCAGCATGATAAGCCTACAAATGCAAGCTTTTGTCACAAGTGCAAAAAGCAAGGACATCAAGCACATGAATGCAAAACAAAGATTATGAGGACACCAATATTCGAAGGTCACTGCTACAACAACAAGAAATATGGACATAGAGCATTTGAATGTAGATCAAAGCCCATATGGACACCTAATTAGCCTGCAAGAAGAACCAATCATGCACATCACTAAAATTGAGATTACAACACCAGGTATAGCTATCACTATTGTTAAGAGTATGGACACATCCCTGATAATTGCATAAGAAATTTTTTTAAAGGAAGTTACAGTAGATGGTTGACCCAAACTACATGTTTCAATTGCTTAAAAATTAGTCATTAGCAAGAATTGTCCAACAAAGTCAAAGGCACCCAAGACAAAAGTCAACAAAGGAAAAGAGAAGGTTGATGTTGAACAAATAAGAGGGTAAATGAAAAAGACTTGGAAAAAGAAAGGTGAGTGTAGCACATCTAATGGAGGGATCACTTCACCCAAGAGGTCAAGTGATCACACTTCATCCAAATAAGAAAAAATAGATGTATCAGACTGATATACAAGTCAAATCATACATCAGTTCCAAAGAATAAAGAAGTACTGCAAAGAAGAAATTTGCATGAGAAAAGATGTCAAGAAATTTTTTGAAGAAGTTGTTGAGCTACTCTTAGATGCCAAGTGAAGCTCCAATGGATGCTGAGTTTCCAATAACTACCGAGCTAATAGTTGAACCTAAGTGAAGTAGAAGTCTAGTAGAGACTGAGTAAATTAAATACAATGGGAGCTAAGTCATACTGAATCCTTCAAGTGTTGAGTTTACAGCTGTAAGCATGAAGCATTTAATGCTAGGTCTTTGATAGGTATAAGGTTGATTTTTATCCATTTTCACACCATTCAAATGCAGAGAAAAGATGAGAAGAGTGAAGAAGTGATCAAGTAGCTACCTTATAGTCATTTTCATCAATTTCAATGGAGATTCAACATGAACTCATTGGTTTAAAGGTATTTATCAAGTGCCGAGCTATGCAGAGTTTCAGTTTTTAATACATTTTAAAGCCCTAGTTTAGTCAAATGGCTTCTAGCTCTAGAAACCCTAAGGCTAAGGAAGATCATGATATTCAATTAGTTAGCAATGAAGTTAAATAACCCAAATTCAAGCCAATTCCCAAGGTTGCTTATAGAAATGACCCGGCTAGTGCATTATCTAACATTCCACCCAAAGTTGTGATGGTTCAAGATGTAAGAAAGTGCTACAACTACAAGGTTGGTGCCATAGGTGATTTAGAAATCTTTAATGCCTATGATAAGCTATGTGACAATGGGATACTGAAAGATGAGTTTCAAATTGTTGAGAAGAAGGGTTTGACCAAAACCCTAGTTTTCCCTACAATGTTTAAGACTGAATGGATATGTATTGTTTTAAGCTAAATTCATGATGGATGTCTATGGCTAGAGATGGGACTTGTCAAGATTACTAAGAGAATAGTTCATAGGGTTACTGGTCTCCCAACCCTAGATTGGCCAAAGACTTTAAGAAGTGACATGAAGGAAGTTATTGAGAAGAATACTAGAGAAAAATGGAATAATAGGGGAATGCCTATTGATATTGTGACTAAAACACTACTTGACTTTGTTCTGAGGATATTTTTACATAAATTCTATTAATATAGTAGACTAAACAGTGTGCCTTGCATAACTATTGATGTGGCTTACAAGTTGGTGAAGAAAGATCATACCTATGATCTAGCTGAACTCATGTTGTAGCAAATCAACAAGAACCTAGGAGCTATAAGGAGATCAAAAGATGTTCAATGTAAATTTGTCTCAGTTCTCATGTGCATATTCTTTTATGTGATGGAAGAATTCCCTTCAATTGGGGAGGTGAACTAGAGTTCTAACAAGTTAGTATTCATCCAAATCAATGAGTTCATTGATCAAATGGGAGATAATTTTGAGGCACAAATGACAAGCTATTTTGAAGACTTTAAGAAGTCTATGAAGTAAAGGATGAGGATACCAGTCTTGTTAGTTGAGAAACATGTTAATAAAATATGTTTCCTGGTTGATATTAACTACACCTATATCCAAGCAACAATACTGAGGGTAAGATGGCTAAGGCAATTAGGTTATGAGCTTGATATAGACGAAGCCTTAGCAGTAATCACAACATTGCTAGCTGAATAAATTGATAAGGTAGCTCCTTGCTTTGGGACTTATGATGTTGTTAAGTCCAAAGTTGAGACAGAACTGAAAACTACTTTAGTTGTCAAAAAGAAAGATAAAATGGTGAGAAAGATAAAGAAGACGTTTGGGGCAAACATTGAAGGTGAAGAAGTTGAAGAAGAAGTGGAAGAAGATAGTGAAGAAGAAGGTGAGCAAGGGCAAGAGCTAGAAGATCTAACACAAGACTAAGGAGAAGACAAATAGGAAGGATCCAAGGGAGAAGAAGCTAAGGAAGCACTTACACTTGCCAAGAAGAAGAAGAGAAAGGAAAAAACATAGCCTAGAGCTCAGCCAAAGCCCAAGAAGGTCACGAAACAAGCTTCAACGAAGCCAGCTCCAGCTAAGCCAATAGCAACAAGGGCCACAAAAAGAGCATCAACTCAAAAGGCCAAAGAGGCAGTAAAAGAAAAGAAGAAAGCTACTGCACAGCTAACCAAAGAGACCAATAAAAGAAGAAGATATGTGGCTCAACCAAATACAGACGATGAAAGGAAAAAATCTAAGGACATAAGCCAATTAAAAATGGTAAGCCATCCTCCAAAATTTGCAATTGATAAGCTTTTTAATAAGATTAAAAAGGAAGATTTAAATTATTTAAAGTCTCAATTTTAATAAGCTTAGTAGGGAAGAGTAGAATAAAATAGAGGAATCTATGTATGCCATGATGGCAGAATTTAAAAACACACCTCTAGAGCTTGATAACACAATGCAAAAGGAACTGTATGAGATAGTTGAGCATAAATGGCATTATTGTTTAAAGATGGAAAGGGAGATTAGAGAATCTACCCTAGCTCAAGTGAAGCCTAACATGACAAAGGCTCAAATAAACAAGGAAAATAAGAAACATTGTGGGAAATTTGCACCCAAATACAAAGCCTTTTGCATTCTTCAAAACAAAGTTGAAGATATTGTAACTAAATCCACATAGATATGGAAAACAATATACAAGATTACTGATGATAAAGTGGAGGAAACCAATAAGGTAGAAACTAGTGCCAAACAAAAGATAGAGGAAAAGAAGTCAAAAGAATAGAAGGGAGAGGAGGAAGAAAATGAAACATATAAGAATGGTGAGGAAGAGAAAGGAGAATATGAGAATAAGGAGAAAGAATAGGAGGAATCAACAAAGGGAGAAGAAACTATGGCAACAGTTGACAAGCAACAAGAAAATGAACAAAGTGTGCAAGACACACAATTGCCACCTCCTAATCCACCTCATGTAACCACTACACTTGCAAAGACAGTAATCATAAAGGATGTTATTGACAAGATAGCTTAGAACATCAATCCACTTACTATGGAGGATCTCTCAAAGATCCTTCACCAATCTACTCTATAGGGACAATTGTGTACAAGCCCTGTATTGGTGAGTGTAGATGAACTACAAAGAGCAGTAGTAGCACCACAAATAGAAAAGGTGAAGCCAAAGGAAAAACCTTTCACATACAATGCTACTAGAACTAAAGTTTTGATGCTGCCACCACCACCTCCACCAAGTGCAACAAGTGACAATGTTCAGATGTTGAGTGCAGAGGAGAGGAAATCAGATGAAAAAGAAGATGCAACAAAAGAAAAGGAGTAGGATGTAATTCAGACATTGGTAGAACTACCAAAGACTAGCACTCCTACAAAGACCATTTAGAAACTGAGCACTAAAGCTATTCCTTTGCAATTTTCAACTCCAGGCTTGAGTTCAACAAGAGTGGCTAGGGTACTTCACTATGGAGACCCTAAATTAGATGAAGAGATTGTGATACCCTCCTATGATTCCAAAACTATCACAATAACACAAATGACTAAAATGAAAAATGCATTGGATAGAAGGATGAGGTAAGAAATATTGAAGAAAGAGTTTAAACACAAGCAAGCCCTTCATGACATCAAGGACATCTTCATGGATGCCTTTAGCTTGCAGTTACCAAATGAAGGAAAGCCAATAATTGAGCAACTATTAGACATAGTTGACCAGGTGACAAATGAGGACCAGGACACCAATGTAAAACTCATGGAATGGTAAGAAAGAAAGTTTCAAGGAAAAGTTAATGAGAAGATATCAAGTGGAATTGCACTTGAATAGGTAGAGTTGGTCAAGACAATGGATAAGGCCAAAATTATCCTTGAAATTTTTTTTCAAATTGTATAGGAAGTTCTATGATTTTTCCAATTTCACACAAGAAACTAATCAAAGAATAATGAGCTTGAAAAGAAACTTGAAAATCTCTAGCATGCAATTACCTATAGATCTAGCTCAGAGTGAGAAGCATTTTTCGCAATTGCTTCTCACACAAAGGGAGTTAACTATACTCATAGTATAGGAAGCAAATATTAAGGCAAAATTAATGTAGATCTAGTCCTCCATAACCCCTCATTTAGAAGTCCTCCACAAGGAACAAGTTTATGCTAAGAAAGTATTAAAGAAAGATCCAAATCTTTCTAGCCTTGATGGACTTGTACACCTTGCTGCAGAGATTGCCATCCAACACAAGTCACTTGACATAGCTTTGGAGAATTAGGATGTAGCTCTAAAAACAATAATGGAGGTAAACAATAATTTTTTGGCTAAATATGGTATTACTCCTTAGAACCCTTTGACATTAGTGTCAAAAAGGGGGAGAATTAATAAAGGGGGAGATATATGTTTAACAAAGATATAGTATTTTGATGAAGATATAAGATAGTGGGAGGATACCTATAAATTTTGATAGCCAAGAGGGGGAGATACAAAATTTTGAAATTTTGCCAATCATATGGAAAATAGCTCTGATGCAAATGCTAAAATTCCATAAGCTCTGATAAATATAGAGACATAGGTACATAATATAGGCTCATGATAGAAGACAAAGAGCATCAAGCATAGTCAGCATAGAATTTTGATTGCAAAAATGACAAGGCACAAATCAACTCAAGGGGAGTTAAGGTATTTTGAACAAATTTTGAAATTTTGTAGTTAAGGCACTCATAAGGAAAAAATAGCAATGATTAGTTAAGTTTTTTTGACACTCATGTCAAAGGGGGAGATTGTTAGTCCTTAGATAGTTTTGACATTTGAGTGTCAACACACTTAATCATTTTTTGTATTGAAACTGAGTACACCATGTATGCCAAGCCATAGTGTATGTCGAGCTAGTATTTCAATAGGTGTTGAGTGACTTCAAGTGCCGAGCAGTATATAAGTGTCGAGTGATATATAGGTGTTGAGTCACAGTTGGTGCCAACCAATCCAAGATAGTATGTGCTAAGCATCAGTAGTCCAGTATGTGTTGAGTAACATAGAATCAACATATGAGTTTGTGCCCTCACAAACTCAGATGTAAACCATTTTTGGAGCTGACATAGAAGGATTTTGAAGGAGAAAAAGGATAAGGATGAATCTTTCACATTCCCTATGTGATCTGCATGTAGCCAATTAGAAAAATGGAGGAGGCATGCAACCAATGAGAAAAATGCAAGGTATGAGCAGGAATTTGAGATTTAATATGGATGATAGATCCATACCTAACACTAAGTCTTCACAATATTTAAAAGGAGGACAAATAATGCATTTCATAAGAAGATGAGAACAGTGTATGGGAAGATTATAGCTAAATTTTAGTGTGAAGAATGAAAGACTTAGAGGAACAGTGCAAAAGTTTCATATCTAGTTGATTAAAACCGAATAGGGGACACATACAGAGATCAAATCAAGCAAGGATTAGAATAGGAAGAGTAGATTTAGTACCTGAACCCAACAATTGAAGATTGCACTCTATTAGGTCAAATGTTTTAATACTTTCTTACCATTGCATTAGATGTTGAAATCCTATATTGATAGGTTAGCTTAATAGCTAGGTAGAAAAACATTTGGAAAAGGTTATTGAAAATCCTATGTATTAGGTGGGTTTAATAGCCTATTGTAAATCCTTTAACAGGGTGACACTTCATGTAAAGTGTTTGTGAATCCTCTGACTAGGTCACTATTTACACAGTGTAAAGCCTTTAACAAGGCACACCATCAGAAGTGTTTGAACATATATTGCTGCAATGATTTTTGTGGGTATCATCCCCACCCCAGTTTTAACTTCTTATTCCTGGAGGGTTTCTAGGTTACCAAATTTGGTGTTATGTGTGTTATGTGCATGTGTCTACTTTATGGTTATTTGATGTATTTACATGCATGTAGTTTACTTTTCAGTTATGTGATTTAAATTGTAAAAAAAAGGTTAAAAGTGTTGTACTTCTTATTCACCCCCCCTCTTAGAATTACTCTTCCCATTTTGAACATTCCAACATCAAGTTCATCATGGACTGAGATATCAGGTTCATCAACTTGAACTTCTTCAAAATGGTCTTCAACTTGTGAGTGAATCTCATTTTTCAATATGCTTTGGAGATGTAGGTTATGAATCCTGTAGGTTACCAACATTTCCACTACCAAAGTATGCTGGTAAGGTTTTGCATTTTGGTGGCCTCTATTTTCTTTCAGGTATCCTACCAAAACCCCTCATGTTTGACATTGCAAACCAATAAATGCTCTAAAAAAAAATCAACTTGGTGAACAAAAGACTGTGACAATAGACTACTTTGATTGCATATAATAACAATAATATGATTTGTTTGCATAAAAAGGGTATACCTACTATAGTATATGGTACTACCCAATATAATTTACAAACCAATCTGGGCATGTGAGATTTCTAGTGGTCAATAAAAAATAACCATATAAAAAATAAATTAAAAATCACTTCTCTTTTACAAAAACCATGAGTCATGACTACTCAATGAGCAATGAACTCAACACCCTAAAACTTTGAAACCAATTAGAAATATCAAACTAGAAAAGAGAAAATTGTGTAGACTAATAATATCTTATGAATGTATAAATACTGAACTAGGTTGGTGAATTGTGTGACATTAACAAGGGAGAATGTCAAAATTAGGCAAAATGACACTTCCTATATAAGCCCAAAATATAAAATAGTTGTCTCAATGAGGCTGGTAGCTGACACATGTTAGGAAAATGGTAGGTGATACCCAACCCAAGGGAAAAGTAAATTTTTATACTAATGGAAAAAAAATGTTGTCCAATAAGAAAATAATAGGTAAATGATGATTAAAAAAATTAAAATAATTGTATCTAAAATGTATATTGCATTGGCAATTAGAACAAAATTTTTGGCCAATCATGTGAAAACTAATGGGTGACTAGGATGGAATTTGGACCCGAATTTTGTAAATTTTTGGTGATGTGATTGACCAATTTTATATGCTCTATTCTCCAAATGACAATCGGTCGATTAGACAATATCTCCAAATGGTGAAGATTTGCCACTAAAATATGATATGTTAAGTTTTGTCAAGTTTAATAATATAGGTCACAAGATAGAGTTTTAGAATATGAAGGACAAGATCTATGATAATGATGGTATTCTGATTGGCACTAGTGAGAAAACTAGAAGTAATCTATTTTATCTTGATCCTATAGTTGATTCATGTTTGTTTGCAAAAGTTGAATATGTGTGGTTGTGGCACAAAAGGATATGTCATGCCAATTTTAAGAATATGGTAAAGGTGAATAGAAAGAGAAGAGTTAGAAGATTACCAATTTTGTATAAACCTAAGAATGTTATGTGCAAACAATGTCAGCTCAGTAATGTGACCAAGTCAAGTTTTTCAAGTAAGATACATACTTCTAATAAGATTATGGAAATAGTGCATACTGATTTGTGTGGACTAATAAGATTAGAAAGATATTAATTGTGAGAGATATTCCATACTATTTTTTGATGATTATTCTAGGATGATGATAGTCATGTTCATGAATTTGAAGTTGCGGGCTTATCATATGTTCAAATAGTATAAGGCTAGAGTTGAAAAAGATATTGGTAAATAATTGAAATTTTTGAGATCTAATAGAGGTTGTGAGTTTATGTCTATTGAATTCACTCACTTTTGTGATGAGCATGGTATTAAGAGATAGTTGTTAGCACCAAGGGCACCACAATAGAATGGGATTTTTAAATGAAGGTGTTGTTCTGACTTTTTCTGCAGTAAAAAATTTTTAGTTAAACCATAGAAAAGTCAGATGTTCTATGTCTAAATGAAGTATAAGGTTTTGGATAAATCATCTATAAGAAATATTCGCCATATAAGCCCTATATTCATCTCTATTCATAAATGGTCGGGCGCAAAAATTTCAAAATTCAAAAGAAGCGAATATGCTTCCGTATTCCTTTTCCTTTCTCCCGGGTTACCTTTCTTACTGTTTGTCCCAACCGTCAGATCCGATTAGATCTACCGCTGGCGTTACCTCGCTATTGAAAGTTGCATGCTCATTAAGTATAGCGAGATAGCAAGTGTTGAGTTTTTAAGCGGTGGGACCATGAAGTGAAGGTGCGGCGATCGGAGATTTGCTATTTAATTGCTTTATTGTGCAGGTACACTTAACAATTTGCCATAAAAAGGGGGAGAAGGACCCACTAGAATATCTGACATCAAAGCCGGAATGTTGATATTTTCGGAAGTTCCGCCACTTCGCTATCGGAAAATTTAGGCACTTCACCGTTAGCGAAGTAGCGAGGCCACGTGAAAATCTTAAAATGATGACATTGCATCTTGCTTGTATCATAATTATGCCAGGTGGCATGACCTGTCATAAATACTGTTGTCAGAATCAGTTTTAATTAACAGAAGTAATTATTGGGTACCCCCTTTCTTTTTTTCGGCACGAAATCCTTTAAAGTGCCAAAGCTCGATACCTCGCTATCGGAAAATTGAGGTGCTTCACCGTTGGCGAGTTAGCGAGGCCCCGTAAAATGACAAAAGATCGGCAAGATCTATGATGATGTGTAATGACAGATGACTGTGATAATTTTGACATGTGCCAGCTATGCAGAGATCCGATTCTCATTAATACCTACCTAACTAAATGTACAAGAAATCTGGAATGTCAGCTTGAAGTGAATCAACGGAGCTCGCTACCTCGCTATGAAGAGTTGCAAGGAGGATAATTACAGCGATATAGTGAGATGGGCCCACCGCCTTCTTTCTTAAGAAGTCCTGTAGCGTATCTTTCGATCATTTCTTGGTCTGATCAACGATTGTCGCCGCCTCGTTATGGAAAGGTGCTAGTTCTTTATGCATAATGAAGTAGCGACATGCTGACACGTGTTCTCCATCGTCAAGTGGGTCTAAAGGTAAGCGCCATCAAAAGAAAGAATTATGTACGTGGCAAGCTCTCATTGGGTAAAATAACTGACATGGCAAACATAACTCCTAGTTGTTCTCTTTGTACCGCATGATCGTAGGATCTTTGAAGATCAACGGCGCAGTTTTAAATAAAAAATGTAGTGCCACTCTCTGTATTAATTAGACAAGAAAGCTTCATCCGTGAGAAAAAACAGAGTATAATACAGAGAGATTGCATCAGTTTCATTTCACGCGAGAAAAGATTTGAAGCCATTCTTATGCAGAAGCTATTACTGAAAGAAAAGCGTGCCAAGATTGATAAGAATTGTCAAGTTATCTATTTGCTGAAATTTTGCAGGAATTCAAAGGAGATTTGAGACAAAATTCAAGTAAGTAAAACTGCCATCATCTCTGTGAGCTTTTAAGTTTTAAAGAGGATAGCCCAAGATGCCTCCTAAGAAGGGATTTACAGGAGCAGTAAACTACATGGATAGAAATGTGCATGATTATTTGCTTGAGTTACTTCCTGAGTCCACTATAGAAATGGTGCAAGTTAAGAGGTTAACCTCACTCAATCCTAGGCTTAGGGTAGCTGATGGATTGTATGATAAGGGTAATTGGGTCCGGGATGCTCAAACTGCTCAAACTGGTTTGAGTTTATTCAAGAAATGGTTTGCAGAGAGAAAGTTATATGCCCCTCATGCCAACATTTGGAATTTTGATCTTGGGAAGCTTGTTGTCCCCAGTGTGTTTATGGATTTTGACCTGCTTGAAGCCATAGCAAAAAACTATGACCAAGCCACTAAGGTAGTGAGGAGAATAGATGGTGAGGCTTTAGTTACCATCAGTCCCGAGGAGATTAGGAAGGTATTCAGTCTGGGACCCCTCACCATGTATCATGTGCCCATTAATCTGATAGATTTAGAAAAAGAATATATATCCAAGAGGGATGTAGTTAGACAGGGTGCATTGAAAGCCCACATAGGCCGAATTGGAGGCCTCCCAACCATAACATCATCTTCTAAAGAGCCCTTTAAGAAATCATGTTTTAATGCCAGGGCAGTGGAGATATACAGGACCCTGTGCAGAGTCTTCGGAGAGGGCCAAGAAGATTTTATTCCGGTGAGCTTCATGTATATGATCACCCAAATATCTTCTTTTGGTGTGGAAATAATTTTTGATTTTGCATCTTACTTGGCAAATGAGATCCATCATGGATTGGTGGGGATTGCACAGGGCAAGGTGGAAAAGGTTTGGGGTCAGTATTCCTTACTGATGCATATGTTTCTTTTTAAAGGGGCCACTTATTTTGGTAAAGAAATGGTTTTAAATAGAGAACAAGAAGGGGAAGCACTACCAGTCCAATTATGGAGTGCAGACATGACCTAGGAAGTAGAAAATGCTAGCTTCGTTAGATTTGATAGGCACTTTGCCTCCAAACTAAGGTGCCTCTTATTGAGTGACAATCCCAGAATCCCTAAGGCATTAATGCACCTTATCAGGCCTATGGACAAAACCCACAATCTAAAAGTTTCACATAATTGGGGAGATATTATCCCATATTCAGTCTCAACGGTCATCAGGGTCTATGGTTTCAAAGGAACACCCCATGTGTTACCCTATCAGGTACCTTTAAAGGTAGGGGTAGCTGAGTTTTTGTGGCAGTTGGGAGGAGTGGAGGAGGCCTTTTTGCACAAAAGGGGGACAGGATCAATTTTTCCTACTTGTACTATAGCCCACCAATTTGTGATAACTAAAGAAGGGTGGGCCTTTCTCCATAAATTTTTGGATCAATACAAAATGGCAGTGTCTCACTCTCGTTTTTGTGATACAGAAGGTTTCTTTAACTCTGCCCTTAGATTGAGAATCAAGCTGCGTCCAGTTCAGCATGAATTCTATTTTCCAGAAGATGTAATAAGAAATGAATATTCTCTCCATGAGCAAAAAATAAAGAAAGAAAAATGGAGAGTCTATTCAAAAGTTTTGGAATTCATTAATTGTTTTGATAAAAATTTCAGTCCTCTTAGTAATGCTGCAAACAATGCAGATAAAGTACATAAGCTCATGAGTAATTTCTCTGAGATAATGGAGGTAATGAATGAGAAGAAACAACATTTTATTAATTCTTTTCCAGATAAAGCCAGAGAAATTATGAGAAAATTGGGTTTCACTCCTAACATTGGAATAGGTCCACTGGTGGTACGGAAGAAAACAGGATATACTATTGTCCGACATCAGGCGCCCGTTGTGCATAAAGAAAAACAGATTGTTGGATCCACCAGCACTGTCCTAGAAGAAAGACCCCCTGAACCTTCCCCCAAAAGAAGAAGAATAATAAGGGAGGAAGAATCCCCTGATGAAAGTGGCTCACCTTCTCAAACCCCAATAAGAGTTGAGGAAGAACAACTCACCAATGAGCAATTTGAACAAATGGGGTCACAAGGAGAAATTTTTGTTACACAAGCAGAGATTGATGAAGGGAACCCTCAAGAAACCCCTGTACCAAGTTTTGAATTAACTACAGCAGATTTCAAAGGAAGGGAATTGGACCCTGTTTTGGAACAAGCCAGTCAGCATTTTTTGTCTGATAACAATTTTGTAAGATCTAGGGCTTTCCATCAGTTTGTGTGGAGAGTAAACATGCACATTTTTTAGCAAAGGTGCAATAATATGAGAGCAGAACATCCAGAAATGGATGAGACCTCCATTCAAAATCTAATAAAGGAACAAATGGTTCAAGAGTTCCAAAATATAACCCCTGATGAGGGAAGACAGATGGTAAAAAATGCTAATGTTTTATTATTGCCCAATTGGGACATTGCTGACGCATTAGTTTTTTATTCTGTTTCAAATAATTTAGGACTCCAGGATCCGAATAAAGAGGAATTCTTGGGTACAGCATTCAGCAATGATCAAGCTGCCCTTGTTATGTGGTCCTTGAGAAGAGGATCCAGAGTTACTTCATCACAACCTGATGACTCAGGATTGACAGGGAGTATCATTGTAAGAAGAGTTGCTGACACTTCAAATGTACAGGCAGCCCACATGAATGTGGATTATTCTAAATTTTCCCTGGCTACTGCGGAAAGAGAAGAGAGGGAAATGATGGATATGCATAATAAATATGAAGTAGTGGTGGAAGCCTATAATCAAGAGGTAAAGAGGAGAATTGAGTTAGAAAACAGGATATCTCAATTGGAAAAGGTACTTGGAAAGAGAAAAGTGGGAGAATCCAGTACATTAAGAATTGCATATCCCCCACAGTCATCTGTGGGATTAACCCCTATTATTGAGATACCTGACACCCCTGAAAGACCCCAATTCTATACTGCAGAGGAGTTTGAAGCAGAAAAAACCAAATTACATGAGTGGCAGATAGAATTTAGAAATCAGCAGGAAGAGAAATGGAAGCAGGGTGTGACATACTTGAGGGATAAAATACAATGGTCAGATTTTTATGACCAGTTGACCAGGATTGTAACCCTCATAGATGAGTTAAATAAAGAAAAGAATGGACTAGACTCTCTTGCACAGAAGTGGAGACAGAGGAATAATGATGTTACAATTGTTTGTATATCTGCAGTTCAAATGCCTTATCATCAGGTTGAATTTTTTTTTGATTTATTGAATCAATTAGATAATTTTGAAAATAAAAGAGATTCTTTACAGAGGAAATTGACACTCTGTTTTTCAAGATATCTTGCTAAAAAATTCACCCTATTTCCTTGTGCCTTAGAATCTGTTGATACAGTAAAGGAAAAGGACAAATGGAAAAAGGAAATGGATGAATTATTTGATAACAGAATAACAAACATCATCAGTGAGACTGGCTGTTGGTTTTGGGCAAAGAAAAATGAAGAGCTGGTAAAAATACAACTGTATTATGCTGATATAAGAAAAGAATTCGATGAATTAGAAGAAAATGCCAATTCTTTAATAAAGATACAAAGAGAAACCCTAAGTTTTGATTGGCCAGATGATGATACTTTCAACGGATGGAAAGATCAGTTTAGTGAACAGATGTCAGGAGAAGATGACGAGGAAGATGTAAGAGTAATAGTTACTCTTGTAGTCAGAAATGATGACATAGAAAATCCCCAGGTTAAAGTGATTTTGCATGTAACAGAAGATGATACATCACTTGCAGACCTTATGGGTATGTACTCTGAAGATGAGGAATGATTGCGAGAGCAGATCATAACAACCAAGAAGCATAACAGAAAGGAACCCGCCAAGAAATGCTGTTGTAATCAACCTTTCTGTTATTCTTGTTTTTTGTTTTTCAAAAGAAGGACACCTGTCACCTACTGTAGCCTGAAGCTTGTTGCATCTCACATTATTTAAGTGAGATCCCAAGGCTAAAGAAAGGTCCAAATTTGGTTTTCACTAAGTGTTGTGCTTAGTTCTTTTTTGGTCCAAACATTTTTGGAAAGAAATTTATAGTATGCTTTTTCTGTCAAAATTTCTGAGATATGGATGAATGTAGAAAGAACTGTGCTTCTTCTCTGAAGGTTTTTCTGGGTCTTTTGTAAAGGATATATCATTTTCAAAGGAAATGAATACAAGTTATGAACTGTCCCCATATCTGTTCTTCTCTGAATTTTGTCTCCTTTTTAATACTAAGCTACCTTGATGTTGTGTGAGTAAAAGCTCATGCAATTGATTGCAATTTAGTAAGACTGTACATCCATTTGTTATTGTTGTTAATTCAATGGATTAAGTAAAGGCTTTGATGAATGTGATGAGGTTGCTCGGGTGTTAATAAGGATTTTTGAATGATAAATTCTGGTAAGAATTGCTGATGAAAATTCGTTGCAAGGCAACAAATTAGATCTAAGAATTTACTTGACTCTGAATTTCCCAATGGATTAGGCACTGATCGAAAGTATTTCAGCCAAAAGAGAAGTATATTATAACTAGCTTTTTTCAAAATACATCATAAAATCAATTTTCATTTATCTTTTCTGTAAGATTTTCAAAGTTGGCCAGCACTTGCCTGCCTAGATTGTTTTAGCTTCATTTAGCCATTGTTGTTGGAAACATCTGCAGAGCTATAGAAGATTTCTTGGCCATATCTGTTCAAGGGATGTGTTTATCAGTTATTTACCTATATGTTTAAGGATTTAGAGATGAGAATCAAAATGAAACTAAGGATAATTCTCATACAATTATTCCATCTTTGAACCATCCCCGGGTGCACCCGCCCTGGTTTTACAGAGCCAAAAGAGTAGAAAACCATCTAAGGTTTTATTGAAGTTGGGTCCTAATACTTTGCATATGCAAGTGATAATGAGAATTGGCTATTCTTTAGGTTGTGTATGTACTGATATCTAGGTACTAAGCCTTTTGTCGCTTAGTAGTTTTAGTACTGTTAACATCAAAATAAAACACCAACAGAAGGAATAGATCAATTTTTGACTAGGAAAGAACATTGCTGATTTAAAGGGAATTGCTCAAATATTTTGGAGAGAAACCATTATAAATATAGTTTACACTCTTAACTGAGTTCAACTAAAGAAAGGAACAAATAAGAAACCTTATGAACCTTGTTATGGTCATACACCTAATGTGATTTATTTCGAGATATTTGGAAGTAGATGCTAGATTCATAAAGATTTTAGGAAAGGTAGATTTGATTCAAAAGGTGATGAAGGTATTTTCACTGGTTATTCTTCTATAAGTAAGGCCTATAAATGTTTAAACCAGGCTACAAAAATAATGATTGAAAGTGAAAATATAATAATTGATAAATTTGTAGAAAAGAATAAGGAGGAAAGAAGAAAGAAATCAAATGATTATAAATTTTTTGTTTATGTATATCAAGATGCTTATGGTATAATTCATGAGCAACAATAGAGAGCCACTGAGCATCATTCTACAATACTTGAGTCATGGACATAACAACTCGAGCATGATGTTGAGCCCCAACCAAGTGAAGATAATGCCAAAAATTAAAGTAATAAACTTGTGATAGAAAATTATGTGAGAAATAACCATTCACCTAAACAAATCATAGGAGGTAAATGTGTTGGAGTCATGACAAGAAGTAAACTGAATGAAAATTCATGTTTAATTGCTAAGTTTGAACCAAGAATTGTGAAAGTTACACTTGGCAATGAAGACTGGGTGAATGCTATGAATGAAGAGATTTATCAAATGGAGGAAAAATAAAAAATGGACACTAGTACCAAGACCAAATGATAAGAATGTGATTAGAACAAGGTGGATTTTAAAACACAAATTGAATGAAAATGGTGAAGTTGTGAGGAAAAAGGCTTGATTAGTTTGCAATGGTTATGCCCAAAAAGAAATAATTTATTATGGTGAGACTTTTTCCCTTGTTGTTGGACTAGGAGTAAAAATTTGTTGGATTATGCGACTTACAATAGATTCAAAGTATATCAAATGGATGTTAAGTTAGCATTTCTAAATGGAATTCTTGAAGAGGAAGTCTACATAGAATAACTTGAAGGATTTGTTGAACTAGATCAAAGGCACCTAGTTTAGAAATTAAACAAAACATTGCATTGACTGAAACAAGCATTGAGAGAATGGTATAGAAGGTTACGTTCATATTTTATTAATATTGGATTTATTAGAACAAATGAAAATAATAATCTATTTTTTAAAAGTAAAACTAGAAACATGGTGTTGAGTATTAATATTTTTTTTATGGACGATATTATCTTTGGTGGTAATAATTTTTTGTGCAAATCATTTGCTAATCAAATGAGAAAGGAGTTTGAGATGTCTATGTTTGGTGAGATCAAAATCTTCATTGTCTTACAAGTTCATAACACAAAAGATGGTATATATGTGACTCAGTCTAACCCTACGAAGGATATTTTGAAAACATTTGGGATAAATGAGTCAAGGCCAGTTAGTACACCTCTGGTGATTGGATGCAAATTATCTAAGGATGACATTACTTCTAAGGTATTTAAGAGACACAATATAGATCAATGATTGGAAAGATATAGTGTGGTGTGCATAGTAGACCAAATATTGCAAACGTAGGTAAAATATTTGAAAGGTTTTCTTCTAATCCTAAGGAAACTCATAACACTAATGTTAAAAGGATATTCAAGTATCTAAAAGGAACTGAAGATTTTGGATTATGGTACAAATAAGATGATAGCTTTATACTTAAAGTCTATAGTGATGCTAATTTAGTTGGTAATGTGGATGATAGAAATAATATAACTAGTGGAGATTTCTTGTTAGGAGAAAGACTAAATATGTGGTTGATAAATAAATAAAGTTCTATATCACAATCTACTACTAAAGTTGACTATATTGTTGTTGTAATTAATTATTCTAGTATTTCTTGGATTAAGCAACTATTTGAAGGAATGCAAAAAGATGTAACCAAGTATGTTGCTATTTATTGTGATAATACTAGTGCAATAAATATATTCAAGAATCTAGTAATGCATGCAAAAAAGAAGCATACATCTATCAAGTATCACTACTTGAGAGAGAAATTACAAGAGAATCAAGTGAGGCTTTGATATGTGAAATCTAAATAACAAATTATAGAGATATTTAATTAGAAATTCCCTAAGTACACTCTTTAGAATCTAAGAGGTAAGTTATGTTTGCAATTTAGCTAGGGCAATACTATGAAGTTGTCATTTATGGCATAATGTAAGTTATATTTAGTGAGAAAATTTTGGAGTCATGTTTTGGAGAAAATGGCTTGGAAAATTATCTAAGTATAGGTTATGATGATCCTACATCTTAGAGCACATGTCTTAATGAGTCATAGAAATAGAGATATTAAAAATTTACCAATTACATTCATGTATAGAAAAAAATGAGTAGAGGCAAGGAAATGGTAATTTGTATTAAGGAATTATTTTGGTTCACAAAAATAATTACTTAACTAGTGTGGGTTGAAATCCTAGATGTCAACCCTAAGTGGGGAAAGGTTAATTTTATGTTTTGGGTGTTGGTCTCAGATTGGTTTTGACAATTAAGTGTCAAAACACTTAAGCAAATTCTAAGGTTGAAGCTGAGTATAATATAGATACTAAGCTATAGTATGTGTCGAGCCAGAGATTCAATAGGTGATGAGTAAATTTTAGGTGCCGAGTAAATTTCAAGTGCCAAGTGATAAGTGATGCTGAGTCACTATAGGGGCCAAGCAAAGTATAGATGCTGAGCGAGACAAAGTTACTATAGGATCCAAGCAAGACAAAAATCCTATATGTGTCAAGCATCAACAATCAGTAAGTGTCGAGTAACACAAAATTGGCATATGAGTTTGCACCTTCACAAACTCATATGTAAACCATTATTGAGTTGACTCAAGATGAATTTTGAAGGATCTAAAATATAATATCAAATCTTTTACATTCCTTATGTAATCAGCATGTAGCCAATCAAAAAAATGGAGAAAACATGCAACCAATAGGAAAAGTGTAGTGGGAAAAGAAGGATGAATATTGATCATAGATACATACCTAACCCTAAGACTTTGAAGCCTTTATAAGGACATTGATACCTCATAATTCAATGATGAGTGAGAGTTATATGGGAGAATGCTAGCAAAGTTTAGAGGGGTGTAAAGACTTAGAGGAAGAGCAACACTAGAGAATCAAGTTGTTGAGAATAGAGCATCATCAATACAAGCAAAGAATTATCATATCAGGAAGGATCAGATTAGATTGAGTACAACAAGGATCTAGAATCAGAAATATAATATTGTAAGTCATTAGGTCAACACATTCTAATACTTTTTAGCCATTGTATTAGGAGTCAAAATCCTATGATGATAGGTTGGTTTAACAACCATGCTATAGACCTTTAACAAGGTGATAAATCCTTTAATAGGGTAACATTCCAAGTGAATGTTTGTAAATCCTTTAACTAGGTCACTTTTAACAAGGTAGGCCATTCACAAGGTAGACCATTGGAAGTGGTCAAACTTGGTACCTTAATTAGTTACATATTGCTGCAGTGATAATTTATGGGTGTCATCCCCACCCCAATTTTTCTTTCTCATTTTGGAGGGTATTTGGGTGATCAAAATCTTGTATTATCTATTTTCATGCATGTCTTTACTTTTATGTTAATTAGATATGGTAGATGCATGTGAATGATCTCAGTCAAAAGTTTTAGAGGTTAAATACTATTACTTTTGATTCACCCCCCCTCTTAGAAGTAAATCTTCCCACCTATAATTTCAACAATTGGTATTAGAAACAAGTTCTCACAAGGAGAAGCCTTACATCTTGGAGAAGAGATCTAGAAATGGAAGTTTAAAAACTTGGGAAGGTCATAGAAAACTAGGTGATTGATATACAACTTTCTCTACATACTTTGGAAGAAGCCAAGGAAGAACTGAGGAAATCTTTAAAGAGAAGAAGAGAAATTGCCATAGCTGAGAATGATACACAATACAAGGAGATTGACACCTCAAAAGTGTTTGATGTAACAATAGAAGACCTAATGGAAAATAATAGAGCTCAAGTAGAAGAGATCATAACTCTCAAGCTTGAACAAGAATCACAAGCCATGATGCTTTGTGAAGTGACTAAATAGAAGAAAAGAGCTACTGAAGATAATGTTATGCTAGAAGAGGCCAAGAGAAACCTTGCTAATAGATTCAAATAAAAGTCAATTGAGCTCGTAAGAATTTCCAACATGCAACTAGACACCCTAAGTTAGATGATGAATGTACATCATGAATTGAATGTCAAGGACATTGAGATCTCCACACTAAAGATGCAAAATGAACAACTACAAAATGACTTGAAAAGAGAGAAGGAAATTTTAGAGAGCTTCAAAAAACTTAATGAGGCCATCACATACTTTGAACAGCTACTAAAATATCAATAGCTAGTAATGACACTTCAGGACTAGGATACACTAGCACTAAAAATGGAGAATCATCCAAGACTGTAGAAGAAAGAAGTGACAAAGGTAAGAACACTAAACCTACTTGTCATTTTTATGGTAAAAAGGGACATACCTCTAATGTGTGTAGGAGAAAGAACACTCATTAGCATGACACATGTAGAAACATGGGTCACTATCACAAGTGCAACAAGCAAGGACATGAAGCACATGACTGCTAGACTAGGACTATCAGGACACCAAGATTCAAAGGTCATTGCTACAATTGCAAGAAGTATGGACATAGAGCTTTTGAGTGTAGATCAAAGTGTATGTGGACACAAAATCAATCAGGAAAAGGAAATAATCATGGATATCACTATTGGGACTAAAAAACTAGGTATAGCTATCACTACTGTTAAGAATATAAACACATCCCTAAAAATTGCATAAGAACACATTTTAGTGGAAACTGCAGCAAATGGTTGAGCCAAACTACATGCTTTAGTTGTTTGAAGATTGGTCATATCAACAAAAACTATCCAACAATGTCAAAGGCACCCAACTCAGAGTTCAATAAAGGAAAAAGAATAGTAAATGTTGAACACATAAGAGGAGAAATGAATAAGACATGGAAGAAGAAAGATGGAAGTAGCACGTTCAATGAAGGGATCATCTCACCCAAAAGGTCAAGTGATCACACTTCATCCAACTAAGAAAAAGGAGGTATGTGGTATCAATATATAAAGCTTTATCATACATCAGTTCCAAGACAAGTAAGTACTTAAAAGGAAAGATTAGCATGAATAGAGATGCAAAGTTAAAATTTTCAAGTTCTCACAAGTGTTTCTGAGTTGCTTTTAGATGGTGAGTAAAAGATCTAGTACATGCTAAGTTGTCTACCAAAATTAGTAGAAGCCATGTGGTTAGTTGCAATTGAGTTGGTAGTGGAAGCTAAGAAAAGGGAATTTTAGTTGAAGCTGAGTAAGTGAGACTCCAATGTATGTCAAGTATTTGAAAAGATAATGGATGTCAAGTAATGCAAAAAATCTTAAGAAGCTGAGTGGATAGCTGTAAATGCACTAAGCATTAAATGCTATGAAATAAGGGTATATGATCACATTTTTCATCATTTTTTTTCATCATGGACAAAGAGAAAAGATGAATAAGATAGTTGAATGATTTCCAAGAAAAATTTCAAGCATTTGAATAGATTTCTATGTAGATTCAACACAGTCTCATCAATTTCAAGGTATTTACACTTGTGCTGAGTTACACAGTTTCAAATTTTCTTCATTTTTAAACCCTAGATAGAAGAAATGGCCTCTAGTTCTATGAAACCTTAGGAGAAAGAGCCGTTTGAATTCTAACTAGTGTCAAATGAAGTTAAACAACTAGATTTTAGACCTATCCTTGAAGTTGCCTATGAAAATGACCCAGCCGAAGCCTATCCATAATTTCTCCTATGGTAGCAATGGTGCAAGATGTTAGGAGATGTTATAATTGCAAGATAGGAGCCATAGGAGATATGGAGATTGGAGAAGCTTATGATAGGTTGTGTGACAATGGAGTCTTGAAGGAAGAGTTCTGAATCATTGAATGGAAGGGTTTAACTCATGCCCTAGAGTTCTGTACTGTCTCCAAAACTGAATGGATTAGAATTATGTTGAGTAGGATTCATGATGGAAGTTTATGGTTAGAAGATGGCCCAATAAAGATATCAAAGAGGATTTTTCATAGGGTAATAGGGTATCCAACCCTAGATCAGCCCAAAACCCTAAGGAGTGACTCCAAGGAAGCTATTGAAAAGAATACATGAGCCAAATGGAATAAGAGAGGCATGACCATAGATACCATTCAGGATACTCTTGTTGATTTTTATATTAGAGTCATTTCTCATAAGTTTTACCAATCTAGTAGACTCAACAGTGTTCCATGCATTGTAGTAGATGTTGGTTATAAACTTGTCAAAAGGGATCATACCTATGACCTAGTAGAATTGAATCTACAACAAATCAATGAGAACTTAGGAGCTATAAGGAGAACTAAAGGAACCCAATGTAAATTTGGTGCAATTTTGATCTATATATTTTTCTATGTACAAAATGAATTTCCATCTTTTGGTAAAGTTAGCTGAAAAACCAATAGGTCCATTGTAGCCCAAGTGAATGAATATATTGAACAAATGGGGGCAAATTTTGAGACACTTATGACAAGATATTTTGAAGATTTCAAGAAATCCATGAAATAGAGACTAAGGATGCCTATTTCATTAGTTGAGCAGTATGTAAATGATGTTTTTTTTCTTGTGGATATTGATTATACTTACATACAAGTAGCCATACTAGGAGTAAGATGGCTTACACCTCTTGGTTATGAAATTAACATAAATGAGGCATCTACAGCCATACCAACTTTACTAGTAGAGGAAGTGGATAAGAGTGCACCACATTTTGGCACTCATGATGTGGTGAGATCCAAGGTAGACATGGAGTTAAAGATAACTTCTATATTAAAGAAAAAGGAAAAACTAGTAAGGAAGCTCAAAGCCAAATTTGGAGAAGGCACAATAGAGGCAAAGGGGGCAGATGATGATAAGGAGGAACAGGGGCAAGGGCCACTAGCATTAACCCAAGCCATGGGTGAGGATGCTAAGGAAGAAGAAGGTGTCAAGCAGGAAGCACCTAAGATAGATCCCAAAAAGAGGAAAGCACAAAAGCAGCTTGTTACATAGCCTAAAGGCAAGAAGAAAATGGCTAAGCCAAGCCCAACCAAACCTACCACAAGGGCATATACAAGAGCAACAAAAAAGGTGGAAAAAGAATGAGAGAAGGGGAAAGCTAAAGAATAGGAAGGGCCAGCAAAGAAAAAGACATGAAAATATGTGGTACCCCTAGAGTTAGATGAGGAGAAGATAGAATTTGATAATGAACAATTCAGAGTGGTAAGACACACCACTAAATGTAACTTAGAAAATGTTTGTGACAATATTAGGGATAATGTAGATCCGTTAGGGTTAAAAGATATTCATTTTAATAAGCTAAGTAGAGAGGAATAGAACATAGTGGAAGAATCAATCTACACTATAATGTCCAAGTTCAAGACTACTCCACTTGAACTGGACAATACTATGCCTAAGGAGCTATACTCCATTGTTGAAAATAAATGGCACTATTGCCTAAACATGGAGAAAGAAATGAGAGAGTCAACATTGGATCATGTAATTCCTAACCTTACTAAAGGTCAAATAAGCAAGGCTAGCAAGAAACATGGGAGAAAATTTGCACCCAAATATAGAGCCTTCAACATTCTACAAAAAAAGATTGAGGATGTTGTGAAAAAGTCCACACAAATGTGGAAATTGTTTTATGTGCTAACAAAAGTAAAGGAAGGACAAGAAGATCCCTTTGAGGGAAGAAATAATGATGAAGATGAAGAGGAAAATGAAAAGGAGGAAGGAGATAAAGAGAAGGAAGAGGTTATAGTGGAGGAGGAGACATAGAATGGTGACATGGCAACAACTGAGCAGTAGCAACATGAATAGAGTGTCCAAGACACACAATTTCCACCACCTAGTCTTCCACATGCCACACCTACATCTGTAGAAACAATTATTGTGAAGGATGTTCCTAACACCTCTGGTTAGAACATTAATCCATTAACTGTATAGAGGATCTCAAAAAGATCCTTCACCAAACTACTCTACAAGCACAATTACACACCAATCTAGTTCTGATGAGTGTAGAGGAACTACAAAAGGCTATAACTAAAATAACTAAGGATAAGATGAATACACAATAACCACCCTCACAAACTCCAATAGCTACAAGTGGACAACCACAAGAGCAACCAACACAAGATGCATCTTCGAAGGTTGACACTATAGTCACAATAACTGCCAAGGAGCAAACAAAGGAGAAAATAGGATAGAAAGATACCTCTAATCCTATAGCATAGAGTCAAGGTGGACCTCCTTTGATCACTATAATTGGTCAAGGTAGAACTAAAGAGGAAAAGGGGAGAAGACCCCTAAGAGAGAGAACAAGAGGCAATACAAACATTGGTTGATTTGCCTACTACAAGAACTCCTATTAAGTAACCAAGCACTGATGCAATACCATTGTAAATATCAACACCAGGCTCGAGCTCTATCAAGGTAGTAAGGGTACTTCATTATGGAGACCTTTCACTTGATAAAGAGGTAGTCATACCAAGTTATGACTACAAAATAATGAACTTAGCACAGATCAATGAAGTGCAAGAAGCACTAGAGAAGAAGAAGAAGCAATAATTGCTTAGGAATGAGTATAAACAAAGGCAAGCATTAATAGAAATCAAAGACATCTTTCTTGATGCATTTAGCTTGGCACTACCTAATGAAACAAAGCCCATCATGGATCAATTATCTAACATAGTAGACTAGGTACAAAATGAAGACCTAGACACTAATGTAAAATTACTCTAATAGTTTGAAAAGAGATTCCAGATGAAGGTCAATTTAAAAATATCTAGTGAGATAGCAATATCATAGGTTGAACTGGCTAAAAAGGTAGAGAAGGTGAAAGTAGTACTTGAGAATATATTCTCATTATACTCCAAATTGTGAGATTCTTCATACTTCACACAAGAAACAAGCTAGAGGACATTGAGCTTGGAGAGGAACCTCAAGGTATCTAGCACACATCTACCAAAGGATCCAGCTCAAAGTGAGAAGCATTTTGTGGCAACGCTTCACACCCAAAAGGAATTAGCTATACTTATAGTAGATGAGGCTAACATCAAGGCCAAATTAATATAGATTCAGTCTACTATCACCCCACATATGGAAATTTTGCATAAAGAGATGGCCTATGCAGAAAATGTTTTTGAAGAAAGACCCCAATCTTTCTACATTGGAAGGCCTCGTACACCTTGCAGCAGAGACAACCATCCAACATAAAGCACTAGAAATTGCATTAGAAAATTGGGATGCTACTTTGAAGATTATTATGGAGGTAAATAAATCCTTTTTGGCTAAGTATTCAATTCATTCTTATGACCCTTTGACATAAGTATCAAAAAGGGGAAGATAAGAAGATATGTGGGAGATAATACCCAAAGGAGGAGATATACCCAAAAGGGGAGAGATAATAAAATTTTGAGTTAATTTTGAGTTATGAGGAGTGATAAGAAAATAAAGCCAAAAGGATACAAAAACTGCAAGGAGATGTGTGAAAGAGGGAGCAGATAGAAATAGAGTAGATAAGGGAAAAATGACAAGGAAAAGATAAAGAGTATCAGAAACATTAGCATGAGACAAATCCAATGTAAGAGATTTTGGATATAAAAATGGTGCATCAACTTAGGGGGAGTTACAAGTTTTTGAGGTATATAGTCTTCTACAAAAATTTGAACAAGTTTTTGAAGTTTTGTACATATGTCAAACAAGATGTGTATTATGCTCATAGAGATCATATTCATAATGTTTAGTTAAGTTTTTTTGACACTCATGTCAAAGGGGGAGCTTGTTGGTCTCAGATTGGTTTTGACAATTGAGTGTCAACACACTTAAGAAAATTCTAAGGTTGAAGTCAAGTATAATATAGATGCTGAGCTATAGTATATGTTGATTCAAAGATTCAACAGGTGTTGAGTAAACTTTAGGTGTCGAACAAATTTCAAGTGTCGATTGATAAGTGATGCCAAGTCACTATAGGTGCCAAGAAAAGTATAGATGCCGAGTGAGACAGAGTTACTATAGGAGCCAAGTAAGACATAAATCCTATATGTTCCAAGCATCAATAATTAGTAAGTGTCAAGTAACACATAATCAATATATGAGTTTGTGCCTTCAAAAAATCAGATGTAAACCATTTTTGAGCCAACTCAAGATGAATCTCAAAGGATTTGAAAGATAAGATTGAATATTTTACATTCCCTATGTAATTACCATGCAACCAATAAAAAAATTGGAGAAAGCATGCAACCAATAGGAGAAGTGTAAAGATTTGAGCATGAAAAGAAGAATGAATATTGATCGTAGATTCATACCTAACCCTATGACTTCAAATCCTTTATAAGAAGGTTGATATCTCATAATTCAATGATGAGTAAGAGTTATATGGGAGAATGCTAGTGAAGTTCAGAGGGGTGTAAAGACTTAGAGGAAGAGCAATAGTGCAGAATCAAGTTGTTGAGAATAGAGCATTAGCAATATGAGCAGAGAATTATCAGATCAAGAAGGATTAGATCAAATTGAGTAGAACAAGGATTTGGAATCAGAAATATAATATTGTAAGTCATTAGGTCAACACATTCTAATACTTTCTAGCCATTTTATTAGGAATAAAAATCCTATGATGATAGGTTGGTTTATAAACCTTTAACAAAGTGATAAATCCTTTAATAGGGTAACATTCCAAGTGAATGTTTCTAAATCCTTTAACCAAGTCACTTTTAATAGGGTGTGAAGCCTTTAACAGGGTAGACCTTTCACAGCGTAGAGCATTGGAAGTGGTCAAACTTGGTAACCTTAATCAGTTACATATTGTTGTAGTGATAATTTGTGGGTTTCATCCCCACCCCAATTTTGCCTTCTCATTTTGGAGGGTTTCTAGGTGATCAAAATCTTACTAAATCTATTTTCATGTATGTCTTTACTTTTATGTTAATTAGATATGGTAGATACATGTGAATGATCTCAGTCAAAACTTTTAGAGGTTAAACACTATTACTTCTAATTCACCCCCCCTCTCAGAAGTAAATCTTCCCACCTATAATTTCAACATTGGGACACATGTGAAGACTTGAAGGCCAACAAGACAAGACGAAAGGCAATAAAGGAAAGATATCTATATGCAACGTTGTGTGATGTCCTTGGACATTGAAATGTACTTGCTATATGATGTGAACTTTATCTTAGAGTAGAGAAAGGAAAATATATCTGGTGTTGATATAAGATTATTTGAAGTGAAGAATCTATAATGGAACAATCATTATTTTTTGACTGATGTCAAACCTGCTACTTACTGGTAAGACAACTTCTTAGTTGATTTGAGTACTATCATTTGTTTTATTGATGAAGAGGATTTGATCCAAAGAGATAACAAGAGAACCTAGAGGAAAAGTTGAGTTATGGTATGAAAAAGGAGCACAAAGATTAGTTAAGATAGTGATGATATAGTGTATTGTTTATCTACTTAATGCTGCACAGGTTGGATACATTGATTAAGTCTAGAAGAACAAGTAAGAAGAATTGTAGTGCCTCTCATGTCTACAATACATACTTTTTCTATTTTGATTTGAGAGATACTTGGTACTCTTATTATATGTACTTTGAGATGACCCGAGGGTCAGATGTTATACTTTGACTCAATATCATAGATGCTATATTGCTATGTTGTTCAGTTTATCATATTTTCATGTTGATGCCATTAGATCTCTGATGGTACCAGATTGTATGGTATTTGGACATATTTTCTGCTTATGTTATGTGATGGATTTTATCCTATGGTGATTTATGTTATTCTTGTCTCTTTATGCTTTATGTGAACATGAGTGATGTAAATGGATTAATTAGGTATTTAGTGCATTGTTGCTTCGACTATGATATTATATGCAATTGCACTTAATCATGTGTTTTAGTGTGTAGGAATTATATCCCTAGTAGTGGCACATGGAGTTAGTGATTCAACTATTCATGTTTTTCCAATGTCGTCCCTTTCAGGTTAATGTATCCTTATCTTAATTGTTTAATTAAACCTTTCAGTGATTATTAAGTCCAAACTCATCTGCATTATGTGATTATGCCAGTGAGTGTGTCTGCGCATTTAGAGGTTCACATTGTTGTGAATGTTGTTAAGTGATTTTCTATGATTTTGGGTTTTTGTGCTTTAAATCTTTTTGAATTTAATTTCTAGCAGCTTTGCCTTAGGTGAATTGTTGTTACGAGGAATAACCTATTTTTGTTTGGGTTGATTTAGAGTCTAGCTAGTCTAACTAGATATTTTCCCTAATCAATTATTCACTCGAAAAGTGAATAAGTTTTGAAAAGGGGATTTGTTTTCTCTCTTTTCAATTTTACAATTTGGAAATTTGAAGGCTTTTTTGAAATCCTCTTTTTGAAGGATTGGGTTTCTATTCATTCTAAGAGCTATGAGCATGGGATTTTTGTGAGATTAGTCTCATTGGATCTAGCTTAGGTAAACCTTTCTTTGCCATGATTTTTGATAGATTCAGTGGGTGATTTATTTTATTGAGCTATTTTTAGTTTCTATCCCTTTTTCTATCTAGTAGGGCTTTTTAGTTTTCTTGTTTCTACTTTGTTTTAGCTTCTATTTCTAGTAGTAGTTTGTTAGGAGGTTGAGAACTAGTGGTCCCCTCTCTTTTTTTTGCTGGTTTTGCTTGATTGGTTGGGCATAAACATTTCCCCTATTTTTGCGATAGGGGTTTGGGGTTACACATTGTGATGCTAGTCATTTTTGTATATGGTGTCTGAACCCAAATATTATTGGATTTTTAGGGGTTTTTATACCTAAAGGGAAAATGGGTTTAATTTTGAAGTTTTCCAATTTTTGGAGTTTTTACCTCATTTCATGTGCCACCCTATTTTCTTAGGTTTTTTTGGCATGAGTTTGGTCGTGGACATGGATCATCTATTTTGATGTTAGTCAGACCGTTATTGCACTTTTATGTTTCATTGGGATGCATGTCACATCCATCCTCCTGAGTCTATTTTTGGTTGAGTGACTTTTGTGCTTTGTGTTCTCATCCAACCCTTCTATTATGATCTTCATGAGGGCGATATTCCACACATGAGTATGTGCACATATATTTTTTAGGTGACTTACGAGTCTTGATCTTCTGTGGTACTTCCTAAAGTTAGGATTATTGGGGTTGGGTTTGTAATTTGCATGCCTATAAGCACTCATCATTGGATGAGCATGGAGCATATTGAGGGGGCTTCTATCTCACAACTTAGTGATCATGGCACCATAGGTTGTTAGAGGGAGCTTTAACTAAGTGATAACTAAAATAACACATTGGTGGTAATAAAACTTAAGATAATAAAAAGGTTCAAGATGTGCTCCTTTCGTTGGGAAGTATAAGTTGCTGATACTAGCTTGGGCTTGTTGATGCCAAGAGACTCTCCATGATGTTGAACCCTACTTAGTAGCCCATTGAGTGTCTAACCAAGACTGTAGTTTATGCATTGTCTATGTCTTGGTTTCAATCATCATACTATCTAGCATGAGTGTTAGCCATGGGCATTGTTCTTTATGTGTGTTTGTGGTTGGATCATTATCTCCATCAATATGACAAGAGTGATCTTGCAGGTTCCATGTGGTTGGGAGGCATAGGTACCTATACCACTACTAGGGACTAATGCATAGAGATGGTCTACTATCCTAGAGTGACCATTTCTAGATGCTTTCACTTGGTACTTTGGGTTATGGAATATGCTTTCTTTTGATGTATGCTTTCATTGGGATGCTTGTATATCATGTCTAGATGATGTTAGTTATTGACACATTTTCTTATTATGATGATTAGAATATGATAGATAATGTTATCTATTTTTTAGGATTATATTATGCCTTTATTTTAACATGTTAGATTTCCTTATGCTTATATTGTAGCATTTTTTAGTAGTGACATCCTTATATGATAGTACTAACAATCTGATCGTAGCTTGGGATGTTATGCACAAGGGATGGCTAGGGCCCACGATGGTTTTATGATGCTATTATGGTTGGGAGGAACCATGTACTTAGTTTGGTTTTACCATTCATTGCAATGTTATTTATATTTATTGTGATGTTGTTTTAGTACACTACAATGTTTCATTCTGTACTTTCCCTTTACTACTTGTTAGATGGTTAGATGTTGTTTTCATCTTTTAGTATTGTGTTTGATTGTTCACACCTTGAATTGTGGATTTGGTACTCCCTAGTTTGGAGGAACTTCACTCCTTATATTTTTACCTTTTTGTTCTTTGGCTTGCTGTCTTGGGATCTAGCATGAAATAATGCTTTCTCTTGCGAGAATGCAAGATCTCACATGGTGTGTTGGGTTTCTCCACATGGCATTTGGCACTGTCTCACAGGAAACCCATCACCAATTTTAGGTGTCTTGGCTATTTGGCCAAGTACCTTCTCATGTAGAAGGTGCTTCCTCACATGGAATGCTACCCATTTTCGTGTGAAAATTTGTCAATTTTTGATCCTCGCACGAAAAATAGGAGGCATCTCCACTAGTTTTTGAGGATCAAATTTTGGTGATTCTAGTACCCTTTGTGTTTACTTAATTTTCCATGCCTTGATAGAACTTATTTTCTTTGTTCTATTTTCATTTTGGGTTTCCATTTCTTGTTGTGTGTGTGTGTGTGTTTGTTTAGGTCGTGATGTTTGGAGATTTGTTGGTTTCTAGGATGGTGGTTAAGTCTTTGATTGCGATCTTTGTGATCCATGTATGATGTTGCCATGTGATTTTAAAAAATACCTTGGCTTGAATTGCATCCTTGTTCCAAGGATCTATGGGTGGGGCATTACAAGAATTCTATCTACCAAGCTTGACCGAGTGCATAGTAGGTACTGAGAAAAGATAGTGCAAGTTGAGAAGAAAATTAGTCAGATTCGAGAAAAGTGAAGATTCAATGTATGTTGAGTGAACATAGTGTAAGAAAATTAAAGTTAACTTGATATCAAGCATCACTAAACTTTAGTGTTCACCAAGTGAACTAGTGTAAGACAAGTGGAAGAATAGTATGGAAGTTTAGTGACAACATATTAATGTTGAGTGCCAGTATTCATGTTAAATCATAGATTTGAAAAATTTGAGCTGACTATTTTTTTTTCTAGAATTATGTGAATTGTGTGGATGATAGCTATGATGAGCTAGTGGCACAAAATTCAAGGTAAACTATTTTGTGGAAAATTCAAGGAAGATTGAGGAAGAAGTTTCTAGAGGAACCAAATGGAAAAGTGGGTAGATTCATTGTATCCTACCTAATCCTACCTAACCATAAAATGGATAATTATGGTGAAGCAAAAAAAGATCTTAAATTTGTTAATCTCAGATTGTTTTTGACATATGAGTGAAAATATACTTAAGTCATTTACTTAGTTCATACCGAACATAAGTTGTCAAATAGTATATGTCGAGTGATAGATATTTAGTATGAGCTAAGTAACTAGTAAGTGCCGAGTCACTCAAGTGTTGAGCATATGGTATGTGCCAAGCTATTTAGATTCCAAGTGATTAGTGGTTGTCGAGTCATTTAGAGGCCCAATTATAGCATTAAAGTTGCAGTTGATGTTGAGCACCAAGGACTTCAAGTTCCAAGTTACAGAGTTTTGAGATAGTTGTTTGTAATGGAAAAAAATTCTATGTAAACCATTTTTGGGCCAACTTGATTGTTTTATGATCTTTGATGATAAGGATGAATCTTAATTATAAATCCCTATGCATTACATGCATCCAATCAAAAAAAAGGGAAGGTTTAAGTGACAATATGGGTGAATCACAGTTGTTGATTCATACCTATCCATAAGTCACCTAGGTCTTCCTAAGGAGGAAAAACCCTAAACTTTTAACAAATTCTTAAGGAGAATTAAAGAGAGTTTGCATGCAAAAATAGAGCATTTGTGGTGACTAAGGTGTTATGATTTGAGTTAAATTGTAGAACTAGTCAGAGGAGAATAGAGGAAAGGAATCAGAAGACAAAAGAATAAATCTAATTAGGAAGTATCAAGTAGACATTAGTAGAGAGGTGATCTAACATCAAACAATAGAGTGCTAACTAAGGGATCATTGTTGACACATTCTAATAGGAGAATTAGTTAAATCTCTTAACAAAGTAGTCTTGAAACGCTGTTGTAAATCCTTTAATAGGGTGCTTACTTCATTGTAAGCTAAATTCCTTTTACCAAGCGTAATTTTAATAGGGTGTTGAAATCCTTTAACAAGGAAAGATCTAAAAATCTTCTAAGCCTTTAATAGGATAGACCTTTTATAGGGTAGATCATGTTTCATGATCAAAACTTGTAACCTTCATTAGATACACTTTATTACTACAATAGTGAAGATTTGTGGTTGCCATCCCCACCCTAGTTTTACCTTCTTCATGGAGGTTTTCTGGGTAACCAAATATCTTGTGTCATACATGTGTTGAATTTTTTACTTTCATGCTATGGATGTATATGTTTAATTTGGTATTTCAATTTATATGCATAGATTGTGATATGAATGTGTGGTGAATGGTTTTTGAGGTTGAAAGTTTTAAGTGCTAATTCACCCCCCTCTTAGAGTTTACTTCCCTATTGTATTTCCAACAATTGGTATTAGAGCTTAGTTCTTTGGAAAAATAAAGCTTTGTAGCTTTGAGGAAATATCTTGGAGATGGAAGCCTACAAGTTGGGAAAGACTATTGAGAACCAGATGATTGAAATACAACTTTACCTACATCAGTTGAATGAAGCAAGATATGAGTTAAAGCTATCACTAAAGAGAAGGAAGGAAATATGAAGATATTGACACTACTAAATTGTTTATAGATAGAAACATCAATGAATTTGATGTAGCAGTTGCAGATTTGATGGAAAAGAATGGAACCCTAACTAAAGAGGTCAAAAATATCAAGAGAGAAAAAGAAGTCCAATTAGTATACTATGTGACATGACAGAGTAGAAAAAGGAAGCTGAATAGGAAAAAGTTATGATTGAAGATAACAAAAGGATTTTGACCAATAGGCTAGAAGAGAAAACATCAAGGGTAAGTAGAATTGCTAACATGCAATTGGAAACTTTGAGTCAAATGATGATTGGAAATTATGAACTGAATGCAAAGGATATTGAGATCACAACACTAAAGTTGTAGAATGAACAATTGAGAAATGATTTGAAAAGAGAAAAAGAGTTTGCTGCAATTTTCACAAACCTAGTGAAGCCATCAAGTACTTTGAACAATTGATGAGATCCCCTAGATCCAATAGTGATACTTCTTTATTGGTTTACACTAGTACTAAAGAAGGAGAATGATCCAAAAGTGGTGAAGAAATAAGTAACAAAGGTAAGAACTCCAAATCTACTTGTCATAATTGTGCTAAGATAGGTCATATTGCCAATGTTTGCAAGAGTAAGACTATAAGTCAAAATCTTAAGCAGAAGTTCATGGGTCATTGCCACAAATGCAAAAAACAAGGACATTAGGAACATGAATGTAGAACCAAGACCATAAGCACATGAAGATTTGAAGGATACTATTATAACTATTAGAAGTATGGACATAGAGCATATGAGTGCAAATCAAGGCCTAAATGGTCATCAAACAAGTAGACAAAGGTAAAGCACAATGGAAACTCTTATAATTGGGATTATGATACTAGGTATAGTTGTCACTATTGTCAATAATTTGAACATGTTTCTCAAAAATTTCATAAGAACATAGTTTAGATGTGACTAGAAAATATTGTTGAGTCAAACTACATGTTTTAGCTATTTGAAGACTAGTCACATAAGCAAGAATTGACGAACAAGGTCAAAGGCACTAAGTAGTGAGTTCAACAAAGGAAAAGGAAAGGTAGATATTGAAAATGTTAGAGATGAGATGAAAAAGACATGGAAGAGAAAGAAAGATTGCAACACATCAAGATCATATGCGATCACTTCACCCAATGGGTTAGGTGATTAGACTACCTCCAATTAAGCAATCAAGAAGTATGTCTGGGACTAATATTTAAAAGATATACTGTAAATCACTTCCAAGAAATATTTTATGAATAGATAATATATGCATGAAGAAATATGCAAAGTATTGCTAAGAATCTAGAATAAATCTTTAAGTTTTATGATATTGCTATCAGGATAGCAATATCACAATTTGACTAGCTGTGGAAATTATCTTCTACTTATCTTTAAGTTTTGTTAGTTTTCATGTTACTGCCAAGCATTAAAAGTTTCACAATGGTTGCTGAGTGAAATTTTACATAATTCTGAGCTATCACAAAATGATAGTGTTGATTGAGCTTTTAGTGGTTGCCAAACGGAAAAGGAAACTATTAGAAACAATAGTCCACAAAGATAATTGAGAAGTTGGGGGGGGGGGGGGGGGGGGGGGGGGGTGAATCATTTATCCAACAATTAGAACATTTATCTTCCTTAAATAAACTTAACCATTTAACCAAAGTAAACATAAACAATAACAAGCTGCATATAGACAATTACACCAAATATGTTAACTAGGGAAACCCTGGTGGGAATGATGCCCACAAGATGATGTACTAGAATAAATATTCCTTGTTAGAGGATGGACCATGTTAGGAGTCTATTACAAAATTTAGTACATATGAATCCCTATTAGGAGACTTTGAATCCCTATTAGGAGATTCCAACCCTATTAGGAGTTGTGCCAACCCTGTTAGGAGTTGTAGTACAATCTATGCAAGAAGAGCCCACTATCTAAATATGCAATTTCAACTACAAGAAGAGCTCACTAACCAAACATGTAATTTGCTATTATGTTCCTCTTTGCTCTATTTTGTCAATTGAACCAATCACTATCATATCTTGTAGACCAGGTTAAAAACCTCATATCCAAATATCAAACCTTAGATCATACAATTGGACCTTGACAATGAAGTTTCCTTCACTTCTGCTCTACTCTACTCAAATTTACATTTCACTCTCTCTCTGCTGCTTATAATCACTTCTCCATATCATATCCATACATTTTATGATAAAGGAAAATTTTCTTCATTTATATCGAGTCCATAATCTTTTTTTCCCTAAGTCAGTTATTAGACCTTCTCAATTAATCATTATAGACCACATTAAGAACATGTTATGCTTAGAGATAATATTAATCTTCCACCTTGCAACTTGAATATCTTTCTATACACCTAATATTATGATGAGAAAACTTAGCCATGTCATCACCAACATGTCTTCTTCACATCCTCAACCTTGATTCTAAGAATAACAATTTTGCTAAGAGATATAACAAGTTTACCAGAACATGCCTTTGTAAACTTTATCTTAGAAAAAATATCAACAAAACATACATAACTTCTTCTAGGCCTAAAATTCCTTCATCTGATGTTAACTTCACATACTAGATACTCAAAAGTATCTCCCATAACCTCAAGTAGTGTGAATACTCAACTAGTCATCGGTACCAACTTGATATTTCGATTGTTCTTCTGTTAGATACCATAGAAAACTACTATGTTGACACCAATGACAAACATAGTCATGAATACATAACATATCATCATAGTGGCATATGTTCAATACTCCCCCATAGGAATTTTTGACATTCTAGTCATGTTTTTTATTAGTGACATACACTTATATAGATTGTGAGTTCATACTGAGCATATTGTATAGTTAACAATATTAACCAAGCATTTTAGTTGCTACCCAGTCCTATCGATAAATTTTAGTTTGAACCAAGTCATTACAACAAAGTTGATGAACAGTAGTGTAAATTGAGCATTTCAGTGTATGCCAAGTTTAATAGTGCAAACTGAGTTGGGCAGTGGTTATTGACCTCACAATTGATGTGATATAAGTCTATTGTTAACTAGGCTACTCAATGTTAACCAAGAGACTCAGTTTATATCAAGCCCAAGGTGACAGTGTTTACCAAGCCATATAGTATAAACTGTTGGGACTGAAAATTGCATGGTCCATTTTTAGTCACATTTTGAAAATTTTGAGAAAATTAAACCCTATGAAAGCTCGATAATTGCATATGTACTCGACTGTTAGTCTAAGTCCCAAAAGATGTTCAATGTTTCTAGCACCTTCCATTCACTGTCTCTAAGTGTTTCATGAAGTTCAATGGTCATTTTGAGTCATTTGTTGAAGTCTTGTTTTAAGAAGTTGTCAAATCTGCATTTTCATCTAACTGTCAAACAGCGATAGGAGGCTGTGTTTGAACCCAAATATCTTTTGCCCAGAATTGTGTCATGACTCACCACTTTGGGAGTGTCTAGTATCCATGCCTAAGAACCAATGTTTCAGATTTTGAGTCATTTTGAGTCCGTTTGGCTAGGTTTTGAACCCATCAAAGTTGATCAGTTACTGTTTTCATTCATTTGCACTTTGCACCTAATTCTGGGAAGCCCTATTTGACAATGAATAACTTTTGACCAGTTGATCAAAATACTAAAATTCCTTTTGCATTACATGGTAGATGTTAGAGACTTCCTATGTTTCAATTTTTAAGTCTTGATGAATCTGTTTGATTAGTTTTCAAACGCGATTCCAAACGTAATTTATGACTTTTTACTGGTGTCAGCATTTGCAGATTTATCAGGACCCCTGTTCGAGATGTTATAACTTGAGATCCGTGACTAGTGAGATCAAATGGTTTGTACCATTTTATTTTCCTCTAAAGATACTACAAGCATGTCAGTTTTCAAGTCATGACGAATCCACCTGCAAACTTTTCCAGGACAATTCTATTTGCCAAAATCACTTTTCAGTCAGTGTTCCTAGTTGCAAAATTCTGAGTAGCCCACTTTGACTGATCACCATTTGGGCCTTGTTTTTCATCATGAGCCTAAATTTTAGATCCGTAATGTCCTCATGACAGAGAATGAGTGTCCCAGTTTCCATTTCCCCATGTGCTCATTTGCCTAATTTTCCAAGCCAATTCTGAACCTAGTTTATTTCTTTCTGACGTATTTATCTTGTAGGTAATTCTGAGAAGGCACCTTTGACAGAAAATATCTTTTGACTGGGAATTCATCATAAGATGAGATTCGACAGGGTGAAATTATATGGGGCAGAGAATTAGTAGGTCAGGTTTTAGAGCCTGGTCAATTGTTCAGGTCAGTTTTTAAAGGCAGTCAATAGACCTCCTGGCACCAAACTCATAGTTTGCAGAAAGTGATAAATTGAGTTTTTAATGATCATGCTATGATTAAAATTGATTCCAATCAGTTTGAAAAGGTCGGTGGATCACCTTGGAATTTCAGTTGTTCAAAAATGAAATTTTTTTAGTCAAACCGGCTTTGGGGGCCCGACTAAGTGATAATAAACATGCTAGGTGATGATAAAGGAGACTTTGTGGGTATTGTTGCTCGTGAGATCAAATTTGGGAACGTTGTTGTTTTGAAAACATCCAAGGATCTAATGAATGGAAATCTCTCTAATACAGAATGTGCACCTAGCTTGCAACTTGTTTGTACTGGAGGTCATTACTTTTGTCATCTTTCCTTGGACTAAGTTTTGAAGTTTATGAAAGCAATGAGACTTGGGATGTGTTGATCTTCCAGTATTTGAGGGGGATTTGTAGCAGGGAGAGTAGCCTAATTACTTGTTTTTCACCTTGTTGCTACTCCTCAATAAGGAAACAGAGCATCCAAGATGCACATCAATAAAGAAGCTCCACGCTGGTGTAAAAGGAAATAGTAACAAGCAAGCTAGAGCAGATAAGAAAAGAGCAAAAATCGTGGCATAACAAGAACATACCTGCAAGAACAATACCATCCACGTAATGAGAGGAATTCTACAAGGAAAGCACACATAACATAGTCAATATCAAACCACACAGCTATAAAGAGAAGTTTCCCTACACATCATGCAAGCCATAGAGACCACACTTTTAAAATACAACCTGCCAAATCTGGGAAGCTCGCATGTGGAGGCAGTGCAGTGAGTTTGGGTGTCAAGAAGAGATAGGTGTCATCAGTAGAGAAGCCACACCCACAGCAGATGAAAGGATCTGCTAGCAGTCCACCCGTTGAATTTTGCAATGAATTTGGCCTTGATGGCGATAATGGAAAAGGTAGAGGCTGGAGGTGTGAGTGCGTTCAAAGGAGTCCAGCTCTGTCATTTTATCAAAACATATAACGTAGAATGCAAGGAAAGTGTTAAACCAGTTATCCCATATGCGTTGTGGGAAAGGTATTAAAAGTCTTTAAATACACAACTTTACAATGACTACATTGTCTTGAGTGGACATTTAATATAGGCATAGCAAGCTTGTGTGGGGCCTATTCGGCCAGGTTGGTGGAAAGAAAAAGAGTCAATTTTGTGATAGTCAACGCAACAAGATTTCCATATGGTCGAAAAGATTGAAAGATTGAAAATAATACGTGCGATCCTACGGCCAGTCAGGAGATCAGAGGTTAAATTATTAAGGATTCTCGATGCTACACAAAGCTTCCCGTAGGATCGGGAGGAAATTTTTAAATGGTTACGTTGTTACGCTTAGGTCGTAAGATCAAAAGGAAAAATCCTTCAGTGTGAGAACGTAGAGGTAAAGCCTTAAGTATTACAGTGTTACGAAAATTGAGACGTCATATGGACGTGAATCAAATTTTGAGCTTCTCTGGATTTACATGATTGGTCGTGAGAACGTAAAGGCATTTAAAGCCCGTATGTGCGTCAAAGAAGTTTCAGGTGCTCGCGATGCTACAGGGGTATATGGGATATTAATAAAATATTAATATCTCCATTGAAGGTGTATGATCGTAAATTCAAATGAATGGGGCTTCCGGTGCTACCAGAAGGAAATAAGATTAATTAATTAATTAATTATAAATACCTCAAAAGGTCATAGCCAATCAACATCTACCACATGGCGACAACAAATTGAAGGAGACATGATATTGAAAGTAAAATAAAATTTCAAGGAGAATCAACGCATAAGATGGAAAATTGAAATGTATTTAAATTTTTATATAGTTTAGACTATATACTTTTTAAATTTTTCATTTTAAATGGTCTGATTCAGTCATGGGAATCAGATTTTCAAATTGCCATATCGGGGGCATTTTTTATCAGAAACAAGCAGTGCAACATACCGTTGGAACCGGGAGAAAGTAAATTTTCTGAATTTGGGATCAGATTTTGTACAGGTCTTCACTGGTTCAGTCTGTAAGCAGTTTTGTGAAATTTGGGGCATTCTCAATGCAATGAACAGATTTGATCATAAAGTATCAAAGGTGGTTGCAGGGCAGTTTTGAAGGCCTAGTAAGGTCTGAATATGAAGGAAATTAGTTCCAAAATATTTCATTGGCTTTTAAAGAGTCATTTTTAAAACTGATTTTCATCTTTACTGTGAGTAAAATATCAAGAATCAAATCAAAAATTTGTTCAATCATAGTTTCAAATATTTGATGCTTTTAGAGCCATAACTGAAAGGGATTTGATTCAGCATTGGAGGGAAAAGATCTGAAAGTTGTTTTGAATCTGTTGAGAGGGTTTTTTTAGGTGGACAGATGTTAGTTGCAGATTCAGATCTGGGAATTAACTTCTCCTATATCTTTCTGTTCTTTCTCTATTGAAGGGGTTCTAGTTTTTTGTTACTGGGAGACCACTGTTGGTAGAGAATTTGCAATCATTCTATAAGACCATTCCTTTGGATCCAGAACTGTGATTCCACCTCTATTCTTCAGCAATTTTTCTCATGTGAACAGCAGTAGTGCAGATAATACAGATAGTTCTGATACATTAGGTTGTTTCATGTTTTAATTTCATGCATCTAAATGTATATTTTCAAAGAAAATGAATACATATGAGCAACATTTCTTTAGTTTCATTCTAGTTTTTGTCTCTTGTCTCATTAATCTGTAGTCTTATGTAGTCTTGGAACGAAGAGCTGAGATCAATTTGCTTCCCCTTCAGGTTGTATGTCTGATATATTTTGTTGTTGGAACAAAGTGTCAAGTAAATGCTTAATGTGTTTGACAGGGTTACTGGTTATGCTGAGAAGGATAGTTTGTGATAATGAGATTTGAGTGAACATTGATGTCTGAATCACAAGGTGATTAGATAGATCTGATGTCTGGGTATACAGAATATGTCCTGACGTCACAGATGTATGTTTTCAATTCATGGAATTGCCCAATGGATCAGGCACTGATTAGAGATATGATCATTAGGTTTTGTTTCATGTTTGAGGTTTTGTTGAATCAACATCATTAAGCAAATGATCTTTAATTTTAATGTTGAAGAGCTATAATAGAATGCCCTCACTCAACTTATGAGGTTCTTAGATCTACATTTAGCTACTGTAGATTGATGATTATTTCATGAGTTATCAGGAGAAATAAGGGTTTTATCTGCTTCATGTTAGATTTAGTGTATGCTTTGATAACTGGTACCATATAAAGAATCCACCAGTCTACCCGCCTAGGTTTTGCAGAGCCTAAAGAAGAAGAAGGGTTATGCCTTATAGTTGGCCTGGTGTTTGAATGGGCATGTTGAAAATGGGAGTTAGCTGCCCCTAGATATGTTTTGTTCTCATCAAGGTAATTGGAAATGGGTAACATTTTCAAACACCAACATGAATCAAGAGACTCAGTTTATATGTCAAGTTTCATAGTATTTCCCAAGTCACTAGTGTAGATCGAGTTCAAGACTACTTGGAAATGATTAGTATGGACTGAGCTTTTATGTCTACCAAGTGCATGATGATGTCAAGCATTGATAGTAGATACTAAGTATTAGAACCTCACCAAGTTAGTCTTTAGAGCCCAAGTTTCTACACTTTGGCCGACTTTGTGATATTTTTGTAAATTTGTACTATGGCTAACTTTGTAATTATGTAAATTGGATTGATATATATGTAATTTATTGTATCAAATCCAAATAAGAAGCAAGGAAGTAATGTAATTATCATAGAAGAACATAAGAGTGAATTACAAAGGATACAATAGTATAAGAAGCAACAAAGATTCATGTATCACAGCAAGGTAATTTGTACACTCAGAGGAATCTCATTCAACAAACTAAGTTGTAGATTAGAGATCAGCTACTATTTTATCCTAATAGGTGGATCAGTCAAATCCTTTAACAAGGTAGACCTAATAGTCTTATATAAATCTCTTTACTGAGTGCATACTTCATTGTATGTTTGTAAATCCTTTTGCAAGGTGAACCTAGTAGTCCTTATTGCTCCTAATAGGGAAAATCATTAGAAGTGATGATTGTAAGCCTTAACATGCCAAATTTATACTGCAGTACTAAGGCTTGTGGGTATCATCCCCACCCCAATTTTACTTTCTATTTGGATGATTTTTGGGTAACCAAATCTTGTGTTAAAGTGTTCTATATGCTTTCATTGTTTTCAATTTTCTCATGCATGAAGTTAGATCAAAATTCATATAAAAGATTAATTGCTAATTGGGATTAAAGTTTTAGAAGTTATTGATTCACCTCTCCCCTCTCAGTAACTTAGCTTGTCATAATGTTTTTAACAATTGGTATTAGAGAATTATGGTTCTTAGTAAAAATTTTAACAACTTCAGCAAATATCAAAGGCAATGGAGGTATTCAAACTTGACAAAGCTATTGACATTGAGAAGCTAGATTTGGAATTGGCCATTGTACAACTCAAGAAAGCAAAAGAGAAATCTCCCAATTCCTAAAAAGAAGAAAAGATCTTACAATCCAGATGAATGATTCACTCTACATTGAAGAAGGAATTGAAGACATCTATCCAAGCAATTTAGATGAAGTTGATGAAGCAATCAAATAACTATTGGAAAAGAATAGTATTCTTCAAGAAGAAGTAAGAAAACTAAGAAGAGAGCAAGAAATTTAGTTAGTAATATTGTGTGAAGTCATGGAAGAGAAAAATAAGATAAGAGAAGAGATAGAAGGAAAGAACAATGAAATCCAACAGCTATCTCTTTAGTAAGAAAACTTCATTTATCAACTCACCAATGCAAATGAAGAAAGCATGAACCTAAGATTAGAGAATGAAAGATTGCAGAATGATCTAAACATTGAAAGTCAAACCAATGAAAGAATGTTGAAATCCCAAGCAAACATGAATCAATTGAATGAAGAAAGTCACTTTAGACAAAAAAGAAAGGCAAGAATTAGATATATAGAAGAAGGAGAATCATCCAAGCAAGGAGCTCAAAAGAACCAAAAACCTACTTGTAGTCACTATGGTAAGATAGGTCATACTTTAAACAAATGTTAGAGCAATAGGAAAGAAAAATTCAATGGAAAGTGCTACAATTGTAATCAACATGGTCATAGAGAAAATGAATGCAAAGAGAAACCAAAATTTGAAGGTAAATGTCATAAATGTAAGAAACATGGGCACAAGTTATCAGAATGCAAAACCAAGATATTGAGTTTAGTAGAACAAATTGTGAAAGCTATATTTGGTTGTGACTATGAAACTTGTTGCAAATGTCATTACTGTGGATAATTTGGACACATTGGAATGAATTGTGTAAAGCATCACATGAGAAAAAGAGATAATACTGAAAGTTGTTCCATTTTTACAAAATGTGGTCATCTTGCCAAGAACTGTATGAACACTGAAAGAATAGAAGATAAAAAGAAGGCAAAAGATGATAACATCAAAAAATAAATAAGACAACAATGGGTTCCAAAGTCTACCAAGAATGCAAGTCAAAGAAATGATGAACAAGTCACTTAAGAATTGGGTGACTCTACCATTTCCACTTGATTTCTCAAAGGAAAACTAGAATTAGGCTACCAAGGAAGACATATAAATAAGTTCCAATTGATAGGACAAAAGATCCATATCAGCATTCACGATGAAAAGGGATCACCAAGTAAGAAGTACCAGTTACTACTTGAGTTACCTTCCTTACCAAGTAAAGTTAGGTCATAGACTCTACCAAGTGAGGTCGGGAGTAACTAAGTTCTATATGGTTACCAAATGATGGAAGACTCTACTAGGTAATTAATGCAAGAAAAGTGGATGAAAGTCTGTCAATTTGATCTAACATTCATAAAAGGTATTTATAGGAAAATTTGATAAAATGAAATAAATCAAAGTCATTTTTACCATATTTTTTGAGAGCAAATTGTGCAGAGTGATCTTCAAGAGAATTCAAGAAATTTGAGGAAATTGTTATCAAAATTTTTGAATTCTCTCAAACTCTATTGAGTGAAGATGCAACTACCAGTAGTAAGGTGAAAAGAGGATTAGATATGTTGGTTTGGGGTGTAGAATGGAAAGCACAAAACTTCAAGATCACTCCTACCATAACTAAAACCCTAGATCCAAGTAGAGCATAATCACAAATCCATACTAAGGTACTGTTGATCAATGATATCTATTCTCATTTTAAATGTGCAATTCAAGATATTGGTACTCTAGAAATGGATGAATGTTTAAAGGAGTTATGTGTTGATTGCATTTTAAAACTTGAGCACCAACATCTTGATGCCAAAGGTTTAACCCATATTCCTCACATGTCTCATGATTTCCAAGTGAAATGGCTTAGGTTTATCCTCAGTCGTGTGCATAATGGATAGTTGTGGTTGGAGCAACCAATATTGATTACCAAGAAGATGATCTATAGGATCACTAGTCTCCCTATCTTGGCTAGAGAAAAAATGACTAATACCCTAGGTCAGGTTGAACTGAAGAAGAAAACCCTAGCCAAGTGGGATGGTAGGGGAATGAAAATAAGTAGTATCACTGACATGGAGTTAAATTTTGGTATTCATGTCATTGCACATAAGTGTTGATCTTAGATTGGTTTTGACAATTGAGTGTCAACACATTTAAGATATTTACTAAGTTCATGCTGAACTAGTAACACATGCTGAGTATAATATGTATAGATGTTGAGTTGCAATGAGTGTCGAGTCACTTGTGTGCTTAGCATTGGTATTATCAAGTGTCGAGTAACAAAGAATGGACCTAGTTGTTTGTGATGGCACAAACAACTATGTAAACCATTTTAAAGCCAACTTATGAATATATCTCAAAGCTTTGAAGATATGATCAAATTTATTTGGATTCCCTATGCGATCAAAATGCAACCAATTAGAAAAAATGGAAGAAATTAAGCAGGAAAATGAATGAATCTTAGTCATAGATTCATACCTAACCTTAAGCCACCAAAGTCTTTTTAAAGGGAGATGAAGTCCTATAATTTAGAGCAAATGTACATGTGAGGATGTGATGCAGGAAAATATTTGAAGGAAGTAAAAGGGGTGAATTTGTTAGTAAACATTCAAGGTGACTTAGAAGTGTGAAAGAATTGTAAAATCAATTTGCATAATAGAGGATCGAGGAAATGACATTTTCATATCTGATCAAGAGGATCAAGGTGGATAGAACTACAATTTTAAATTAGCAAGAAAAAAGTTGTAAGTGTATCAGATCACACATTCTACTATTACTTTCTTACAACTATATCAATAAGGTGAAATCCTTTGGACTAAGGTTGACTTAATAGTTATTATAAAAATCCTTTAACAAGGTGACATTCCAAGTGAGTGTTCTAAAGTTCTTTAGCCAAGAACACTTCTAATAGGGTATTAAAATCCTTTAATAGGGTAGGATATAAAAATCCTTTGTAAGATTTTAATAGGGCAGGCCTTTCAAAGGGTAGATTAGGGAAATGGTCAAACTATGTAACCTTAACAGGTGAACATTATTGCTAGATAGTAGTGAAGAATTATGGGTGTCATCCCCACCCCAGTTTTACCTTCTCATTGGAGGGTTTTTGGATAATCATATCTAGTGTCAAGTGTTTATGTGCATGCATTTACTTTACATGTTATTTCAATATGTTAATGCATGGATTGTTTTAAAGTTAAACGTTTTATTGGTTAAAGATTAGTACTTTTGATTCACCCCACCAACCCCTCCCCCCCCACCCTTGCCTCTCTTAGAAGTAGATATTTCCCATTTGTATTTCCAAAAATTGGTATTAGAGTTGAGTTCTCATCAGGAGAAGCCCTATAGCTTTGAGAAAAGATCTTGAAATAGAATTTTACAAGTTGGGAAAGACTATTGAAAATTAGGAGATTGAGATACATCTCTTACTACAACAACTGAATGAAGCTAGAGATGCCTTGAGAAGTTTGCTAAAGAGAAGGGAAGAGATTTCTATGGCAAAAAATGGCATGCAATACAAAGAGATTGACTCCACAAAGTTATTTGCAAATGGTAACTCCTATGAATTTGATGCAACAATTTCAAATCTCATGGAAAAGAATAGAGCACAAGCTGAAGAAATAAAAAATCTTAAGTTGAAACAAGAATCACAAGCTATACTTCTATGTTAGGTGATTGAACAAAAGAAGAAAGCTATAGAAGACAAGGCCATGATTGAAGAAGACAAAAAAAATTTAGCAAAAAAATTGGAAGAAAAATCAGTAGAGCTATCCAAGATCTCAAACATGTAATTGGACACCCTATGCCAAATGATGAATGTTCATCATGAGTTGAATGTCAAGGACATTTGGATAACTATATTGAAGTTGTAGAATGATTACCTACAGAATGACCTAAAAAGAGAAAAGGAGTTTTCTGAAAGTTTCAACAAACCAAATGAAGCCATCAAGTACTTTGAGCAATTATTGAAATTCCCTAGATCCAATAAAGATACACCAGGATTGGGCTACATAAGCATTGAAGAAGAAGAATCATCCAAAATTGCTCAGGAAATATACAATAAAGGTAAGAACTCTAAACCTACTTGTCATCATTGTGGTAAGCAAGGACATACATCTAATGTTTATAGGAACAAGAATGCTAGTTAGAATGCTAAGCCAAAGAACATGACTTACTATCACAAGTGCAACAAATAAGGTCACTAGGCACATGAATGTAGAACCACAACCATGCATGGACCAAAATTTGAAAGACATTGCTACAATTGTTAGAAGTTTGGACACAAAGCCTTGAATGTAGATCCAAGTCCACATGGTCATCAAACAAGCCAACAAATAGAAGAAGCTATGAAAAATCCTATGAAAACTCCTATCACTAGGATTACAATACAAGATATAGCTGTCATTATGTCAAGAGTATGGACATATCTCTAAGAATTGCATAAGAACACATTTCAATGGTAACTACAATAGATGGTTGAGTCAAACTACATGCTTTAGCTATTTGAAGACTAGTCATATTAGCAAGCACTACCCAACAAGGACAAGGGCACCTAACTCAGAGTTCAACAAAGGAAAAGGTAAGGTAGATTTTGAACACACTAGAGGAGAGATGAAAAAAACATGGAGGAAGAAAGATGGATGTAGCTCATCAAATGAAGGGATCACTTCACCTGATAGGTCAAGTGGTCACATCTCATCAAATTAAGCAAAAAGAGGTATGTGGGACTAATATTTAAAATCTTTTATCATACATTAGTTCCAAAAGAAGTTAGTAATGAAAAAGATATTTTAGCATGAAGAAAGATGCAAGATAATAAGGAAAATCCAAGGTCAAATCTTCAATTTTTACATTACTGTCAAGTGTGAAAAGTCCTCTTCAATTGTCAAGTAAAGCACTAGTATGTGTCATGCTATTAGCCAAAGTTAGTTGAAGTTGAGTTAGTAGTAGCTACCAAGTGAGGTAAATTTCTATTATGTCAAGTAAGGGTAATTCTTATAGTTGTCAAGTGATGGTAAAATCAATAAATGCTGAGTAAAATAGAAATTGCATTGAAATGAAGTTTACAGCTGTACATGTACCATGCAATAAATATTATATTTTGAAAGGGTATAAGGTTGAATTTCACATTTTTTGTCATTACAAAAATAGAACAAGAGCAAGCAGAGTGAAGAAGCAATTTATAAGCAAGAGTGAAGCATTTGCATGAATCATAGTGAAGATCGAGTGTTAGTTCATCGACTTCAAAGGTATTCTTCATCTATCGAGCTACATAGTTTTCCTATTTTTTAAACTCTAGCTTACATAATGACCTCAAGTTCAAAGAATATAAAGGAGAAGGAACTATTAAAAGTTTAATTAGTCAGTAACAAGGTCAAACAACCAAATTTTAGGGCCATACCAGAAGTTGCTTATAAGAATGACCTAGTAGGTGCATTATCTATTATTCCACCTAAGGTTGTCATGGTCCAAGATGTGAGGAAATGTTATAATTGCAAGGTAGGATGGATTGGAGACATGGAAATCAAACAAGCATATGATAGATTGTGCAAAAATAGAGAGTTGAAGGAGGAATTCAAAATTGTAGAGAGAAAGGGCCTAACTCATGCCCTAGATTTTCTAACAGTTTTCAAAATTGAGTGGATCAAAATTATTTTGAGTAGAATATATGATGGTTGTCTATGGCTAGAAGGTGGACCCATCAAAATCTCAAAGAGAACTATACATAGGGTTATTGGATACCCAACCCTAGATTGGCCCAAGACATTGAGGAGCGATTCTAAAGAGGTGATTGAGAAAAATAGAGGAGCCAAGTGGAACAAGTGTAGACTGACTATTGATAATATCACAGATCCACTTGTTGACTTTGAAGTTAGAGTCATATCACATAAATTTTATTAGTCAAGCCAACCAAATAGTGTTACTTGTATAACAGTTGATGTAGGCTATAAGATAGTCAAGAAAGATCATACCTATGATCTTGCAAAACTCCAATTGCAACAAATAACAGAAAACCTAGGAGCAGTAAGGACGTTAAAGAGTGCTCAATGTAAGTATGGTTCAATATTGATATGTATATATTTTGATCTGAAAAATGAGTTCCCATCTTTTAGTAGAGTAGGATGGAAGACCAATAGTTCAGTTGCTATGCAAATCAATGAGTATATTGAGCAAGTGGGAGAGAATTTTGAGCTAGTAATGACTAGCTATTTTGAAGACTTCAAGTAGTCCATGAAATAGAGGTTGAGAATTCCTATTTCTCTAGTAGAGCAATATTACAATGATATTTTCTTTCTTGTAGATATTGACTACACTTTCATCCAACCTGGAGTACCTAGTGTTAGATGGTTAAGGCCTCTAGGTTATGAAATAAATATTGATGAAACTTCAACTGCTATCACTACACTTCTTACTGAAAAAGTTGATAAGACTACCAAAATTTTTGGTAATTATGATTTTGTAAAGTCAAAGGTAGAGATGGAACTAAAAATAACCTCAACTTTGAAGAAGAAAGATAAAATGGTGAGAAAATTAAAAGCTAAGTTTGGGGAAGAATATGAAGAAGAAGAAGAAGAGGAAGAAGTGGTATAAGGTCAAGAACCTCTTGCTTTGACCCAAGGAATGGGTGAGGATTAGGAAGAAGAAGGTGTTGAGGGAGAAGATTCCAAGGAAGCACCAGCCAATCCACAACCAAAGAAAAGAAAAGCCAAGACATAGCTAGTTGCACAACCAAAGGTAAAGAAGACTACAAAGCCTAGTGCAATAAAGCCTATAGCTCCAACAACAAGAGCTACTATAAGAGAAACTACTCAAAAAGCCAAGGAGCAAGCCAAAGAGAAAACTAAGGCTACTAAGTAGACTAGTCCTATGTAGAAGAAACCAAGAAGAAAATATGTAGCACAACTAGAGATAGATAATGAGAAGAAATAATTAGAGGATGCAAGCCAATTTAGAATGGTAAGTCTTGCTCCCAAATTTGATCTTGAAAACATTTGTGATAATGTTGGGGATAATGCAAATTTGATAGGTTTGAAAAATATTGAATTTGGTAAACTTATTAGACAAGATCAAAACATGATTGAAGAATCTGTATATGCCATGATGGCAAAATTCAAGAACACTCCTCTTGAATTTTATAACACAATGCCTAAAGAATTATACACCATTATTTAGAATAAGTGGCACTATTGCCTAAATATGGAAAAATAAATAAGAGAATCTACTTTGGCACAATAGATGCCAGAATTGTCAAAAGAAAAAATAACTAAGGCCAATAAGAAATATGGTAGCAGATCTGCACCAAAGTACAGGGCATTTAGAATTTTATAGAATAGAATTGAAGATGTTGTGAAGAAATCCAAACAAATGTGGAGGTTAACATATGGTTTAACAACTGTCAAAGAAGGAGAAGCAGATCCCTTTGAGGGAAGAAAAAATGAGGAAGAAGGTGAGGAAAAAGAAGAAGAAATAGAAAAAGAGAAAGAAGATACTAGTATGGAGGAGATACAACAAAATAAAAATGAGATGGAAACAACTGATGAGCAACAAGTAGAATAGAGTGTTGAAGACTCACAATTGCTAGCCATGAGTCCTCCCCATGACACAACACAATTGTAGAGACTATAATAGTGAAAGATGTTCTTGAAAAATCAACTCAAAACATCAATCCATTAATTAACGAGGATTTGGAAAAGATACTTGGCCAATCCACATTACAAGAAAGGTTATGTGAAAATCCTATATTGGTCAATGTGGATGAACTACAAAAGGTAGTAGCTGATATACCAAGGGAAAAGATGAACACACAAGAACCACCTATTGCCATCCCTACAGCTACCAATGCTCAAAAAATAATACAAATAGAGGGTAATCCATAAAGGTTGACACTACTACAAAAGTTGATGAAGTTTAGACTACAAAAGTAAAGGAGCCTACAAAAGAAACACAAATAGGATAGACAAATGATTATGTTCCTAAGGCAAAAACTCAAGATGCAACTCAAATAATTGTGATTGATCAAGGAAAATATAATGAAGAAAAGGAAATACCCAAGGAAAGGTAGTAAGAAGCTATAAAAACATTGGTAAAATTACCAACATCTGGCACTCCTACTAAAATCCTTCAGGAGCTAAGCACTAATGCAATACCACTATAGATTTCAGCACTAGGCTCTAGCTCAACAAAGGTTGCAAAGGTATTTCACTATGGTGATGCATTTTTATATGAAGACATAGTGATACCCAAATATGATTAGGCAACCATGACATTAGAATAGATCAATACAATGCAAGAAGCATTGGAGACAAATAAAATCCAAGAGATACTTAGGAATGATTATAAATAGAGGCAAGCACTTCAAGAGATCAAAGACATCTTTTTAGATGCTTTTAGCTGGCAAACACTTGATGAATCCAAACTCACATTAGAAAAACTATAAAAAATTATGGAATAGGTGACTGATGAAGACCAGGATACCAATATTAAACTCATGGAATGGTCTAAAAAGAAATTCCAAGGGAAAGTCAATGAGAAAATATTTTGTAGAATAGCACTATCACAAGTTGAGTTGGCTAACAAAATTGAAAAAGTGAAGAAAGTACTTGAGAACATATTCTCATTATACAAAAAATTGTGTGATACCTCACTCTTCACACAAGAAACAAGCCATAGAATTCTAAGTTTGGAAAGAAACTAAAAATTTTAGGTATGCAATTGCCCCAAAATCTAGCTCAAAGTGAGAAGCATTTTCATTTAGTGCTTCATACACAAAATCAACTAGTTGTGTTAACAGTAGAAGAGGCTAACATAAGAGCCAAGTTGATTAATATACAAGCCTCTCTTACCCCTCATATGGAAATACTCCAAAAGGAAATAGCATATGAAAAATTAGTGTTAAAGAAAGACCCCAATCTTTCAACATTGGATGGACTAGTTCATCTTGCAATAGAGACATCTATCTAGATAAAATCCTTAGATGTTTCTTTATACAATTGGGATACTACTTTAAAGATCATAATGGAAGTCCACAAGAACTTTTTGGACAAATACAAAATTAGTGTATAGACCCTCTGACATCGGTGTCAAAAAGGGGTACATAATAATAAATAAAAAGGGGAGACAAATATGAAAGGGGGAGATAATAAAGAAAAAAAGGGGGAGCAACTAGAAAAAATAAAGTATATTAGACAAAAGAAATGTCAGTACTTTTGAAGACAAAGAGTATTAGCATGCTACTTAGAGAAGAGAAGAAATTTTGGATACAAAATGAGCACATTAACTTAGGGGGAGTTACACAAATTTTGAACAAAATTTTGAGGTATATGAGTCTATTACAGAATTTTGAAAATTTTGAAGTTTTGTCTATATGCCAAGTTGTAAATGTATTATACATGAGAAGATTAGATTCATTATGAATAGTTAAGTGTTTTTAACACTCATGTCAAAGGGGGGGACTGTTGATCTCAAATTGGTTTTGACAATTGAGTGTCAACACACTTAAGATATTTACTAAGTTCATGCTGAACTAGTAACACATGCCAAGTATAATATGTATAGATGCCAAGTTTCAATGAGTACCAAGTCACTCATGTGTCGAGCAATTCAAATGTTGAGTGAACAATTGATGCTGAGCAAGTTCAAGTGCCAAGCAAGACAAAATTATAGTAAGTGTTGAGTATCGGTATTATCAAGTGCCGAGAAACACAAAATGGACCTAGTTATTTGTGATGGAACAAACAACTATGTAAACCATTTTAAATCTAACTTATGGATAGATCTTGAAGCTTTGAAGATAAGATCAAATCTATTTGGATTCCCTATGTGATCAACATGCAACAAATCAAAAAAATAGAAAGAATTATGTGGGAAAATGAATGAATCTCAGTTGTAGATTCATACCTAACCCTAAGCCACCAAAGTCTTTTTAAAGGGAGATGAAGCCCCATAATTTAGAGTGAATTTACATGCAAGGAAGTGATGTGAGTGAATAATTGAAGGAATTAAAAGAGGTGAATTGATTAGTAAACATTCAAGGTGACTTAGAAGTGTGAAAGAATTGCAGAATAGAGGATCGAGGAAACAACACTTTCATTTCTAATCAATAGGATCAAGATGGATAGAACTCAAATCTAAAATCAACAAGGAAAAAGTTGTAAGTGTATCAAATCAAACATTCTATTGTTACTTTCTAACAAATGTATCAGAAGGGCAAAATCCTTTGGACTAAGGTTGATTTAACTATCATTGTAAAATCCTTTAATAGGTGGACATTCCAAGTGAGTGTTCTAAAGTCCTTTAGCTAGGAACACTTCTAATAGGGTGTTAAAATCCTTTAATAGGGTAGGATCTGACAATCCTTTGTAAGCTTTTAACAGGGTAGGCCTTTCACAAGGTAGATCAGGAAAATGGTTAAACTATGTAACTTTAACAGGAAAACTTTATTGCTATAGTAGTGAACAATTATGGGTGTCATCCCCACCCCAATTTCACCTTCTCATTGGAGGGTTTCTGGATAACCATATCTAGTGTCAATTGTTTATGTAGATGCATTTACTTTACATGTTATTTCAATATGTTAATGCATGCATTGTTTTAAAGTTAAAAGTTTTATTAGTTAAAGATTAGTACTTCTGATTCACAACCCCCCTTCCCCCCCACTAGAAGTAGACATTTCCCATTTGTATTTCCAACAATAAGATGTGCAATTTGAGTAGGTTGAATAGTGTGTTGTGTGAAGCTGTGGACCTGGCATACAAGGTAGTCAAGAATAACCTTTCTCTTGACTTTGCTGAGCTACTGTTCAATCAATTCAATAAGAACATGGAAAGCATCAGGACATCAAAGAACAACCTATGAAAGTTTGGCTCACTTTTGACATGCTTATTCTTTTATACTCAGAAATTCTTTCCATCAAAAGGTACTATTGTTTGGAGGAAAGATGTGTCAGTACTCTATCAGATTAATGAATATATTACTAAAATGGAAGAAAATTACACCAGTATCATGGATAATTATTTTGATGTATTCAAGGAGAAAATGAATAATAGATATTGGATCCCCAAGAAACTAGTTGAGGACTATAAAGATGATTTTTTTTTATGGTGGATAGTGATAAGGTATACATTTAGGTAGCTAGGCCTAGAATTGCATGGGTGAAACCTATAGGATATGAGGTAAACATTGATGAAACAAAAGATATAATTGAGGCATTGATTAATGAACTAGTTGAAACCAAGGTTATATATTTGGCACATGTGATGAGGCTAAGGCCAAATTAGAACTAGAGATTAAGCTCCCTCACATGGTGAACAAAGGCAAGAAAAGGATTGCCAAGTTGAAAATAAGTTTTACTGTCCTGTTAACTAAGGGAAAAAGTGAAGATGAAGAAGTAGAGGATGAAGAATCATAGGAAGAGGATCCATTGAAGAAAAAGGACAAGGTAATCATTACTAAGCCAGCTAAAACTATAGTATTCACTAGGAGATCCTAAGAAAGTAGATACAAAAGAGGGAGACATAATCTTCAAGAGGTCTCTGCCCATATTTTAGGAGAAGATGAAAGCAATTGAATTAGGTGTAGGCATTGTAAACTTCAAATCACTCAAGTATGAGATCATAATAGCTGATGAGAAGAAAATGGAAGATATGTTGATATCCAAGATGCACAAATGGAAATACTCACCTGACCAACTCACTTAGTAGATTCCCAATGCATTAATGGAAAAAATCAAGCCAGGATGGGAATAAGTAATGAAAACTGAAAAGGACATTCATGAGTAAGCCTTGAAACAACTCTTTCCAAATCTAAATGGTAAGGAAGTGAAAGAATCTCTAAAGAAAAATGAAGAAAAATTAACTTTAAGTTTCAATACTTGTCTTATTTTGTTGAATGAAATAGAGCATGTTGTGAAGAATGCAACAAATACATGGGAGAATGTATATCTTCTTCATAAACCAAGTGATTTTCTAGTAGGTATAAGTGACAAAGATGATGATGATCAAGAAAAGGATGAAGAGAAAGATGATGATGAAGTAACACATTTTGATAATGAGGATGATGAAGAGGAACAAGAGTAAGAGGCTACTAGGTAAGATACATAGGATGTTGAGGATATTGACCTAGTTAAGATTTTTGTAGTGGTTATAGCCTCACTTCCCTACTCTCCATGCAAAATGTTGACAACACCAAGCATAGAGACAACCTTAGCAGGATTAATTGTGACTAACACTATAAGCACAAACATACAATCAAATTTTGCACCAGTCCAACTCAATACATCATTGACTAAAGTATCAAACACTTCATCTACCAAGCTGTAGATTCTTCCCTCTTCAACATTTTTGGACACATCAATTTTGGCTACAACAGGTATTATATCTACTAGAATTTCTATAATGAGTGCAATATTAATTTTTTCAGTAAGCCCTACTATTTTAACCATTGTTTCCATTCCAAGAACACATGCAATTAGTGTAAGGAAAGTTGAGACCAAGCCTCAACTGAGCATAAATTTTTTGGGTAAAGGTAAAGAAAAGGAGGAGGATGTAGATCTTGATGAGGAAATTGTGATTCCTAATTGGGATATTTCAAAACTCAATCCTAATTAAATGCAAACCTTCAAAGAATTACTCCAAAAGAAAGTGAAGTAGTAGAGGCTAAGAGAGGAAAGAGAGAAATAATTTAAAATCATTGAAGATGCCAAGAATATTTTGACAAAGGCTTTAGGTGTAGAGGTTGATTCTTCTCAACTAGTTTTGTGCCAGTTGGTAGAAGCAATCTAGAATTATAATAAAGATTTAGATGGACAAGACAAGTTATTATAGAAAGTAGAGAAAAAGTTTAAGAATAAGGTCTTAGAACTTATTTCTCAAAAGATTTCCATTTACCAAGTAAAATTATCTACTATTTTGAGTTCTTTGGAAACTTCTTGTACTAATGTAACTTTACTTTTTGGTAAATTATGTGATATTTCAAGTTTTATAAAGGAAATAAAAGACAAATTGTCTAAAATTGATGAAGATCTAAAGGAAAGTGTAGATTAGTTGAAGCTTAACCTAAGTTCTAGCTCTAATCACTTGAAAAAGATCAGGTTTTTGATAGATATACAAGAAGAATTTCTTAGAGAAGAAGCTAGCATAAGATAAACTTTGGTAGATATTCAAAATATGGTTCTCTCTAACATGGATGCACTAAAGAAGCATATTGCATATTAAAAAAATATCATCCATGATAATATTTCTCTATTGTAGACCACATGATTGAACTATCAATAGAAGTGCAAGTGGCATTGCACACAAGCAGGGTCTTGCAAGAGAACTGTGACAAGATTTTAGCACTCACACTAAAGGTACATTCAGACTTATTGTCTCATTTTGGCATTATATGTAAATATATATAGTATAAATCTTTGGCATTAATGTCAAAAAGGGGGAGAAGTTATAAGATGATATAAAGAGGGAGAAACTATAGAAGTCATGAAGAAAAAGATGTAAAAAGATAAGAGGAGAAGATAGTAGGAAGAGTGTAAAGCAAATGTATATTGTATGTATGGTATACTATATATTATACTATGGAGGAAGCATTTCCATGTATAGAAATGTACCATTTACAAAATAAATTTTGAAAATTCTCAAAAATAGTATACTCTACCAAGTTGGAGATATAAGGTGATGGATAATTCAATTTTCACTGATAAGTGTTTTTGTCACTAATGCCAAAGAGGGAGATTGTTGACATTCTAGTCTTGTTTGTTGTTACTGACATACACTTATTTAGATGGTGAGTTCATACCAAGTATATTTTATAGTTAATAGTATTAACTAGGCATTTTAGTTGCTACCAAGTCCTATAGTTGCTACTAAGTCTTATGGATAGATTTTAGTTTGAACTGAGTAGTTACTACAGATTTGATGAATAGTAGTGTAAATTGAGAATTTCAGTGTATGGCAAGTTTACCAGTGTAAACTGAGTTGTGTAGCACTTATCAAGATCATATTTGATGTGATATAAGTCTAATGTTAACCAAGCTACTCAGTGTTAACCAAGAGACTTAGTTTATATCGAGCTCAAGGTGACAGTGTTTACTGAGCCAAATAGTATGAATCAAGAGACTTAGTTTATATGCTGAGTTTCACAGTATTCATCAAGTCACAAGTATAGATTGAGTTCAAGAATACTTGGAAGTGATTAGTATGGATTGAGCTTCTATGCCTACAAGTGCATGATGATATCAAGAATTGACAGTGGATGCCAAGTATGAGAACCTCACCGAGCTGACTTTGTGATATTTATAAAAACTTGTACTATGGTTGACTTTCTAATTATGTAAATGGGATTGATATATATGTAATTTATTGTATCACATCCAAATAAGAAGCAAGGAAGTAATGTAATCATCATAGAAGAAATAAGAGTGAAGTACAAAGGATACAATAGTATAAGGACCAAGACACATTCATCTATCACAACAAGGTGATTTGTAAACTCAGAGGAATCTCATTTAGCAAAACAAGTCATAGATTAGAGATCAGCTACTATTTCATCCTAACAGGTGGATCAATCAAATCCTTTAACAAGGTAGACCTAACAGTTTTATATAAATCTATTTACCAAGTGCATACTTCATTGTATGTTTGTAAATCCTTTTGCAAGGTGAACCTAGTAGTCCTTATTGCTCATAATAGGGAAAACCATTAGAAGTGATCATTGTAAGCCTTAACAGGCCAAATTTATACTGCAGTACTAAAGATTTTGGGTATCATCCCCATCCTAGTTTTACTTTCTATTTGGAAGGTTTCTGGGTCACCAAATCTTGTGTTAAAGTGTTTTTTATCCTTTCATTATTTTTAGTTTTCTCATGCATGAAGTTAGATCAGAATTCATATAAAGGATTACTTGCTAATTGGGATAAAAGTTTTAGAAGTTACTGATTCACCCCTCCCCTCTCAATAAATTAGCTTTTCATAATATTTCCACCAAGGAATATCATAAGGATTCATGTTTCCAACAATCTCCCCCTTTGGCATTGATGGCAACATAGATGAAAAATATCTAGTTCCAAGAATACCAGCAAAAGACTTTTAATCTTTCTTTTCAAATCCTCTTCATCAATCATTCTCCCCCATGATGTTTTTCCTCATGATGTTTTTCCTTAGGATGTTTTTCATGTAGTACTTCTCCCCCATTGACATCAATGTCAAAGGTTTCAACAACCATCAAACTTTGCAACAAATAAATCTTACTACTTCAAGTATCTAAAGACACTATTCAAAAACAACATCCAAAAAGAGTCCTAGATGACTCTATCCATCACAAATACTCTTGGGTTAAGTGAACCCACAATAGTGGGCTACACCATTTTTCCTAACCTGACACTAAATTATGAATTTTCAAGGAAACTTTCACTTTTAGATGCAAATTTCCATTTAATGGTTAGGAATTTGAAGATGAAGTAAACTAGATTCTTTTAGGATGTTCTATATAGAATTTAAGTATATATATTTTTAAAAATAAAATTGACTCGATTTGATTGAATTATTTTTTCTCCCATGAAAACTAGTATGTTATCAAAAACCTGATTTTTAAAAAATGACATTGTTTTTAACACATAACTTTTTTCTACAATAGATATCAATGTGATTCTTTCAAATTTAGTTTGTTAACATCTATACCAAAACCATGGAGATAATTTGATGTCTTTATCCTTATTATTTCATATTTTACCAGAGTTTAAAGTTGACCTAACATGAATATGGACATACATGGATTTTGACACATGTAACTTATTATATATTTACCCAATTTCAAATTTTCTTTTTTTTTTATTAAAAGAGGATTCAAATACAAAGACTATAGTATTTTTCAAATTTTTTCCCTCTTTGTTAATAGTTTTCCTTGAGTGTCCAATATAGAGGTTTATTTTTTATAATGAACCTTAATTCAATTCATGTACAAAAATGTATACCTAAAAAGTTCAAAATGTAGCAAATTCATAGTCATTAGAAAGATCATTTAGAGTATGTCTATCATGAAAAATGACATGACTTCAGTGCTCCATCTAAACCTAGTAATTGAGCCTAGAAGACATGAAAATAACTAAAACTATTATAGAATTTGCAAAAGACATATAGTTTTCTAGTTTCGATAGAAACTAACTTTCTATCATAAGTTTCTAGATAGTTTTGATAGAAAATATTAATATTTAGTTTGCATAGAAATTTAATAGTTTCTATCAAAACTATTTAGGCCAATAATTTGTCCTAAAAAGTTTTGATCAAAACTATTTAGGATACTTTTTTTTGTTTACTTAGTTTCTATTGAAACTATGTTAAAAATTAGTTTCAATAGAAACTTTTATTGTTTCTATTGAAACTATATGAATACTTTCTATCATAAAATTTTGGGCAAAAAAATCATCTTTCGTTTGGAGGAATTTCTTCCTCCAAAAAAGTGTAACCCACTATTGTGGGTTCACCCCCCCATACAAGAAGCATCAACATTTAGTCTAGAAAAATAATGGTTCTCTGTTACACTAGACTAATGCACTCTCGCATCTTCTACTCTAATGTAGGAAGGGGCATAACCCCTAACATACCTCACAAATACTCAAAAGTCTCTTTGGGAAGAGGATTTGTGAATATATTTTGAATCTGGTCTTTAGTGCTCACATACTCCAATCTATTTTTCTTTTGTACAACTTTTTCTCTCAACATGTGATTCATGATAGAAACTTGCTTGGTCTTTGAATGCAACATTGGATTCTTGGACATATTTACTATGCTTTTATCGTCACAATGTATGACAATAGGTTCACTAATTTCTATCCTTATATCCTTCAACATTTCTTCATCCAAACAACTTGATTGCAATTGTTTGCTACTGTAACATATTCTGCTTCAACTATACTTTGTGAGGTACAATCCTGCTTCTTGCTTAGCCAAGAAACCAATCTTCCTCCAAGAAAGAAGGCTCCACCACTAGTGCTCTTTCTATCTTCCATATTGCCTTCCGAATCAACATTAGTATAAGCACTTAGAGTAAAATTATTAGATCTATCATACCATAATCTAAACTCTAGCATTCCTTTTAGATGTCTAAATATCCTTTTGACTACTACATAATGTGATTCTCCAGGATTAGCTTAGAATCTTGCAACAATTCCAACTACATTTGCTATATCTGGCCTTGTGTGAGTTAGATATTGTAAACCTCCAATCATAGATCTATAATTTTTTTGCTCAATAGTAGGAGTCTCATCCTTTGTAGATAACTTGTGTCTAGTTACCATAGGTGTTCCAAAAGGTTTACATGTTTCCAAACCAAATCTTTCCAATAAATCCTTCAAGTACTTAATCTAAGAAATAAATATTCCTTCTTTATCCTATATAATATGCAATCCTAGAAAATATTTCATTTCTCCTATCATACTCATTTCAAATTCCTTCTTCATTTCTTCTACAAACTTGTCACTTTCCTCATCATTTCCTCCAAATATGACATCATCAACAAATATTACCAAGATCATTAATCCATTGTCAATTTCTTTCCAATATAGATTACTATCTACCATACCTTTTCTATATCCACGATTTTCTTAAATGCTTATTCAGCCTTGAATACCAAGTTCTAGGTGCTTGCTTCAAGCCATATAATACTTTCTTCAATCTGAATACTATGTCCTTATCAATTGTCAAAGGACAACCTTCAGGCTAATCAATTTATACCTCGTCTTCAAGTTCTCCATTCCTAAATGTTGACTTCACATCCATCTGATACACTTTGATTTTTTGTATGCTGCATATGCTAAGAATAACCTTACTACTTATATTCTAGCCATAGGAGCATAGGTCTCATCATACTCTATTCCTTCTTTTTGTGAGTAACCTTTACATACCAATCTTTCCTTGTTCCTTACAATTTTGCCTTGTTCATTCATCTTGTTTCTGAATACCCATTTAGTTATTATCAAATTATTGTTTACTGGTTTGGGGACCAATTCCCATGTTTGATTCTTTACTATCTAATCCAATTCTTCTTTCATAGCTTTCTTCCAATAGTCATCTTTACATGCTTCGTCTGCATTCTTAGGTTCAACTTGAGATATCAAACATAGTTCTTCATTGACTCTATTTCTTGTCATCATGCCTTTATCTTTGCTTCTAATGATCTACTCAAATGGATTATTCTTTATCATATTCTTTCCTAAAGTAGGAGTTTCTATCTCAACTCTTGGCTCTATTAAGGTTTCCAAGCTTTGTTCCCATCTTAACTCTCCTTCATTCTGGAAATCATTGTTAGTCTCAATAAATACTTAATCATTCCTTGGTTTACTAACAACAACATAATTTGAATTGTAAACAACTATTCTTTCTTCTATCCTAAATTACTCATAATTTCTAGCATTTTCACTTTACATAATAGTCTTATTTCTCTAATTATAATATCTATAAGCCTTGCTTTTCAATGAATAATCAAGAAACATACCTTCATCACTTCTAGCATCAAAATTACCAATATCATCACCTCTTTTGATATAACACTTACTACAAATTATTTTGAAATGCTTAACTGTAGGTGAGTGACCAAATCATAGTTCATAAGGGGTCTTTTTTGTGTCTTTCTTGACTTGCACTCTATTCATAGTGTAGACTATTGTATTCATAGCATCTCTCCAAAAAATATTGGATACATCATTCTTAGCTATCATAGCTCTTACTACTTCAGTGACTGACATGTTTCTTCTCTCTATAATGCCATTCTGTTTAGGGGTTGTTAGAGCTAATATCTATCTTTTGACTCCATTTCATTCACAAAACATGTTAAACTCATTTGAATTAAATTATCCTCCTTTATCTAATTATAATAATTTAATCTTCATGCCCGATTCATTCTCAACTCTATTCTTGAATATTTTGAACTTATCAAATGTCTTAGATTTCTTTTTAAGAAATGCAACCCATTTCATTCTATAAAAGTCATCAACTAGAATCATAAAATATCTTTCACCATAGAATCCTTTAGTCTTTGTAGGACCATTGAGATTTGTATGTAAAATCTCCAATTTTGCTATAGTAATAAACTTCTCACTGGGAAAAGAAGTTTTCTTATGCTTTGCCAAAATACACTCCTTGCAAATTGTGTTAGAAGGTTTTAAAATCTTAGAAAAATCTCTAACTATGAACATACTACTAGTCTTCACAATGCTATCAAAGTTTATATGAAAAAATATCTTATGACACAACCAACTGTCATCTACCTTTGCAACCAAACATGTCATTTCAATAGGATTAAATTGAAATACATTACCTCTAGACTTGGTTCCTATTCCAATTACCTTTCCATCTTTGCCTTTGATTATGCATGTCTTTTTCTATGAAGTGCAACTGATAACCTTTGTCCACTAGTTGTCCAACACTCAAAAGATTAACCTTCAAACCATCAACAAAATATACATCCTTAATGTTAGTTTTATCATGAAGAGTTATAGATCCAATACCTTTAACTTGGCATGCTGCATTGTTTCCAACTCTGAGAATGCTTTCATCTTGACTTTTGAAGTCAACAAATTTGTTCATATCACCAGTCATATGATGTGAACAACCATTGTTAATTATCCAATCAGATTTCTTTTCAACCTATAATACTAGAGCTACTTTCTCTAGACTTTCTTCTTTAATAGCTACAAATTCTATTTCATCATCACTAGCACTTATTGCTTATTCATTAGAATCATTTTCTTCATTTGCATGCAAACACTCTCTATCTCTTCTAGGTTTATAATTTCCTTTATATATTTTCTATCTTTTAGGACACTTAGATGCATAATGACCAAATTCATTACAAGTCCAACATCTAAAGATTTTCTTACCATCTTTTTCTCTTCTTTCTAGAAGGGCTACTCCTTCTTCAATATTTCTACCCTCATTAGATCTACTGTTACTAGAAAAATTTCCTTCAACACTTGTGCTCCTTGATAAACTAGGTCAAATACTCAAGGCACTAAAAGTTGTTTAAGTTCTAGTCAATTCTACAGACTGTCTACACTCATTCTCAACTACTTCAAGTCTTCTAAGAAATGTCTCCTTTGTGTAATCTTTGGTACAAGATATCAACAACTATATCATTTGAACTATTGGCTTAAATGGGAGTCTTTAATATCTTCCATATAACCGAATCATCGTCTTTGGTTGTTCCTTAAGATGTAATACCTACAGTGATTTCTAATATCCTACCTACATATATTCTTATAGATTCATCTTCCATCATTTTAGCATTTTGAAATGCACAAATCCAACCTTATATCCTCAACTTCTTAGAATGTGTATCACCTTCAAAACTAATTTCCAAAGCTTTCCATATCAAATGTGAAGTAACAAGTGACTTTACTTGATTGTATTCAATTTTAGAAAGTGCAGCCAATAGTGCTTCTCTAGCTCTCATGTCACACATAAAAGGATCTCTTTCTTCCTTGGTACAAGTTTCCAAATCCTTTTCAACAATGATTGTCTTTGTTGATTTTTTGAAGAACCAATATCTCGAACCCATACACAATAGATGTGTCTTCATCTTTGAAGGAATTTTATTTCATCATCATACTATCTTCTCCCAAAGTTGTTAAACTTTATCTTCAAGGACCTGATGCTCTAATACCAATTGTTAGAAATAATAGTCCACCAAAATAACTGAAAGGGGGGGGGTGCGAATCAGTTATCCAACAATTTATCTTTTGTAAATAAACTTAACCATTCAACCAAAGTAAAAAAAAAACATAAGAAGATGCACATAAACAATTATACTAGATATGTTAACTAGGGAAACCCTTGATCAGAGGGAGAACCCTGGTGGGAATGATGCCCACAAGATGATGTCAAGATGATGTACTAATATAAATATTCTTTATTAGAGGATGGACCCTATTAGGAGTCATAGTATAGTGTATGCAAGAAAATCCCACTACCCAAACATGCAATTTCAACTACAAGAAGAGCTCACTGCCCAAACATGTAATTTACTATTATAATCCTTTTTCCTCTATTCTATCAACCAAACCAATCACTATCATACATTATAGACCAGGTCACAAACCTTAGATCCAAATATAAAACCTTGGATCACACAATAGAACCTTAGCAATGAAGTTTCCTTCACTTCCACTCTGGTTTGCTCAACTTTGCATTCGACTCTCTCTATTGCTTACAATCACTTCTCCATATCATATCCACACACTTTATGATAAAGGAAAATGTCTTTCCTTTATACTAAGTCCATAAAAAAATTCCTTGAGTTGGTCGTTAGACCTTCTCAATTAATCATTATATGACCACATTAAGGACATGTTACACTTAACAATAACATGAATCTTTCACCTTGCAAGTTGAATATCTTTCCATACATATAATATTATGATAACCAAACTTAGCCATGTTATTACCAACATTTCTTCTTCACATCCTTAACCTCAATTTTTAGAATAATAATTCTACTAAGAGATATAACTTCTTCTAGACTTGACATTCCTTCATTTGACATTGACTACATATACTATATACTCATAAGTATCTCCCATAACCCTGGGTAGTGAGAATAATCAACTAGCCATCCATACTAACTTGATCTTTCTGATGTTCTTCTATCAGATACCACATAAAACTACTATGTGGACATAAATGAAAAAATCAGTCATGAATGTAACATATCATCATAGTAACATATCTATAATATGCCCTCATAGGAATATCCCCAACATTCATGTTTCCAATAGAAACTTCATGGAAGCCGAGTGAGTTGAAATCTCTATTGAAGCCAAGCTCATAGCTATGTAAGCACTAAGCATTAAATGTCAGGTTTTAAGGTATATATGATCAATTTCTACTCTTTTGACATCATTTAAATTTTGAGGAGAGAATGATAGGAGAATGAAAAATTGAAGAAAGCATTCTAATTGTTTACAAACTAGATTTAATAGTCACTTGACACCATCATAATAGATTTATAAAGGTATTTATCATGTGTCGAGCTATGTAGTTTGAATTTTTGCAAACTCTAGTTTGTAGAATGATGTCTAATTCTTTATCTCCTAAGGTTAAAAAGGGAAAATAATTTTTGAATGTGCAATTTATAAGCAATATGATTAGACAACCAACTTAGAGCCATTCCTAATATTGCCTACAAGCAAGATCCATCTGGTGCATAGTCAATGATACCACCTCGACTTTTGATAATTCAAGATGTGAGATGTTGCTACAAATGCAAGGTGGGTAGCATAGGTTACATGTAGATTAGGGAGACCTATGGGATATTATGTGAAAATGGAGCATTAAAGATGAATTCAAAATCATAGAGAGAAAAGGGTTGACCTGTGCCCTAAATTTTCCCATATTTTCAAGGCTGAATGGATAAAGATAGTTCTAAGTAGAATTAATGATAATTATATATGGTTGGATAATGGATTGGTGAAAATAACAAAGAATAATGTACATAGAGTAACATGGTATCCAACACGTGATTGACTTAGACCCATGAGGAGTGAATCTAAAGAGGTCATTGAGAAGAATAAAGGGGCAATGTGGAACAAATGAGGCATGACAATTGATACTATCTTAGATCCCCTAATTTCTTTTGTAGTAAAGATTATAACACATAAATTCTATCAATTAAGTAGCCTCAACAATGTATCATTTATTACCGTTAACATGGGCTATAAGATAGGTAAGAAGGATCATAACTATGACCTTGTCGAGTTATAGATGCAACAGTTGTCAAAAAATTTGGAAGCAATAAGGAAGACCAAAAGTGCACAATGTAAATTTGGTTCAATTATTGTATGTATATTATTTTATGTACATTATACTTTCCATACATTTGGTAAAGTTGCATGGAAATTAAATAGATCTATTATAGTGCAAATAAGTGAATTTATTGAGAAACTTGGAAACAATTTTGAGTTAGTTATGACTAGCTACTTTGAAGACTTCAAGAAATCAATGAAGAAAAGAATGAGGATACTAGTTTCACTAGTTGAGAAACATTTCAATCAATTTTTCTTTCTAGTTGACATTAATTTTACATATATTCAAGCTATTTTTCCAAGGGTAAGGTGGTTAAGACCACTAGGCTATGAGATTAATGTTGATGAAGCCTTTGCAACAACGAAAATACTACTTAAAAAAGATGTAGATGCTAAGGCTACTACCTTTGGTAACTATGATGTGGAAAAATCTAAGATAAATATGGATTTGAAGACTTCCATAGTCATAAGAAAGAAAAACAAGATTGTCAAGAACCTTAAAGAGAAATTTAGTGGAGCAGATGATGAAGAAAAAGAAAAAGATGAAGAAGAAGACAAAGAAGATATAGCTATCCAAACACCATTGGCCTTAACTCAAGGTCAAGGAGAATATCAAGTAGAAGAAGTAGAAATTGAAGAAGGTGTTAAGGGAGAAGAAGCCAATGAAGCACTTGAAAAAAATAAGAGGAAAGCTAAGATACCAATAGTTAGCAAGCAGAGGAAGGTTGCAAAACCTAAGCCTATAGTTGCCTCTACTAGATCAAGCACAAGGGATACTACCAAAAAGGCTCAAGAAGAAGATAAGCCAAAAGAGAAGAGGGCTAGATCAGGTAGCAAAGAAGAGGAGCTTGAGAAGAGACTAAAGAGAAAGTAAATGGCTCTAGCTTAATCTAATGAAGAGAGGATAGAATATGATGACAACAACCAATTCAAAATGGTAAGTCACCATCCTTCTTAAGATTTAAAAAATATATGTGAGAACATAAGGAATAATGTTGATTTATCTAGTCTCCCACATATTGAATTTGATAAACTTGGAAATTTTGAGATGAACCAAGTAGAGGATTCAATATATTCCATGATGACAAAATTTAGATAAACTCCAATTGAGATTTACAACTCTCTACCAAAGCAATTATCTAATAGAGTTGAGTAAAAGTGGTGATATAGTCTCAATATAAATAGACAAATTAGAGAGACAACACTTGCACAAGTGATGCCAGAATTTGATAGGGAAACAATGGCCAAGGTAATAGAGAAGCATACTAGACTATTTGCACCTAACTACAAGGCATTAAACATATTGTAGAATAACATTAAGGATGTTCATGTACACAAGACTACTCTTATTTGGAAATAATTATATGGTTTGACAACACCCAAGGAAATAATGCAGACACCTATTGAGGTAGGTGAGGACAATGATGAACAATAATAGGTAACTGAGGTGATCAGAGTTGACATTGAGACAGTTGCACATGAGGAAGGCATTAATACACATGAAGATAAATAGACACCAGTTGAGGATGAGCAATAGAAAGAATAGAGTGTACCAGATAAACTAGTGTCGAGTGTTAGTCCTCAACATGAGGTGAATACAGAAAATGATACTATAAATATTAAGGATTTTTTTATATTGTAACTTAGATCATCAATCCCCTTACAGAGGAAGATTTGAATACTGGTAGAATCCACTACCTAGGCTAAACTTTGTGAAAATCCTATACTAGTGATTGTTGGTGAGATTGACAAGGTAGATAAGGCATTTGCAGGGGAGGAAGTATAGAAACAAGTGACATCTACATCCCTTCCTCAATTCCCATTAGTACAACCTATATTACCTATTGTGGCATATCAAAGAAAGGATACATCAACTCCTACTATTACTACATTGGTTCAAAGTACTTCAATCTTAGTTAATATAAAAGAAAAAAGAAACTGACAAGGATGAGACAATTGAAGAGAAGAAAGATGAAACATAAAATAATGGAGTAACATAAGCACAAATAGGTCAAGATGCTACTCCTGCACCTACAACACAAGATCAAGGTGCATCTATGAATGAAGAGAAGGCAAATAATAAGACTAAAGAGCTAGGTATGACTACAAAACCTAAGGAGCAATTAGAAATACAAACACTAGTTACATTACTAGAATCTGCTACTCCTCCTAGTCAAGCTCTTCATGGGCCAAGTATAGAAGCTATACCCCTTCAATCATCAAGGCCAAATCCAAGCACATCTAAGGTAGAGGAAGTTACATCATTTATTGATGTGAACTCAAATGAAGTGATTCAGTTGCCCAAGTTTTATTTTACAACCATCACTATTGAATAGATGAGAATACTCCAAGATACCCTTGCTAAGAAGAAAAACCAAGAACTACTTAGATAGGAGCATAGGTAGAAGAAAGATTTAATAGATATCAAGGACATGTTCTTGATGCATTTAGCTTGCCAGAACAAGAAGAAACAAAGATGATCATAAAGTAGCTAATCAACTTAGTGAAGAAGGTTAATGACACATACCTAGATTCAAATGTAAAATTACTTGAATGGTTTGAAAGGGAGTTTCAAAATAAGTTTGATGAAAAGATATCAAGTGCTACTGCACTATCACAGGTTGAGTTAGCAACCAAAATTGATAGTGTGAGGAAGGTACTAGAGAACATTTTCTCTTTCTACACCAAATTGTGCAATCCAACACTCTTCACAAAATAAATTAAGAACCACATACTAAGTTTGGAGATTAATATACAGTCATCTAGAATAACTCTATCAAAATCTCTAGTCTAGAGTGAAAAACATTTCAGAAATCTCCTAAATTCCTAGAGTTAGTTAGCAGTGTTACATACATATGAGGCAAACATTGAGGCTAAATTGATCAGCATCTAGCCTATCCTGAGTTAGCATATAGAGATATTGCATAAGGAACTAGCCTTTGCTAAAACACTCATGAAGACAGATCTGCATATTTCCACTTATGAAGGCTTAGTTCAGCTCGCTACCGAGCTAGCCATCTAGCTAAAATCATTGGAGGTCACTTGTCATAATTGGGATGCTACTTTAAAAATTATGCTTAAGGTCCACAAAATTTTTTTGGACAAATATACTCTAAGTGTATAAACCTTTAGTATTAGTGTCAAAATGGGTGAGAAATAAGAAGTCTAGGGGAGATAATATTTTTGAGGGAGATAATAATTTTTAGAGTCAATGAAAGAAAATAGAGTACACAGATTAGCTAACACAAACCTAATCAGCACAAGGAATGATTTTGGTTTAGATACAGAACAATACAATCAACATAGTGGAAGTTACTAAATTTTCAAGTATGACTGATGAGTCATAAGCTTTTATAAAATTTTGAAGTTTTCAAATATTGTATGTTAGTGGATGTTATCTGAGTTATACTTGAAAGGCTAAAGGTTATTCATACATGACCAAGTATTTTTCCACTCATGTCAAAGGGGGAGATTGTTAATCTTAGATTAGTTTTGACATATGAGTGACAATATACTTAAGTAATTTATGTAGTTCATGCTAAAAAAGTAATATATGTTGAGCATAAGTTGTCAGATAGCATACATTGAATGATAGATATTTAGTATGAGCTAAGTAACTAGGAAGTGTTGAGTCACTCAAGTGCTGAGCAAATGCTATGTGCTAAGTGATCAATGGATGTTGAGTCATTCAGAGGTCGAGTTACAACATTGAAGTTGTAGTTGACGCCAAGCATCAGGGATTTCAAGTGCCAATTTACACAATTTTGACATAGTTGTTTGTAATGGCCCAAACTTCTATGTAAACCATTTTTGGGCTGACTTAAAGATTTTTTTACAATCTTTGATGATAAGGATGAATCTTAATTATGAATCCCTATGCATTACATGCATCTAATCAGAAAAAGGGAAGGTTTAAGTGGCAATATGGGTGAATCATAGTCATTTATTCATACCTAACCCTAACTCACATAAGTCTTCTTAAGGAGGAAAAACCCTAAACTTTTAATGAATTCTTAAAGAGAATTGAAGAGAGTTTGCATGAAAAAATAAAGCATTCATGGTGACTAAGGTGTTATGATTTGAGTTACATTACAAAACCAGTTAGAGGAGAGTAGAGTAAAGGAATCAAAAAATAATAGAAATACATTTGATTAGGAAGGATAAAGTAAACATTAGTGTAGAGGTGATTTGACATGAAGTAACAAAGTGTTAATCGATGGATTATTTTTGAGACTTATAACAGGTGAATTAGTTAAATCTCTTAACATAGTAGTCTTGACAGGCTATTGTAAATCCTTTAACATGGTACTTATTTCATTGTAAGTTAAAGTCCTTTTACTAGGCACACTTTTAATAGGCTAAGATCTAACAATCTTGTAAGCCTTTAACATGGCAGACCTTTTACAGGGTAGATCATGTTTCATGATCAAACATTGTAACCTTCATTGGATACATTTTATTACTGCAGTAGTGAAGATTTATGGGTGTCATCCCCACCCTAGTTTTAACATCTCCTTGGAGGGTTTCTGGGTAACCAAATATCTTGTGTCATACATGTGTTGAATGTTTTACTTTCATACTATGGATGTATATTCTTAATTTTGTATTTTAATTTATATGCATAGATTGTGAGATGATGTGTGGTGAATTGTTTTTGGGGGTGAAAGTTTTAAGTGTTGATTCACCTCCCCAAATCTTAGAGTTTACTTCCTCATTGTTATTTCAAAAAAAAATCTATTTATAAAGAGAGATGGTTAGAAGAAAAGGTTATCATGTGCGAGAACTTAAGGAAGATAAGAAGTCTAGTGTATTACTTCATTCAGTGGCCAAATAGAAGAGAATCCAATTGGCATACAAAGAAAGAAGGCTTAAGAGTATGAATTCTTGAAGGGTGAACAAGCTATCAGAGTTGTAGTTGTGAAAGCTAAGAGGAATGGAGGACTAAAACAATGATCTGTAATCTACAAGTGAGTTTTACTTTGTTATGAAACCAAGCCTTACTGTTACTTTCTAAATCATTGTATTAGTCTAGGGTAAATCCTTTGGATTAAGGTTGACCTAACAGTCATTTGTAAATCCTTTAACTAGGTGAAATTTTAATTGAATTCTCTAAAGTTATCTAATAAGGCTTACTCCTAACAAGATGATTGAAATCCTCTAACTAGGTCACATTTAACATTGTGTATTGTAACCTTAAACGGGGCTGGCCTTTCACAAGGCAATACTTCACAAGAGTGAGAATTAGTAGCATGTTACTTGTGGTTTTTGCCAAATTGGGTTTCCACATAAGATCCTTGTGTCAAATTTTTTATTGATTCTATTATGTTTCATATTTACACTTTTGCAAAGTTATTTTGACCTAGGACAATAACCTACAAAGTTTAAGTATTGTATGATCTAGAGGATGCATGCATAATAAGATTTAATGAATATGGGTATACTATGCATTGAAAAGGTTTATTTGTACATCTAGACCTTGCATAACTAATTCACCCCACTCTCAATTATTTGAAAGAATTCCAACAATTGGTATCAGAGCCATTTTCTTAAGAGGACTAGTTTGAAGGTACTAGAAGAAAAAGATCAAGATGTCAAAAATAGAGGTACCCAAGCTTAACAAGGAGAAATTAATTGCATGCAAAAGTCTAATGAAGCTACACCTGGGAGGTCTTAGAGATCATTTATGATCTACCATTATCACTGAGCATGTCAATCCTATTGGAGTCCTAACTACTGATGACCTGAAAAAGAAGAAAGAACATAATCAGGCAATGTTGGAGATTGCATCTACTCTAAGTTATTCTAAATTCAATGAAATCAAGGGTTTTGATTATGCAAAGAAGATGTGGGATGCTATTCAAACCATTTATGGAGACACAAATGTTCTAAGAGAAAAATTTGAAAGTCATAGAGGTAAGTTCAATGATATGAGGATGAAAGAAGGTGAGAATGTTGTTCAATATAGCTCTAGACTAAAAGATGTTGTTAATGCTATAAGAGGAGATACTATTAATATAGATGATGATACTATATTAAGAAAAGTACTAAGAACACAACTACCCATCTATGCTATTAGAGTTTATGCCATACAAGAATTAAGATGGATACTAGGTTCTAATCTAACTCTGGAAGTTTTGACAGGTAGGCTCACTACCTTTGAGCTCTCTAATTTTGATAACTTCAAACCTAAAAATGTTGAATCTACTTTCAAAGATAAGTTATCATTAAAGGAAAATAGAGAGAAGAAGAAAAAGGTCAAATATGTTTCTAGTGACAGTGATACAAATGAGGAAGATGTAGAACAACTTGAAGCACTTCTAGGTATGAGATTTCACAAAGGGAAATACAAATTCAAAGGTAATTTACCTATCATGTGTTTTAATTATAATGAATTTGGTCATATTGCTTCTAGATGTCTAGAGAAGAAGAACAATATAAGTGAAGAAAAATACAAAAGTAAAAGAGATGAGGGCAATGAAGATTACAAAGACAAAGGCAAGAAGTCTTACTACATTGTAGAAGAGGAGAAAAGAAATGGATTTGAGGACCATGATGATGAAGTGGTGTATGTTGTAATGAAGGATGAATCTGATGAGGATGAGGATGAGGCAATTATACTAGTGTCTTATCTGAACAAGAGTGATAGATGGATCATTGATAGTTGATGTTCACATCACATGACTGGAGATAAAAGTAAGTTCATTACCCTAAATTATTATGATGGAAATAGTGTACAGTTTGGTAATGATGCACCCTATCTAATAAAAGAAAAAAGATATATCAAAATCATAGAAAATATTATCTGTGACAATGCTTATTATGTTGAAGGTCTTAACTATAATTTATTGAGTATGTCACAATTGAATAGTTAAGGTTGCTGATGTAACACCCCAACCTTGCTTCCAAACCCCAAGCTTTCTTAGGGCTTTCTTAGGTCATTCACTTGACCCACTAGGGATTCTACACACCCTATGCTTCCTAGGATCTTGCTCAAGAGATCTTATTCCTTCAGTTGGAGGCACACCAACAAAGTAACATCATTGCTCACTAGCCTTCCCCAGTCCACCATCAACCCTCAAGTCCACCTAGACCTCCAAAGGTGCTAACTAGTCATCTATGGTTTCTTTGGACTCCTAACATCCAAGATCCCAAACAATTTTGATTTAATGGGCACATTCAATCCACAAGGCTTCAAGCACCAAAATGCTCCAAAAAAGCTACTAGGAATTAACCCTCCTAAATAGTCGGCAACAAGATTTCTTGGAGAAATTCTTAACAAACCTATAAAAAATTATATTTATGGATAGCATTTTTGGAGTACCTCAAGATTCTGTAATTTTCCAACCCTCAAACTATCCGTACAACCAAAGTACAAAATTTGGCTAAAACGAGAGTTTTAAAGGCTTTATCATTGTTGTGATAGAAAACCACATTAGACACCTTTCCAAGACCTCTCCTTTGGACTAGAGAAAGGTTAGACCTTCTCCTTAATTTTTTTGTGGCCAGCTTGAGGCATTTAAACTCTTAATCCCTTCCATAGCTTTTTTTTCAGACTGTGATCCCTAGCCAAGTTGTATTTGGCTTGCCTAGGGCATCACTTTAAAAGTGCTTTCTACTATTTTCAAAGGCCCTCCTTCTTGGTACATAATTTTCATGGACCTTAGTTCCAAATTCTAAAATTCCAAAGGTTTCCAATGGTGGGAAGTGGCCCTAAGATCCCATTTTTCAATGCAGCCCTATTCAAGATATTAAACTGTCTAAAACAAAACTATTTTTTTAAACCACACCAAAATGATTGAAATGATCAAAAAAACTTTACACAAAGATTTAAAACAACATTTCAGAACTTTTCCCACACAAATATCAAGCCATACAATCCACTTCTATTGAAAAATGTTTCAAATGCATAAAATGGCAACAAAACCATGTACAAAGTCCGTACAAATGCAAAATTCATCAAACCAACTTGTCCAACCTGTAAAAATCCATCCATTTGACCTATTATAGGCTCCCTCACATGAAATCAACCAATTTTGATGGTTATGGCCTGCAAACCAACCAATATGAAAAAGTTTTCAAAATTGCAAGAAAAAGTTGCAATGTTGTCATGACAACATTGACAACTTTTGAGCAACTTTTGCTCTAGAGGGAATTAGACCCTCTAACTTTCTCCAGGGACCACATAGACATATTAAATGACATATATGAACTCCAAAAACCTATTCAACTATTTAAAATCTTATTTTTGTCACTTTCTCACATTTTGGACCTAAATCACCTAGTGAGCAACTTTAGGCCCGTAGACCCATTTTGGATCCTTTTAGATTAACCAACCTTACCTAGGGACTAGTCTATTCCTATTATTGCACTAGTTATGTGGCTAGCATCACTACAAGCCAAAAACAAGGAAATACCTAGGTTTCAAACTTAACCTACCTAGGTGCTCCTGCACTAGTTGCAAGGTTGAGTTTGAGAACAAGATAGCTAAGATATATGATACTAATCGAAAACTAATTGGGAAAGGTGATCAAACTCGAGGGAATCTGTTTTATCATGATATTAATGATGCTACTTCACTTTTTGTAGAATTTTATGATGTGTGGTTATGGCATAAGAGGTTATGTCATGTTAACTTTGATAACTTAGTGAGTATCAGTAACATGAAAAGAGTGAGAGGTTTGCCTAAATTGAAGAAACTTGACAATATAATTTGCAAAAAATGTAGTTTTAAGAGTAATAATCACACCTTAAAATAAACTCCTGAAATTTTTCATACTGACTTGTGTGGACCAATTAATCTGCAAAGCTTAAAGAGTGACAAGTACATTATCCTATTTGTTGATGATTATTCTAAGATGATGATATTTATATTTCTAAAACATAAAATTGATGCTTGACAAGGAATAGGCTGAGAAGTGATACATTTTTTCTAAGCATGCATGAACCTAAGATAGTGAAAGATGCCTTAGAAAATGTGGACTAGAGTAAAGCCATGAAAGAAAAGATTGAACATATTAAGAAAAACAAGACAAAGACTCTAGTTCCTAGACTAGAGGATAAGAATGTGATTGGAATCGAGTGGTGTTGGAAATATAAGAGGAGTAACTAAGAGGAGAGGGATGAATAAGTTACTATAAAAATAAATCTCAGATCCCTTAGATGTTAATACAAAATAATTATGTGAAATTTTAATTCTATTGATGCTCAGTAAACAAAGAAATGTTGTAACTTAGTAAATACTAAAAATGCTCAGCAAACAATTAATATGAAAACTTTAGATGTTATTTGTGATTACCATTACTTTAACTTAGTTGTAAACACATAAGAGAAATAGCATGAACACATTTGACACCAAGTTTAATGTGGAAACCCAATTTGGGAAAAACCACCAATTGTAACTAGTTACTATTTTTCACTCTTTTGAAGTGAGCCTTGTTAGGAGAATTTTTTTTTAAAGATTACAAAACACACTATTATGTGTGACCCTATTAGGAGATTTAATCACCTTGTTAGGAGTGGCCTTTTTAGAGGTGTTTAGACAATTTAATAGAATTATCACCTTGTTAGAGGATTTACAAATAGTTGTTAAGTCAACTCTGTTAAGAGATTTAGATCACTGCTACAATGGTTAGAGAGTAAAAATGAAATGACCTAACTTGGATACAACTAAATTTTTTATTATAGATCTCAATTCTAACTTGTATACTTGATCCTTCCTGATCAAATATATCTTTTCATCTTCATAGGGATATTTTGCTTATCCTTCTAATTTGCTTCCTCTTTGCATCATTAGATCTTCAAAATCTTCCATGTATTCACATACTTCACATTTTCTAATCCTCAACCTGACCTTCTATTTATATCTTTCATACTATCAAATTGGCTCAAATACAACTTGCAATAACTAATATTCATCTTATCAGCTGGCTAGAACCAACAGATAAATTAATTACACTCAATATGTCAAAACATGAAAATCCTTCATTAGCTGAACCTGCTCGATAGACACTAACTCAGAAATAATTTTCCTATGTTAACCAAGTGAAGCTCAGTCAACACTACATACTTTCTAAGTTCCTTTGGTAACCGAGTGAACTCGGTTAGTACTGGTTCTATCCAACATTTCCTTCATTAACTGAGTGAGCTCGGTTAACACTCAACTTTTGCAAACTTTCCTTTGATGCCCCAGTGAACTCATTAGACACTTCCTTTTGAACTAAAAAAACTTTGAAATGCTCAATAGCCACAAAATTTTTTCTTCAATTCTTAAGTGAGCTCGACATATATTGACTAGTAATGATATGACATTTTGTGTAACATCAAAGATAATACACAATCAATCAATTGTTCCAACAATCTCCCTCTTTAGCATTGATGGAAACACAACATATCATAACACAATAAAATTTTGGAGCAAGAATAAAGTAAGGAGCATATCCTTAGTTTCATTCTAATTCTCATCCATGAGAACTCCCTCTATTAGTGTGAACTCTATCAAGTTCATTCTCCGTCTTTGACAATCCTTTTTATAATAGCAAACTTCTCTCTCTTTTCAATAGAAAATTTCTGTGAGATATGATAGTAAACTTCTCCCTCTTTAACATCTCATGCCAAAGACAATATTCAGTGAATATCAATGTACCTTAAGTAATAATTCATTTGCAATATACCCTTGTCAATTCTGCATAAATTGATCAATCTTCAACATGCTCTGGTTGATGCATTGCTAAACTTAATTTACTAAGCCTCGGATAGGGGAATGACCCCTAGCTTACCTCTTAGATATAGAAATGCATCCTAGGTAATGGCTTGGTGAATATGTCTACAATTTTATCTTTAGTATTTACATATTCCAATTTGACTTCTTTATCTTGCACCAATTCTCTTGAGACATGATATTTTATGGCAATGTGATTTGTTTTGGTATGTATCACTAGATTCTTTGATATATTGATTGGATTGGTGTTATCATTATATATGACTACTGGATCCTTGATCTCTACCTTCATACCTATCAATAGTTGTTTGAACCAAACAATATTAGAAAAATTGACTACTACTACTACCACATATTCTACCTCTACTATGGACTAAGAGATACAATTTTGTTTCTTGCTTGTCCAAGACACTAGTTTTTTAACAAGAAAGAATGTTCCACCACTAGTGCTCTTTCTGTCATCAATACTTCCTACCCAAACAGCATTTGTAAATACTTTAAGGTCCAAATTGCCTCCTATTTTGTACCATAAACCATATTCTTCAGTAGCTTCTGGATATTTGATGATTCTTTTGACTACCATCTTGTGATTTTCTTTGGGATTTGTTGAGAATCTTGCTACTATATCAACTGCTAATGCAATATCAAGTCTTGTGTGTACTACATACTCCAATTTTCTAATTTTTTATATGTATGTGGTCTAATCTACCTCTTTGAAATCATCATTTTGGAAAACTTATGTCCAATAGACATAGGGCTTCCAACTAATCTTGAGTCTTCCATTCTAAATTTCTTTAGTATTTCCTTGATATATTTAGACAAGAGTAATGTAGATACCATATTTCTTCTATTGAATCTATAATCTAACAAAGAATTTTATCTCTCCAAACATAGACATCTCAAATTCTTTCCTCATTTCTTTTGAAAATGCCTTGCACAAGTCATCATTTCCTATGAATAAAGTATCATTTACAAATATTTTTGTGAACACAATTTTCTTGTCTTGTCCTTCTTTGATGTACAGACTATTGTTATTATTTCTTCTTTGAAAACCAATATGTATCAAGTAGTTATGAATTCTTTCATACCAAGGCTGCAAATTTTACATGCATTTGATAAACTTTAAATCCTCAGTGAGTTGCATATGCTAGTAAAGTTCTAACACCTTCTAATCTTGCAACAGGAGAAAAATTTTTACCATTATCAATACCTTCTTCTTGAGAATAGCCTTTACATACCAACGTTTCTTTGTTTCTAAATACTTTTCCATCTTCATTTAATTTGTTTCTAAACACCCACTTTGTATCAATTACATTTTTATCCTTAGGTCTAGGAACAAGAGTCCAAGTTTTATTCTTCTCTATTTGTTCTATTTCTTCATTCATTATTTCAATCCAACTTTCATTAACCAAATCATCTTTAACATTTTTAGGTTCAAATTCAACAAGTAAACATATATCTTTCAATTTGCTTCTTGTCATTTTTCTATTTGATTTGTCTCTAATTATCTGATTAGGTGCATCATACCTTCTAACATATCTTGCTAACATAAGTTCTTTGGATTTGGAATGAGTTTCATTAATTTCATTATGAACTTTAGTATCAAGCTTGGGTCCCATTATCTGTGACTTAGGTCCATTAGAAACGGTTTTCTCTAGCTCAGTAGCTTTTGACACAACTCCTTCAGACTATGACTCAAGTTGCACTATCTACAACTTGATAACTATTGGAGATTTTGGGGACTCAAGAGGTAAAGACTCCTTCCTTTCAAATAGATTTGGCATGGTATTTTTGGATACAATTGTTAATTGTGTATTGTCTTTGATATTACACAAATGTCATATCAACCATCAGACAGAGTCTACCGAGCTCAGATGGTTAGCAAAGCAATTTATAGTGACTACCGAGCATTATTGAACATTACATAAGAAAGTTAGCTTTTACCGATCCCATTCGGTAAGCAAAGGCAAGTTAGCTTTTATCGAGCTCACTCAATAAGAAAAGGCAAGTTAGCTTTTACCAAGCTCACTCGATAAACGAAGGTAAGTTAGCTTTTACTGAGCTCACTCGATAAATGAAGAAATGTTATCTTTTACCGAGCTCACTCGGTAAACAAAGGAAGGTTAGTATTTACTGAATTAACTCGATCTCCAAAGGAAGTTGCAAGGTTTGCAGTGTTTGTGGAGCTTCACATGGTTAACATGGGGAAACCATTTTGAAGCAGTGGTCACCGAGCTAGGTAGGGCAGCAAAGAATTTTATGATTCCAAAGAATTAAGTTTAATTTTTTTGTGTAGCTGACTGATTCATTTCTTTTTTTTGTATTGTCGTAAACTTGTAATTGAGCCGAATTGACAATCTGTAAGGTATATATGAAAGGTCAAGTTGTGAATTCAAAAAAAAAAAATGTATGGATGCATAAAAGTGCAAATGTATAAGCAAATACATGAGCGAATGTTGAGGAAGAATTTGTCATCCCTATGAAGCTGCAAAGTTGCATTCGATCAGTAAGGATTTAATGAAGTAGAATAGAGATCTGTATTCAACAAAGATAAGTTACATATATCTCAAATCACTTCATTGTTGCTTTCTAATCATTGTAACAGTGATTCAAAATCTCTTAACAGAGTTGGTTTGAGAGCCATTTTGTAAATCCTCTAACAAGGTGACAATTCAGTTGAATTGTTTTAAAGACCTCTCACAAGGCCACTTCTAACAAGGTGATCAAATCCTCTAACAGGGTCACACCTAACAGTGTGTTTTGTAACCTTTAACAGGGTTGGCTCCTAACAGGGCTCACTTTAGAAGAGTGAAAATTGGTAACTAGTTACTTGGTGGTTTTTTCCAAAATTGGGTTTCCACATTAAATTTGGTGTCTCTTGTGTTCATGTTATGTCTTTATGCATGCATTTTAATCACTTTAAATGCTTAATAAAGTTAACAGAACATCTATCTAGTTTCAGTATTTATTTGTGTGATTACCTAGTGTCAGCAGCAGCTGTATTTTAAAGACATCTAAGGATCTATAAGGAAATTTTTGTGGTAACTGATTCACCCCTCCCCTCTCAGTTACTCCATCTCTTTTTTCCAACAATTGGTATCAGAGATTTTGGTGCTTGCAGGATAAGATTTCAAGGATCTAAGCCAAAGATCAGGATGTCTTACAAAAGGGAAATCCCAAGACTTAACAGAAATAACTTCTCAACATGGAAAGGACTGATGAGACTTCACCTAGCATTCATTGGTGATATAGGACTAAAGTACCTTGGTCAAAAATATGTAGAACCAGCTAGTACACTATCTATCAATGATATTGCTGAAAAGAAGACTCACAACATTATGATGATAGATAAAGCATCTACTATGAGTTATGAAGAATTTGGTGATATCAAGGACTGCAAAACTACCTTTGAAATGTGGAAAAAGCTAAAAGAGATATATGGAGGAGATGATAATGTTAGAAGAGCCAAAGAAAAAATTTCGAGAGGACAATTTGATCAAATGAGGATGAGAGAGGATGAAAACATTGCAAAATATGTTGAAAGAGCTAAAGCATGTGTCAGTGCAATCAAAGCGTCTGGAGGCAACATTAGTGAAGAAATAGTTATAAGCAAAGTTCTTAGAACTCTAATTCCCATTTATGCAATCAGAGTCTCTGCAATTCAGGAAAGAAGAAGTGAAGCAAATCATAAGATAAATCTAGAGGCTATAGTTGGAAGATTGATTGCATTTGAACTAGACAACTTTGATTACTATATCCCAGCTTCCAAAAACATTGAATCAGCATTTGAAGCCAAACTTTCACTCAAGGAGAAAGGTAAAAAGAAATCTCAGTCAAAAAGTGAAGATGAATCAAACCAAAGTTCAAACAGTGATCTTGAAGTAATTGAAGCCCTTCTAGCAAGGAAATATTCTAGAGGCAGAGGAAAATACAAAGGTAAAGTACCCCTAATCTATTTTTCATGTGAAGAAGTTGCTCATATTGCTGCTAGATGTCCAAATAAGAAGAATAAAGATTAAAAGAAAGATCAAAAAATGGAATGGCAAGAAATATTTCAAATCATTCAAGGAAAAAGGTAAGAAAAAATGTTTTATGGCTAAAGATTCTAATGACTCTAATGATGAAGAAGAAGATAAGATTGTCTATATTGCTGTAAAAGATGAATCTAATGATGATGAAGAAATGACACTCATTTCTCATATGAGCAAAAATGATACATGGATCATAGATAGTGGTTGTTCTCATCACATGACTGGCGACAAAACTAAGTTTGAATACTTTGAAGACTATGATGGTGGTAGTGTAAGATTTGGTAACAATGAACCTTGTTGTATAAAAGGAAGAGGAAGAATTCCCCTAACCAAAGAACTTATATGTGATAATGCCTATTGGGTAGAAGGACTAAAGAATAATCTGTTAATTGTGGCACAACTACTCAATAAGGGAATCAAAGTAGAATTCATGCATGGTAAAACAAGACTACTGGATGGGAAAGGAAAGTTGATTGGATCAGGCACTCAAACTAAAGGTAACTTGTTCTATCTCAAACTAGGTGAATGTTCATGTTTCATTTCTCAAGTTGAAGAAATTTGGTTATGGCATAAAAGCTTGTGTCATGTAAACTTTGATAATCTGGTAAAGATAAGAAAATTTAGAAAATTTAAAGGCATTCCCAACATAAAGAAACTTGAGGTCGGTCTATGCAAAAATTGTCAAATTGGAAAGATTAGTTTTAAAAGTAAAAACTATCAGTCTGAAGAGATATTAGAAATTGTGCATAGTAATTTATGTGGACCCATTGGAATTGAAAGCTATACTAGAGAAAAGTTCTTCATTCTTTTTGTTGATGATTACTCAAGAATGATGACAGTCATGTATCTAAAAAATAAATCAGAAGCATTTGAAAAGTTCAAATGGTATTTGGATAGAGTAAAAAAGGAAATAGGAAAAAGATTAAAATGCTTGAGGTCAGACAGAGGTGGAGAATTCATTTCACAAGAATTCAATAACTTTTGCATTGAAAGATGAATCAAAAGACAGGTATCAGCACCTGGAACACCCCAGCAGAATGGAATAGCTGAAAGAAGAAATAGATCCATCATGGATTGTGCAAGAACATTAATGATTGAAAAGAGCATTGCTATCAAATATTGGAAGGAAGCAATCAGCACTGCAGTCTATACCTTCAATCGAGTACAGTTGAAGAAAGACTCATTCAAAACCCCCTATGAGTTATGGTATGGCTATAAACCTAATGTAAGTTATCTTAAAGTATTTGGAAGTAAATGTTACATTTTGAAAGAATTTAGAAAAGGAAAATTTGATGTAAAAGGTGATGAAGGTATATTCCTTGGATACTCATGCACAAGTAAGGCATATAGATGTTTGAACTTGTCTACTCACAAAGTCATAAAAAGTGCACATGTGAAAGTTGATGAGTTTGCAGAAAGGACTGAAGAAGAAAGCAAAAGGGAACTAGAAGATTATAAAAGGTTTGTCTTCAGTGAACCTGATACAGTACCAATTACATCAGAGAATCAAGAAACTTCTACTTTGGAGTCATCTGTAACTGAGTTACAGGAAGTTCAAATTGAGCCACAACAAACCGAGTTGAATTCAGTATATACCGAGCAAGTATTTACCGAGCAAACATCTACCGAGAAAATATCTACCAAGCCAGAACAGAAAGAGTCTGAAGTTGAAATGCAAAAAGATAATAATGAAATCCATTCAAAAGGAAAGGAACCTGTATTACCTAAGTATGTCAGGAGATATCATTCAGAAGATCAGATCATTGGAGATAAATTTGAAGGAACCATGAAAAGAAATAAGCTGAAAGGTACCTGTTTACTTGCTAATTTTGAACCTAGAAATGTCAAAGATGCATTAGAAAATGATAGTTGGATTGAGACTATGAATGAAGAAATAGAGCAAATAGAGAAAAACAAGACATGGATTCTTGTACCCAGACTTAAAGACAAAAATGTGATTGGAACTAAGTGAGTATTCAGAAACAAGTTGGATGAAGATGGTAAAATATCAAGAAACAAAGCTAGACTAGTATGCAAAGGATATGCTCAAGAAGAAGGAATAGACTATGGAGAAACTTTTGCTCTTGTTGCAAGATTGGAAAGAGTCAGAACCTTACTAGCATATGCTGCTCACAAGGGATTCAAAGTTTATCAGATGGATGTCAAATTAGCATTCCTCAATGGTATATTAGATGAAGAAGTCTACATTGAACAACCTAAAGGTTTTGTTAATCCAAATAAGAAGAACATGGTCTGCAAATTACAAAAGGCATTGTACAGTCTGAAACAAGCCCCTAGAGCATGGTATGAAAGATTGCATAAATATCTTATTTAGATTGGTTTTCAAAGAACTAATGATAATAGTAGCTTGTACATTAAAGAAGGACTGAATAATAAGATTTTCTTGGCAGAAATATTTGTAGATGATACTATTTTCATAGGGAATGATGATCTGTGCAAAGAATTCTTAGAACAAATGAACAAGGAATTTGAAATGTCTATGCTTGGTGAGATCAAATTATTTTTTGGTCTTCAAATTCAACAGAATAAAAATGGTATCTACATTACTCAATCAAAGTACATCAAAGAGATATTGAAAAAGTTCAGAATGGAAGATTGTAAACCAGTTGGGACTCCTATGTGTATCGGATTAAAACTTACCAAGGAAGATGAATCAAAGGAAGTAGATCAAACATTGTATAGATCTATGATTGGAAAATTGTAGTATGTAGTTCATACTAGACCAAATATTGCCCTTGCAGTTGGTATTGTAGCAAGATTTTCAGCAAAACCAAGAGAAAACCACTTGATGGCAATCAAAAGAATAATGAGATATTTAAAAGGAACTAAAGAGTATGGTTTATGGTATAACTTTGGAGGAAATTTGGATTTGAAAGTATTTACTGATGCTGATTGGGCAAGACACCTTGATGATAGAAAAAGTACAAGTGGAGGTGCATTCTTTCTTGGAAAAAGGTTGGTTTTTTGGACAAGAAAAAAGTAGAATTGTACATCTCAATCACCAACAGAGGCAGAGTATGTTGCTATAGCAGTAAACTGTTCTAACATTGTTTGGTTTAAACAGTTGTTGAAAGGCATGAAGATGGAAATCAAAGAACTATTTGTTATGTTCTGTGATAATACAAGTGCAATCAACATATCTAAGAATCTAGTGATGCATTCCAAAACAAAGCATATTTCAATAAAATATCATTTTGTCAAAGAATTGGTGCAAGATAAGGAGATTAGATTGGAATATATTCATACAAAGGACCAAATTGCTGACATATTCACAAAACCTTTACCTAAGGATGCATTCTTGTATCTAAGAGGTAAGCTAGGGGCCACTCCACTATCTGAAGTTCACTAAAATAAAGTTTTAGTGATGCATCAACTCATACCAGATTGAAGATCTATCAGTTGATGCAGCATAATTAGAAAATATTGCATATGAATTAGTACTAAAGGTACACTAAAATTCATTTGAGTTTGAGTTGTCTTTGGCATGTGTTGTCAAAGAGAGAGAGTTTACTACTGTCATATCTCTCTGAAATTTGTTCAAAAGAGTAAGATTACTTCACAGAAGAAGATTACTGTAAGAGGGAGAGTTTTCTATCCTAGAGGGAGAATTGTTATATTGACATGTTGTGTTGCCATACAAGTGAAAGACTTGTTTTAAAATTTCATTTCTGCTATGACATGTTGTGTTGCCATCAATGCCAAAGAGGGAGATTGTTGGATACAATTTTTAATTGTGTATTGTCTTTGATGTTACACAAATGTCATATCAGCCATCAGATAGAGTCTACCGAGCTCAAATGGTTAGCAAAGCAATTTATAGTGACTACTGAGCATTCCTGAACATTACACAGGAATGTTAGCTTTTACTGAGCTCATTTGGTAAGCAAAGGCAAGTTAGCTTTTACCGAGCTCACTCGGTAAGAAAAGGCAAGTTAGCTTTTACTGAGCTCACTGGGTAAATGAAGGAAAGTTAGCTTTTATCAAGCTAACTCAGTAAATGAAGGAAAGTTAGCTTTTACTAAGCTCACTCGGTAAATGAAAAAATGTTATCTTTTACTGAGCTCACTCAGTAAAAAAATGAAGGTTAGTATTTATCGAATTAACTCGATCTCCGAAAGAAGTTGCAAAGTTTGTAGTGTTTATTGAGCTTCACATGGTTAACATAGGGGAACCATTATGAAGCAGTGGTCACCGAGCTAGGTCAAGAAGCAAAGAATTTTATGATTCCAAAGAATTAAGTTTAATTGTTTTTTGTAGCCGACTGATTTATTTCTTTTTTTTGTATTGTTGTAAACTTGCAATTGAGCCGACTTGACAATCTATAAGGTATATATGAAAGGTCAAGTTGTGAATTCAAAAAGAAAAAAATGTATGGATGCATAAAAGTGCGAATGTATAAGCAAATACATGAGCGAATGTTGAGGAAGAATTTTTCATCCCTATGAAGCTGCAAAGTTGCATTCGATTAGTAAGGATTTAATGAAGCACAATACAGATATGTGTTAAGTAAAGATAAGTTGCATATATCTCAGATCACTTCATTGTTGCTTTCTAATCATTGTAACAGTGATTCAAAATTTCTTAACAGAGTTGGTTTGATAGCCATTTTGTAAATCCTCTAAGAAGGTGACAATTCAGTTGAATTGTTTTAAAGACCTCTCACAAGGCCACTTCTAACAAGATAATCAAATCCTCTAATAGGGTCACACCTAATAGTGTGTTTTGTAACCTTTAACAGGGTTGGCTCCTAATAGGGCTCACTTCAAAAGAGTGAAAATTGGTAACTAGTTACTTGGTGGTTTTTCCCAAAATTGGGTTTCCATGTTAAATTTGGTGTCTCTTGTGTTCATGTTATTTCTTTATGCATGCATTTTAATCACTTTAAATGCTTTATAAAGTTAGCAGAACATCTATCTAGTTTCAACATTTATTTGTGTGATTACCTAGTGTCAGCAGCAACTATATTTTAAAGACATCTAAGGATCAATAAGGAAATTTTTGTGGTAATCAATTCACCACTCCCCTCTCAGTTACTCCATCTCTTTTTTCAAAAAATTGGTATCAGAGCTTTTGGTGCTTGCAGGATAAGATTTCAAGGATCCAAGCCAAAGATCAGGATGTCTTACAAAAGGGAAATCTCAAGACTTAACAGAAATAACTTCTCAACATGGAAAGGATTGATGAGACTTCACCTAGCATCCATTGGTGATACAGGACTGAAGTACCTTGATGAAAAATATGCAAAAGCAGTCAGTACACTATCTGTTAATGATATTGCTAAAAAGAAGACTCACAACATTATGATGATAGATATAGCATCTACTCTGAGTTATGACGAATTTGATGATATCAAGGACTGATAAACTACCTTTGAAATGTGGGAAAAGATAAAAGAGATATATGGAGGAGATGATAATGTTAGAAGATCCAAAGCAGAAAGTTTGAGAGGACAATTTGATCAAATGAGGATGAGAGAGGATGAAAACATTGCAAAATATGTTGAAAGAGTTAAAGCATGTGTCAGTGCAATCAAAGCTTTTGGAGGTGATATCAGTGAAGAAAAAGTTATAAGGAAAGTTCTCATAACTCTACTTTCCATTTATGCAATCAAAGTATCTGTAATTCAAGAAAGAAGATGTGAAGCAAATCATAAGATAAATCTAGCAGCTATAGTTGGAAGATTGACTACATTTGAACTGGACAACTTTGATAACTATATCCTAGCTTCCAAAAACATTGAATCAGCATTTGAAGCTAAACTTTCACTCAAGGACAAAGGTAAAAAGAAATCTCAGTTAGAAAGTGAAGATGAATCAAACCAAAGTTCAGACATTGATCTTGAAGTAATTGAAGCCCTTCTAGCAAGGAAATATTCTAGAGGCAGAGGAAAATACAAAGGTAAAGTACCCCTAATCTATTTTTCATGTGAAGAAGTTGGTCATATTGCTGCTAGATGTCCAAACAAGTAGAATAAAGATGAAAAGAAAGATCAAAAATGGAATGGCAAGAAAGATTTCAAATCATTCAAGGACAAAGGTAAGAAAACATGTTTTATGGCTAAAGATTATAATGACTCTAATGATGAAGAAGAAGATGAGATTGTCTATATTGCTATAAAAGATGAATCTAATGATGATGAAGAAATGACACTCATTTCTCATATGAGAAAAAATGATACATGGATCATAGATAGTGGTTTTTCTCATCACATGACTGCGAAAAAACTAAGTTTGAATACTTTGAAGACTTTGATGGTGATTGTGTAAGATTTGGTAACAATGAATCTTGTTGTATAAAAGGAAGAGGAAGAGTTCCCCTAACCAAAGAACTTATATGTGATAATGCCTATTGGGTAGAAGGACTAAAGCATAATCTGTTAAGTGTGGCACAACTACTCAATAATGGAATCAAATTAGAATTCATGAATGGTAAAACAAGACTGCTGGATGGGAAAGGAAAGCTGATTGGATCAGGCACTCAAACTAAAGGTAACTTGTTCTATCTTGAACTAGGTGAATGTTCATGTTTCATTGCTCAAGTTGAAGAAAGTTGGTTATGGCATAAAAGGTTGTGTCATGTAAACTTTCATAATCTAGTAAAGATAAGCAAATTCAAAAAAGTAAAAGGCATTCCCAACATAAAGAAACCTGAGGTTAGTCTATGAAAAAATTGTCAAATTGGAAAGATGGGAAAGACTAGTTCTAAAAGTAAAAACTATCAGCTTGAAGACATATTAGAAATTGTGCATACTGATTTATGTGGACCCATTGGAATTGAAAGCTATATTGGAGAAAAGTTCTTCATTCTTTTTGTTGATGATTACTCAAGAATGATGACAATCATGTATCTAAGAAATAAATCAGAAGCATTTGAAAAGTTCAAATGGTATTTGGCTAGAGTAGAAAAGGAAACAGGAAAAAGATTAAAATGCTTGAGGTCAGACAGAGGTGGAGAATTCATTTCACAAGAATTCAATAACTTTTACATTGAAAGAGGAATCAAAAGATAGGTATCAACACGTGGAACACCCCAACAGAATGGAATAGCTGATAGAAGAAACAGATCCATCATGGATTGTGCAAGAACATTAATGATTGAAAAGAGCATTGCTATCAAATACTGGAAGGAAGCAATCAACACTGCAGTCTATACCTTGAATTGAGTACAACTGAAGAAAGACTCATTCAAAACCCCCTATGAGTTATGGTATGGCTATAAACCTAATGTAAGTTATCTTAAAGTATTTGGAAGTAAATGCTACATTTTGAAAGAATCTAGAAAAGGAAAATTTGATGTAAAAGGTGATGAAGGTATATTCCTTAGATACTCATTCAAAAATAAGGCATATAGATGTTTGAACTTGTCTACTCACAAAGTCATAGAAAGTGCACATATGAAAGTTGATGAGTTTGCAGAAAGGACTGAAGAAGAAAGCAAAAGGGAACTAGAAGATTATAAAAGGTTTGTCTTCAGTGAACTTGATATAGTACCAAGTACATCAGAGAATCAGGAAACTTCTACTCTCGAGTCATCTGTAATCGAGTTAAAGGAAGTTCAAATCGAGCCATAGCAAACTGAGTTAAATTCAGTATCTACCGAGCAAGTATTTATCGAGCAAACATCTACCGAGAAAATATCTACCGAGCCAGAACAGAAAGAGTCTGAAGTTGAAATGCAAAAAGATAATAATGAAATCCATTCAAAAGGTACGAAACATATATTAGCTAAGTATGTCAGGAGACATCATTCAGCAGATTAGATCATTGGAGATAAATATGAAGGAACCATGACAAGAAATAAACTAAAAGGTACTTGTTTACTTGCTAATTTTGAACCTAGAAATGTCAAAGACGCATTAGAAAATGATAGTTGGATTGAGGCTATGAATGAAGAAGTAGAGCAGATAGAGAAAAACAAGACACAGACTCTTGTACCTAAACCTAAAGACAAAAATGTGATTGGAACTAAGTGGGTATTCAGAAACAAGTTGGATGAAGATGGTAAGCTATCAAGAAACAAAGCTAGACTAGTATGCAAAGGATATGCTCAAGAAGAAGAAATAGACTATGGAGAAACTTTTGCTCATGTTGCAAGATTGGAAAGAGTCAGAGCCTTACTAGCATATGCTACTCACAAGGGATTCAAAGTTTATCAGATGGATGTCAAATCGACATTCCTTAATGGTATATTAGATGAAGAAGTCTACATTGAACAACCTGAAGGTTTTATTAATTCAGATAAGAAGAACATGGTCTGCAAATTACACAAGGCATTGTACGGTCTGAAACAAGCCCCTAGAGCATGGTATGAAAGATTGTGTAAATATCTTATTTAGATTGGTTTTCAAAAAACTAATGATAGTAGTAGCTTTTATATTAAAGAAGGAATGGTTAATAAGATTGTCTTGGCAAAAATATTTGTAGATGATACTTTTTTCACAGGGAATGATGATCTGTGCAAAGAATTCTCAAAACAAATGAACAAGGAATTTGAAATGTCTATGTTTGGTGAGATCAAATTCTTTGTTGGTCTTCAAATTCAACAGAATAAAAATGGTATCTACATTACTCAATCAAAGTACATCAAAGAGATATTGAAAAAGTTCAGAATGGAAGATTGTAAACCAGTTGTGACTCCTATGTGTACCGGATTAAAACTTACCAAGGAAGATGAATCAAAGGAAGTAGATCAAACATTGTATAGATATATGATTGGAAAATTGCAGTATGTAGTTCATACTAGACCAGATATTGCCCTTGTAGCTAGTATTGTAGCAAGATTTTTAGTAAAACCAAGAGAAAACCACTTGATGGCAATCAAAAAAATAATGAGATATTTAAAAGGAACTGAAGAGTATGGTTTATGGTATAACTTTGGAGGAAATTTGGATTTGAAAGTATTTACTGATGCTGATTGGGTAGGAAACCTTGATGATAGAAAAAGTACAAGTGGAGGTGCATTCTTTCTTGGAAAAAGGTTGGTTTTTTGGACAAGCAAAAAGTAGAATTGTACATCTCAATCAACAACAGAGGCAGAGTATGTTGTTGTAGCAGTAAACTGTTCTAACATTGTTTGGTTTAAACAGTTGTTGAAAGACATGAAGATGAAAATCAAAGAACTATTTGTTATGTTCTGTGATAATACAAGTGCAATCAACATATCTAAGAATCCAGTGATGCATTCCAAAAAAAAGCATATTGCAATAAAACATCATTTTGTCAGAGAATTGGTGCAAGATAAGGAGATTAGATTGGAATATATTCATACAAAGGACCAAATTGCTAACATATTCACAAAACCTTTACCTAAGGATGCATTCTTGTATTTAAGAGGTAAGTTAGGGGTCACTCCCCTATCTGAAGTTCACTAAAATAAAGTTTTAGTGATGCATCAACTCATACCAGATTGAAGATCTATCAGTTGATGCAGCATAATCAAGAAACATTGCATATGAGTCAATACTAAAGGTACACTAAAATTCATTTGAGTTTGATTTGTCTTTGGCATGTGTTGTTAAAGAGGGAGAGTTTACTACTATCATATCTCTCTGAAATTTGTTCAAAAGAGTAAGATTACTTCACAGAAGGAGATTACTGTAAGAGGGAGAGTTTTCTATCCTAGAGGGAGAATTGTTATATTGACATGTTGTGTTGCCATACAAGTGAAAGACTTGTTTTAAAATTTCATTTCTGCTATGACATGTTGTGTTGCCATCAATGCCAAAGAGGGAGATTGTTGGATACAATTGTTAATTGTGTATTTTCTTTGATGTTACACAAATGTCATATCATCCATCAGACAGAGTCTACCGAGCTCGGATGGTTAGCAAAGCAATTTATAGTGACTACCGAGCATTCCTGAACATTACACAGGAAAGTTAGCTTTTACTGAGCTCATTCGGTAAGCAAAGGCAAGTTAGCTTTTACTGAGCTCACTCAGTAAGCAAAGGCAAGTTAGCTTTTACCGAGCTCACTCAGTAAATGAGGGCAAGTTAGCTTTTACTGAGCTCACTTGGTAAACGAAGGCAAGTTAGCTTTTATCGAGCTCACTCGATAAACGAAGAAATGTTATCTTTTACCGAGCTCACTCGGTAAAAAAAGGAAGGTTAGTATTTATCGAATTAACTCGGTCTTTGAAGGAAGTTGCAAGGTTTGCAGTGTTTACTGAGCTTCACTTGGTTAACATGGGGAAACCAATTTGAAGCAGTGGTCACCGAGCTGGGTCGAGTAGCAAAGAATTTTATGATTCCAAAGAATTAAGTTTAATATTTTTGTGTAGCCGACTGATTTATTTTTTTATTTTTTTATTGTTGTAAACTTGTAATTGAGCTGACTTGACAATCTGTAAGGTATATATGAAAGGTCAAGTTGTGAATTCAAAAAGAAAAAAATGTATGGATGCATAAAAGTGTGAATGTATAAGTAAATACATGAGCGAATGTTGAGGAAGAATTTGTCATCCCTATGAAGCTGTAAAGTTGCATTCGATCAGTAAGGATTTAATGAAGTAGAATAGAGATCTGTATTCAGCAAAGATAAGTTGCATATATCTCAAATCACTTCATTGTTGCTTTCTAATCATTGTAAAAATGATTCAAAATCTCTTAACAGAGTTGGTTTGACAGCCATTTTGTAAATCATCTAACAAGGTGACAATTCAGTTGAATTGTTTTAAAGACCTCTCACAAGGCCACTTCTAACAAGGTGATCAAATCCTCTAATAGGGTCACACCTAACAGTGTGTTTTGTAACCTTTAACAAGGTTGGATCCTAACAGGGCTCACTTTAGAAGACTGAAAATTGGTAACTAGTTACTTGGTGATTTTTCTCAAAATTGGGTTTCCACGTTAAATCTGGTGTCTCTTGTGTTCATGTTATTTCTTTATGCATGCATGTTAATCACTTTAAATGCTTAATCATGTTAATAGAACATCTATTTAGTTTCAGCATTTATTTGTGTGATTACCTAGTGTCAGCAGTAGCTATATTTTAAAGACATCTAAGGATCTATAAGGAAATTTTTGTGGTAATCGATTCACCCCTCCCCTCTCAGTTACTCCGTCTCTTTTTTCCAACAGGTATTAGGCTCATAGTAAAGAAATCTTTTGTAATCCTCAAGCTCTTTTATGCTTTCTTCTTCACTCTTTTCTGCAAACTCATCAATTCTCACATGTGCACTTTCTATGATTTTATGAGTAAAAAAATTTAAACATTTACTTCTTCTAGTGTATCCTAAAAATATGCCTTCATCACCTTTGACATCAAATTTTCCGTTTCTAGGTTCTTTGAAGATATAACATTTGATACCAAATACTTTCAAGTAACTTACATTAGGTTTATAGCCATACCATAGTTCATAAGGAGTTTGATTTGAGTCTTTCTTCAGCTATACTTTGTTCAAGGTATGAACTACAGTGTTAATTGCTTCCTTCCAGTATTTGATTGCAACATTCTTTTCGATCATTAATGTTCTTGCACAATTCATCATGGATCTATTTCTTCTTTTAGCTATACCATTATGCTCTGGTGTACTAGGGGTTGATACTTGTCTTTTAATTCCTTTTTCAATACATAATTCACAGAATTCATTGGAGATGAATTCGCCACCTCTTTCTGATCTCAAAACTTCAATTTCTTTCTAGTTTCTTTTTTACTCTTGCCAAATACTACTTGAATTTTTATAAAGCTTCCAATTTTTCTTTTAGATACATTATAGTCATCATTCTAGAATAATCATAAAAAATAAGAATGAAAAACTTTTCTCCACTATGCCTCTTTATTCCATTAGGTCCACATAAGTTTGTATGCACAAACTCCAATTCTTCTTCAAAATGATAGTTCTTTTTTTTGAAACTAGTCTTTCCCATCTTACCAATTTGGCAATTTTTGCATAGACCCATATCAGGTTTCCTCAAACTAGAATACCTCTTACTCTTTTATGTTTTATTATCTTAACCAGATTATCAAAGTTTACATGAAATATTATTTTGTGCCACAACTCGCTTTCTTTTACTTTAGCAATAAAACATAAACTTTCACTAAGATCAAGATAAAATAGATTACCTTTTGTTTTCTTGTGAGATCTAACCAGATTCCCTTTTCCATCTAGCAGTTTGGCCTTTCCATCAATGAATTCTACGTTAAATCCAATGTTATTCAATTGTGCCACACTTAGTAGATTATGCTTTAATTTGTCAACCCAATAAGCATTATCACATACAAGTTCATTGGTCAAAGAGATACATCCTCTTCCTTTTATGTTACAAGGTTCATTATTTCCAAATCTCACACTACCACCATCATAATATTCCATGTGCTGAAATTTTTCTTTGTCTCCATTCATATGATGTGATTAGCCACTGTCAATAATCTCAATATCATTTTTTCTCACATGATATATAAGTGCCATCTTATCTCCTTCATCATCAGATTCATCTTTTACAACAATATATACCATTTCATCTTCATTGTTATCAGAATCTTTAGCCATAAAACAAGATTTATTACCTTTGTCCTTGTAGATCTTGAATTCTTTCTTGCCTTTGTACTTATTTATTTTCTTCTCATCCTTTTTTTCTCATTTTGGACACCTAGCAGCAATGTGACTGATTTCTTCACAAGAAAAGAAGATTAGAGGAATCTTGCCTTTGTACTTTCCTTTGCCTTTGGAGTATTTCTTTGCAAGTAGGGCTTCAACAACTTCAAGATCACTATCAAAAATTTCTTATGATTCTTCTTCACTTCCTAATTTATTGGCCTTTTATTTCTTACTTTTTTTTCTTGAGTGCGAGTTTGGCTTCAAATGCAGACTCAATACCTTTGGAACTAGGAACATAGTTATCATAGTTATCCAACTCAAAAGCTATCAATATTCCAACCAGAACATCCAAAGTTATATTGATATTTGGATCACATCTCATTTCTTGAATTGAAAATACTCTAATTGCATAAATAGGAAGAAGAGTTCTGAGTACCTTTCTTACAACTATTTTGTCATCAAAATCTTCTCTAGATGCTTTGATTGTGCTCACACTTGCTTTGATTCTTTCCACATATTTTTCAATATTTTCATCTTCTCTCATTTTCATCTAATCAAATTGACATCTAAGACTTTATTCTTTGGCTCTTCTTACATTGTCATCTCCTCCATAGATTTCTTTTAGTTTGGTCCCCATTGCATGAGTTTTTTTACAGTCTTTTACTTCATCAAATTCAACATAACTGTGAGTAGATGCAATATCAATCATCATGGTGTTATGATTCTTCTTTTCAGCAATGTCTTTAACTGATAATGTTCTAGTAGGAGTCTTATATTCAGCATCAATATATTTACAACATGAATCATTGATAGCCCCCAAATGTAATCTCATAAGTCCTTTCCATGCTGCAAAGTTGTCGCTATTCAACTTTGGAATCTCTCTTCTGTAAGACATCCTAATGCTTAGGTCCTTGAAACCTTCTCTACAAGAACCAAAACCTTTGATACCAATTGTTGGAAATATAAGAGAAGTAACTAAGTGGGGAGGGGTGAATCAGTTGCTACAAAAATAAATCCTAGATCCCTTAGATGTCAGTAGAAAAAAATTATGTAAAATCTTAATTCTATTCATGCTTAGTAAACAAAGAAATATTGTAACTTAGTAAATACTAAAAATGTTTAGAAAATAATTAATATGAAAACTTTAGATGTTATCTTTTATTACCATTAATTTAACTTAGTTGCAAACACATGAGAGAAATAACATGAACATATTTGACACCAAGATTTAATGTAAAAACTCAATTTGAGAAAACCACCAATTACAACTAGTTATTGTTTTTCACTCTTCTAAAGTGAGCCTTGTTAGGAGCCAACCCTTTTAAAGGCTACAAAAAACACCATTAGGTGTGACCCTATTAGAGTATTTAATCACCCTATTAGGAGTGGCCTTATTAGAGGTCTTTAGACAATTCAATAAAACTATCACTTAGAGGATTTACAAATAGTTGTTAAGCCAACTATGTTAAGAGATTTAGATCATTGTTACAATGGTTAGAGGATAAAAATGACATGACTTAATTTGGATGCAACTAAATTTTTGATTACAAATCTCAATTTTGGCTTGTATACTTGATCCTTCTTGATTGAATATATCTTTTTAGCTTCATTAGGATATTTTTCTTATCCTTCTAATTTGCTTCCTCTTTGCATCATTAGATCTTCAAAATAATCCATGCATTCACATACTTCACATTTTCTAATCCTCAACTTGACCTTTTATTTATATCTTTCATATTTTCAAGTCATCTCAAATCAACTTGCAATAACTAATATTCATCTTCTCAGTCAGCTAGATCCAATAGATAAATGAACTAAACTCAATATGTCAAAATGAGAAAATCCTTTGTTAGCTGACCCTACTTGGTAGACACAAACTCAAAAATGATTTTCCTATGTTAACCAAGTAAAGCTTGGTCAATAGTGCATACTTACTAAGTTCCTTTGGTAATTGGGTGAGCTTGGTTATCACTAGTTCCATCCAACATTTTCTTCATTAATCGAGTGAGCTCAATTAACACTCAACTTCTGCAAACTTTCCTTTAACACCCAAGTGAACTTGGTAGACACTACCTTATAAACTTAAAAAACTCTAGAACACTTGGTAGCCATAGAAAAATATCTTCAATAATCGGGTGAGCTCAGTTTATACTAACTGGTAATGATATGACATTTTGTGTAACATCAAAGACAATACATAGTTAATCAATTATTCCAACAAGTGGGTGTATAGAAATAAGTTAGATGAAAATGGTGAAGTCATAAGGGAAAAGGCAAGATTAGTTTGCAAGGGGTATGTAAAAGAAGAAGGAATAGACTATGGACAAACATTTTCCCTCGTTGCAAGATTGTAAGGAGTAAGAACTCTGCTTGCTTACTCTACATACAAAAGTTTCAAAGTTTATCATATTCCTATGAAGTCGATATTTTTGAATGGTATATTAGAAGATGAGGTCTATATAGAATAGCTAGAAGGATTTTTTGATGCTAACAATAAGAACATGGCATGTACACTACATAAAGCTTTATATGGTTTAAAGCAAGCCCCAAGAGAATGGTATGAAAGGCTTCACAACTATCTTATAAAGATTTAATTTGAGGAGATTGATGATAATAACAATCTATACTTGAAGACAAAAGGATTTAAAGGCATTTTACTGGCTAAAATTTTCATTGATGATATCATCTTTGGAGGTCAAGATGGATTATGTAAGGCATTTGCAAATGAAATGAAGAAATAATTTGAGATGTCTATGTTTGAAGAGATCAAGCTCATTGGCGGTTTCCAAGTATATCAAATGATATATGGTATATAGATCACTTAATCTAAGTATGTGAAAGAAATATTGATTTTTTTGAATTAGAAGATTCCAAACTAGTTATCAGACCTATGGTGATAGAACACAAGTTGTCAAAGAATGATGATTCAACTAATGTGAATCAAACATTGTATAGGTTTATGATTGGAAAATTGAATAGGTAGTAAATAGAAGACGTAACATTGCATTATGTATTGATATTTTTGCAAGATTTTCTACTAATCCTAAGGAGATTCATTTGATGTCTATTAAGAGAATTATGAGATATCTAAAAGGAACAAAAGACTATTGTCTATACTAAAAGAAAAATGAGAAATTTGATTTGAGTGCCTACATTGATACTGTTTCGGTTGGAAAAATTGATGACAAAAAGAGCACAAGTGGAGGAGAATTTTTCTTAGGAAAGAGGTTGGTCACCTACACCAACAAGAAATAAAATTGCATATGTCAATATACTATTGAAGTTAAATATGTGGCTGTTGTAGCAAATTGTACAAACATTGTATGGATCAAACAACTACTCAAAGGTATGAAAGAAGAAATTATTGTACCTGTGGTACTTTATTGTGATAATATGAATTCTATAAATATACCAAAGAACCCTATGATGCATAAAAAGACTAAGAAAATTACAATCAAGTATCATTATTTGAGATAGTTAGTTGAAGACAAAGAAGTGAGGATGAAATATGTGAATACAAAAGAGCAGATAGTTGATATCTTCACAAAAGCTTCACCTAAGGAAGTTCATGAGTATCTAAGAGGTAAACTAGGTGTGATACCCCTATCCAAAGCTACTTAAGAAATATGAGTAGTGCCCAACATCAACCAAGATGAATGTTGTGTCTTACAACTTGATGTAGTGGATCTTACTTTAGGAGCTGCCTAAAGTAATCAAAAGAGTTGGAATAGAAAATTAGTCACATAAAAGGTGACAGAGGGAGAAACCAAAATTGTTACAATCTTCATGTTGAGATGACAATTCTTTGGCATTATTGTCAAAGAGGGAGAAATATTTTATAAGGAGAAAGAAATATGAAATATCTACTTAGAGGGAGATAGTGTACCTGATAGTTACTATTGAGGGAGAAATGATTAAAAGAAATACATCTACCTAGTAAGAGGGAGACAATACTAAGGGAGATACAAGAACAAAGCTGACTTATCAAAAAGAGGGAGTGATTTAAAAATGTTAGAAGGAGAAGTCCTACAAGATGATAGATGAAGCGAGTCATAAGGAAGAGTTGATTATCTATTGATCATAACATAATTTTGTAGCCTATAGAAAAGATGAAAGTTGTTGATAGAGGGAGAGATTTCAATACAAGTAATTATTTTCTTTTTGGTATTGTTGTTGGTATTAGTATGCCATCAATGCAAAAGAGGGAGATTGCTGATATAAGATTGTTTGAAGTGAAGAATCTGTAATGGAACAATCATTATTTTTTCACTAATGTCAAACCTACTACTCACTGGTAAGACAACTTATTAGTTGATTTGAGTACTATCATTTGTTTGATTGGTAAAGAGGATTTGATCAAATGAGATAACATGAGCACCTAGAGGAAAGGTTGAGTTATGGTACAAAAAAGGAGGATGATATAGTGTATTCTTTATATACTTAAGGCTACAAAGATTAGATACTTTGATTAAGTCTAAAAGAACAAGTAAGAAGAATTGTGTCTACCAAGCTTGACTAAGTGTATAGTAGGTGCTAAGCAAAGTTAGTGCAAGTTGAGCAGAAAATCAGTTGGAGCCAAGAAAAGTGAAGATTTAGTGTATGTCAAGTGAACATAGTGTAAGCCAAGTAAAGTTTAGTTTATGTCAAGCATCAATAAACTTTAGTGTTCTTTGAGTGAACTAGAATAAGATGATTGGAAGAGTAGTATGGAAGTTGAGTGACAACATATTAATTTTGAGTGCCAGTATTCATGTTAAATCATATATTTGACAAATTTGACATGACTATTTTATTTTCTTGAATTATGTGAAGTGTGTGGAAGATAACTATGATGAGCTAGTGGCACAGAATTCAAGGTAAACCATTTTGTGGTGAATTCAAGGAAGATTGAGGAAGAAGCTTCTAGATGAACCAAATGGAAAAGTGGCTAGATTCATTATATCCTACCTAATCCTACCTAATTCTAAAATGAATGATTGTGGTGAAGTGAAAAAAGATCTTAAATATCTATTTATAGAGAGAGTTATTCAAAAGAAAAGATTGTCACGTACAAGAACCTAAGGAAGACAAGGAGTTTAGGGTATTTCTTCATTCAATAGTCGAACAAAAGAGACTACAATTGGCATGTAAAGAAAAAAGGATTAAGAGTATGAATGCTTCAAGGGTGAATAATCTATCAAAGACAAAGTGTGTGAAAGCCAAGAAGAATGAAGGACTAAAATAAAAATCTATAATCTACAAGTGAGTTGTAATTTGTTATCAGATCAAGCCTTACTATTACTTTATAATCATTGTATTAGTTTTGGATTAAGGTTGACCTAACAGTCATTTGTAAATCCTTAACTAGGTGACATTCCAAGTGAATGATCTAAAATCCTCGAACAAGGCTCACTCCTAACAGGGTGATTGAATAGTGTCACATTTAATAGTGTTTATTGTAACCCTTAATAGGGTTGGCCTTTCACAAGGCATCACTTTAGAAGATTGAGAATTAGTGTATGCATGAATTGTGGGCCTTAGATCCTCACACACACTTCAACATGGTCTTTACCTGAGAGATCATCCTGGAATGAACATTAGATTGTTCATCTCGAGAAATCCAACAGAGTGACCTATTGCCTTCTAACTAGAAGGATTTTGGCTTACTCTCAGACTGAGAAGCAGGTAGCCAAACCTATTAGTATGAAGGATTTATGTAGCTAAATGATGATGCAATTAATCTAGATGAGAGATGTAGTTTAATCTAGGAATAAGAGAAAGCATTTAATCTATATGTATGCATTACATTAAGCTAAATGATATTGATGCTAAGCAAGAAAAGTAATGATAACTTTAAACAAGTGAATATGCAATTTGATAGTAATTCAATGCAATTCCAAATTTCAACCCCTGCAATGAGGAATTAGAAGGCTCTTATATAGAATTCCTAAAATCAATCAATAGTTGAGATCAACTCAGATCAACAATCAGGATTGAAGATGAGATCTATTTAGAATGGAAAATTCCTAGTGTAGGTGATCAGGCTAACTAAGTTAGATCCTGAGTGTCATGGAGAGTTAAATAAATTCACCTAAGTGTGAGAATGAGTGGTTTAAGCCAATTCCAATTTGAGAGATAGATCACTTGGAATTCCCACTCCTGAACTAAAGAGAAGAAATTAGAAGGTTATTTAATTTAATAGAAATGCGATATGACCTCATAAATTTATATTTCAATTAATTGAATAATCACATTCAATAATCAAAATGAGAGAATTATTAAATTAAATAAGTTTAATTCCCTAGTACATTAGCTTTAGGAGATAATTTAATTTAACCAAAGTACAAACACTTTAAATTAAATTAAATCTAATCAATAGGTTTAATGTAGCTAATTTAAGTCTATACCTGAGGAATTAAATAAAGAGTGTGATTAATGTAGATTAGGGTTTTCTACATCTGACAATTAAGTCAAGTAGCGAGAATCAGAATGAGAATTGCCTAGTAACATAGGACTTTAGGGTTGATCAAATAGACTAGAATTGGTTGTCATGGAAATGAGCCAATTTTGGGGTATTACATTTTCCCCTCTTTGAATGAATGCGTGAGTAGTACATTCAATTGAAATAAAATTTGAAAGTATGATGCATAGATCAAGAAGTGAGATTGGCTTTGCAATTGATGGCATAGAGACCAATTCATAAGCTTTTAAAGATTATCTCCAAAATGAAGCTTAACCTTAAGGAATGCAAACTAAACACCTAGATACTAAAATTGATAAGCTTTTAAAGATTATCTCTAGAATGGAGCTTAATCTTAAGGAATCCAAATAGAACACCTAGATACCAAAATTGATAAGCTTTTAAAGATTATCTCTAGAATGGAGCTTAACCTTAAGGGATACAAAAAGAACACCTAGATACTAGGATTGATAAGCTTTTAAAGATTATCTAAAGAATGAAGCTTAATCTTAAGGGGTCCAGATATAACACCTAGATACCTAGATTGATAAGCTTTTAAAGATTATCTTTAGAATGGAGCTTAATCTTAAGAAATCCAGATAGAACACCTAGATATCTAGATTGAAGCTTAACCTTAAGGGATCTAGATAGAAGACCTAGATACCTAGATTGATAAGCTTTTAAAGATTATCTCCAAAATGGAGCTTAACCTTAAAATATTCAGATAGAACACCTAGATACCTAGATTGATAAGCTTTTAAAGATTATATCTAGAACAAAGCTTAATTTTAAGGAATCCAGATAGAACACCTAGATATTGAAATTGATAAGCTTTTAAAGATTATCTCTAAAATGGAGCTTAACCTTAAGGGATCTAGATAGAACACCTAAATACTGGAATTGATAAGATTTTAAAGATTATCTCCAGAATGAAGCTTAATCTTAAGGGATCTAGATAGAACACCTATATACCTAGATTGATAAGCTTTTAAAGATTATCTCTAGAATGGAGCTTAAGCTTAAGGAATCTAGATAGAACATCTAGATACCTAGATTAACTAGCTTTTAAAGATTATCTCCAGAACAGAGCTTAACCTTAAGGGATCTAGGTAGAACACCTAGATACCTAGATTGATAACCTTTTAAAGATTATCTCCAAAGCAAAGCTTAATCTTAAGGGATCCAGATAGAACACCTATATACCTAGTTTGATAAGCTTTTAAAGATTATCTCTAGAATGGAGCTTAAGCTTAAGGAATCCAGATAGAACACCTAGATACCTAGATTGACAAGCTTTTAAAGATCATCTCTAGAATGGAGCTTAACCTTAAGGGATCTAGGTAGAACACCTAGATACCTAGATTGATAACCATTTAAAGATTATCTCTAGAATGGATCTTAGCCCTAAGGGATCTAGATAGAACACCTAGATACCTAGATTGATAAGCTTTTAAAGATTATCTCTAGAATGGAGTTTAATCTTAAGGAATTGAGATAGAACACCTAGATAACTAGATTGATAAGCTTTTAAAGATTATCTCCAGAATGAAGCTTAACCTTAAGGGATCTAGATAGAACACCTAGATAGCTAGATTGATAGGCTTTTAAAGATTATCTCTAGAATGGATCTTAATCTTAAGGAATTTAGACAGAACACCTAGATACTAAAATTGATAAAACATAACAAGATCCAACCATGAGCCATAGAATCATCCCCAAAATGAGGCTTGATACTCAGGAGTCAAGGTTTAGACTATCCTAATAGCTATCCATTGAACTCTAATAAAGACTACTATAAGATGTGATCAGTTGATCAAAAGATGAAATAGATAGTGTAGATGCTAGATAGAGGGGGTAAAGATGCCCCAAGTGATGAGGACATAAGATTCAGATTGAGTTGAAATTCAAATTCAATGATGTAATCATCCTACCCCCTCGAGAGTGAAATCAAAAGATGACACATCATAAATATGATGTAGAGCAATATATCGAGAGATACAAAAGAAATCAAAGATTGAAAAGATTATAGAAGAGATCAAAATGATCAAAAGAAAATTTGGAGTCAAACCAAAGTGATTTTGAGGTCCAAAAGACCAAGTTTGACCAAAGGTTTACTAGAGTTGACCATAGTTGACTATAGTTGAGTATAGTTGACTTTTTTCATAATTTTTGTAAAATTTGAAGAAATTGTGATTTGAGAAGATTCCAAGATTTGCAAAGTATTAGAAAAATGGACTGCACAAGCGTTTGATCACATCAGTCCCAAAAGTTTAAAATGCATTTTTAAGATGCTTGAGTGTGTCAGAATCTAAATTTGATCTTGAAAATGGATTTAGAATGGTCAAATTAGTCAGGGGGTAATTTTTGCACCAATTAGATCACTTTGAAAATTTAGGTCAAAACCTATATAAGGGCCCATGAGGTCATTTTCAAATCATTTACACTTTTTGTCTTTAGTGAAGAAGAGAGCTCTGAGGCAAAGATGGTGATCCTATTGTCTACACATTATTTTGAGTGCTTCTGACAACACAATTAGCCGACAGACTATGGGCCTCCAGTGAGTAGTTAATAACCTTGTCCTACATTTAATTTTTCACACTTTCTGATGTACTTTTAGCATGTTTTTTTTAAAAAAAAGATTCTCTTGTCAGTTCTCATGCAGGGATGTCTCTCCTTGCACGAAGCTAGTCACTTCTCGTGCAAAGATTCATGAGCCTTGTGTTTCTTCACCTAGTGTAGTGGGTTTTCTCACATGGGAGATCCTACATGTCACATGAGAAGACCTACTTTTTAGGTGCTTTTTGCTTATAGGTCAATCACACCTCATGTGAAGAGTTTCATCCTCATGCAAAGATGTGTGATCTCACTTGAGGAAGTAAAATTTCACACGAGAATCTAGTGTGAATTGAAAAATTAAAAATTATAATTTTGATGTTTTCATTGAAGTTTTGCATTTTTGTTCATTTGTTAAGTAGAGACTGATAATTTACATGTTGTACTTGTTCATGTGTACAAGTTACCTTTGATGATATTGGATTCTGATCCCATTACCCACCATATGGAGCTCTGTTGTAGAGCCTTGATGATGCTAATATGACACATATAGACAAATTGGGGTTGTCGTATCTATGCTAGATTCCACCAATGTTGGTGAATCATGGCCTGCTTACAACAATAGTGGAGCATTTCCATTTAGAGATGAACACATTCCACTTTCCCCAGGGGGAGATGGTAGTCACTCCAAAGGACATATACAAGATCCTTCACATACCCTTCCATGGGCTGAGAGTGGTTTATGATATAGTTCTGAGAGTAGGCACAAAGGTACTCTAGGCCATATTCTAGCAAGAGTTGATCATAGGTAGAGCAATCACATGGGATGAGCTCATGCATACTTATGGGCATACTCACAGATTAGCATCAGTTTTGGGGATCTTTATCAATTGTTTCTTGATGTCAAATAGAGGGTAGCACAAACTAGAGTGTGGATGGGGAAAGATGCTCGATGCTAGAGACCTTGGAGAGATACAGGTGGGGATAGTGCACGCTTGCACATATTTACCATGAGATGCACAAGATAGTATATTATGAGTGGAAGAGCATAACTGTTGGGGTCTATTTCTTCATATCTAGGCATGGGAGCATCTTCCAGTTATGAGGCCCATTTTTGAGGATGAGAGGCAGTCAATGGAGCCCTATATTTGTAGGTACAGAGGCTAGCTTTCCTAGATGACTTTGGGGAAGACTGAGGAGTGGAGGGCATGTCTTGATGACTTGGTGTCTTTAGTATGGTGGCCCTAGAGAGAGACCAAGGAATGAGATGATGCTCCCTAGGAGCTTAGTTATATGTTTGCATCACGATTGCCAATAGGTTGTTCTATATAGATAGTGGAGAGATTTCTAATTACTCACGTGTGGTGTCACTATGAGCATCCTTAGGAAATATCCTAGGAGTATTGCTTGTATGCATGACTAGGAAGAGATTTGAGTCATGGGTGGTCATAGAGGTTGGATCTAGGGAGATCCATGATAGATGTGTGCAACTTGGTTGTGATTTATTGGGATTACTTGCCAGTAGTGGTAGATGGAGGGATGACACTAGCTTACTAGGCATATTTTGTGAGCCATACCTTCCCACACTTTACAGATCCAATGGGGATGGTAGCTCCTAGATAGCTAGTGTAGGCTCCCCAAGCATGAGTGTAGGCTCCCTAGGCACCACCACAACAACCACAACAAGATAAGGTGAGACATAGGACCCAACAGGTGCAAATTATTTCATGCTAATTTGGAGTAGATCTTGATGCTGGTAGGAGTAGGATAGGGTAGTGGCAACTTAGAACTCAAAAAGAGGAGCAACAACTAGTGGAGTAGCTAGTTGAGTAGGGACATGAGGAGATGCTAGACTAGCATACTATGGGAGCTGATATCTTGACACATATACAAGATTCTTTGAGGTGAGTGAGAAGAAGATATGGATTGCATAGTGGTAGCTAGGACAGGTTCACATACAGGTGGCTAATAGAGTTTCCCACATAGCAGAGCGAGATCGAGAGATCCAAGATTTACAAGGACAAAAAGAGCTAGCATCTCAAAGAGCAGAGTAGAGATCTGAGTAGTAGTAGGATGAGAACTGACTATAGTTAGCTAAAGCTTCATATTATTTTTTAGCTTATGTGGTAGTTGTTCTAGATGAGGCAGAGCAGGTGCCTCAATTTTCATAGTATGCATGAGAGTCAGGAGGGGCATGACCGGCCATGAGACCTAAGATACCTCTTCCTCCTCCACCAAGAGGTGAGGGGGGATGAGAGAGTTAGTTTCTTTTTTATCCTAAATTTGATTTGGCTCTGTATTCATTGGTGTGCCAACACCATTTTGCACCATTTTTTATCAACGACACTTGAGCAGCATCTATTTTTTACATTGATGTACTCTTTTTTATACCGATATATATATATATATATATATATATATATATATATATATATATATATATATATATATATATATATATATATATATATATATATATATATATATATATATATATAAGATTTTGTGTCAAGTACTATTTTCATGTGTCATTGTCTATCTTTTAATTTGATGTACATGAGATGTTTTATGTTGTGATTATGAAATACAAAGATGATGTAATGTGTGAATACAATTTTTTTTTGATATAGAAATGTAGTGTAGATGAGATGGAGTATGAAATGATGTATGAAATGCAAAATATATATGGACTGAGATCTCATGTAGTGTTCCATGTTTTTGCTAATAGTGACAAGTATCCATTAAGTAGTGAGAGGATGAACCAAAGAACCAAATGCTTGTGCAGCCATGAAGAAATGTGGTACTTTTGAAGAAGCTAACAATCCATCATCATAAAGGATATAAGTGAATTAATCATCAAACCATGCACTTATGCGATGCAACCCCATGCTAGATGCAACCTTAAACTAGATACAACCATAGGTCTAGTTACCAAGCTTTGACAATTATCATCACTAAGTGTATAGTGAAACCCTAGATGTCATACAATCCCCACTAACATTGCAATCATAGGAATATGAATAGGAAATTTTTTCTAGTTTTTTCAAGATTAAATGTAAGAATTTGAGGCACAAGAAGCCAGAATGACCAAAAAATTTGTACGTTTTACTATAGCAAGTTAACATAAGCATCAGAGTATAAATTCTAGTATGACTAGAATGTTTCTTGCATGTAGACACACTAGAAACATGAGAGATCCTTCTTATGCTAAGTAATTAGTAAGTATTTTGTCCACAATGACCCTTACATTCACAACCTAAGATAGAAGTGTGCTAAATATACTCTCAATGATCTATATGTTCACTTAGTAGAACAAGTATCAATATTTACTATAGCATGAAGAGTTCACTCTAACAAGCAAGGAGAAGAACCAATCTCACTGATTTATGCATATAAAAGGAGTCGAGGTACACATGACCATCCAATACAAGATGGAGGCTCTTATAGTGGACACCCCATTTATATTTATGCTTCAGATCATTTGGAACTAAACCACAAATAGAAAGAAAAGAAAAGATCATGCCCCCAATCCTTGTTTCTCTAGTTGAAAAGAACATCATCAAATTTCTCAAAGAGACATGATAAAGCAAAAGCGAAACAAACAAAGAAAAGCTCAGCATATCCCAAAAAAAATCATCATTTTTAGTTCAAGTTTGTGTGTTATAGGATTGATGTCAGTATCAGTGTCCAGAACATGGATGAAAGAAATCTCTTTAGTATGGTGACAAGAATAGATAGACACAATTAGAACAACTAGTGATTGAAGTCAAAGAGGAATCTTTGGTAAGAAGAACCTTAGTAGGAAACTGAGTAACAATAGACAAATATAGTTTGAACAACTAGTGATTGATGTGAGATAGATCTTCTATGATAGAAGTTTTGAAAAGTGACACTAGCGATAGTAGGTTGACACAATTAGAACAACTAGTGACTATTGCAAAAGAGATTATCCATGAGAGGAATCTCAAAAAGTGACACTAGTGATAGTAGGTAGACATAGTTAGAACAACTAGTGACTTTCGTGAAAGAGATTATCCATGAGAGGAATCTCAAAAAGTGACACTAGTGATAGTAAGTAGACAAAATTAGAACAATTGGTGACTGTCACAAAAGAGATTATCCATGAGAGGAATCTCAAAAAGTGACACTAGCAATAGTTGGCAAACATAGTTAAAACAACTAGTGACTATTATGAAAGAGATTATCCATTAGAGGAATCTAAAAAAGTGACACCAGCAACAATAGCCAAATGTGATTAGAACAAATGGTGACTGTCACGAAAGAGATTATCCATGAGAGGAATCTCAAAAAGTGACACTAGTGATAGTAGGCAGATGCAGTTAGAACAATTGGTGACTATCATGAAAGAGATTCCTATGACACTCTAGGGTGTGTTGCTCTCGAGTTATGACAAGATTCAATCCATGGATACATGAGTGAATGTAGGAAGTAAAAGCAGGGAACAAAAGTAGGAAATCAATTATACATGAAGCCAAAAGATATGTTGCAAGATGTAGCATTAGGAACAAGAGGCGCCTATTTATCAACTTTTCACCTTCTTGGTAGAGATTTTTTTTTGCTACCATGATGCCTATTTGCCAAGTTTTCATCAATCACACTTATTTTTTTTTTCAAATTTTTTTGTATTTTTTGATCTTTTTTCTATTTTTGAATTTTTCAAAAAAAAAATGGTATTACCAAGGCACCTATTGCTAGGTTTTCACTAGGGTAATGATTTTTTCAAAACTTTTTACAATTTTTAGAATTTTTTTTAGGACATTTAGATATAGACAGAGAGCTTTTAAAACCACATTAGCTACAAAACTGATTTAGGTGGAGAGTATTGATGGGCTCTTTGAGCACCTCTCCCTCGACTGTAGAAAGTTGGTAAGCACTAGATGAAAACACTATAGTAATTATGTAAGGACTAATCTACTTGGGTTTGAACTTCATTTTTTGTACCTGTTGTTGTTGATTCTTAGGGTTTTCTCTCAGATCAAGATCACCCAATTGCAAGTCACGTGGCTTAACTTTCTTATTCTAACTTTTGGACATACACTACCGAGACGCTTGAAGATGATCACATGCCACTTGATAGCATTCATCTAACAATACTAGCTCTTGAAGCTGAGATATTCTATAGTAATCATCAATAATGAGGCCTTTCATGGAGATTCTTAGAGTAGGGATCTCCACCTCAATTGGTAGCACAACATCTACTCCATAGACCAAAGTAAAGGGTGTTGTACCCATTGGAGTTCTGATACTTTTTCTATAAGCTCATAAAGCTAGATTAATATAAAGGTGCTAGTCCCTTCTAGATTTGCTAATTGTATGATGCAAGATCTTAAGAATCATCTTGTTGGAGGCCTTTTCCTAATCATTACCTTGGGTGTAATAGATAGAAGACCAATGTTGCATGATTCTAAATTTTTTGCATAACTCCTTAAGATCCTTGTTTTTTAACTATCCTCCAATTGTCAATAATAATGAAGGAAGGTACACCATACCTGTATATGATGTAATTCATGATAAACAAAGCTAAAAATTTTCCATTAGTGATAGAAAGAGGTACTATCTCTACCCACTTTGTGAATTAGTCTATAGATGTAATAATGAACTTGTGTCCATTTGAAGAAGATGGGTGAATTTGACCCACAAGATTGAAGGCCCATTGTTGGAATAGCCATAGTGTGATAGATGGAATTAGCTCCTTAGCTAGAGCATGAATTAGATTCCCATGGAGTTGGCATTGCTTATAGGATTTGGCATTTTGATTACCTCTTGCTCCATATTCAGCCAATAGTAACTAGCTCTAATAAGTTTATGAGCTAGTGTCAAGCCATTTGAGTGAGATCTGCAAATGCCCTCATGGACATTGATTAAAGTGCATTTGGACTCATTAGATTCTAGACACCTAAGGAGTGTTCCATCAAGACCTCTCCTAAACAAGGCATTAGCAATAATGACATACTGTAAAGTAGTGTGGATAAGGTGACATTATTCATTTTGGGTTAGACCATTTGAAATAGTTTGATCACATAGGAGTAGATGTGATGGTAGTGGGATGAATCATATCCTATAATAGAATAGATCATTTGAGATTTAGGGGTATCATAGGCAGCGTAGAGTAACTTTTCCATCGTCATGTCAGAGATCATTTTTTGACATCTATAGCAAGGAGGCTAAAGTAGCCATGGCATCAACTGCTTTGTTGTATGCTTGAGGAATTTTCTAAAAGGTGATATGAGAAAATTTTTTCTCCATGTCATCAACCATGCATTTGTAAGAGATCAATTTATCATCCTTTGTTTGATAGATATCATTGACTTGGTTGATTATGAGCCAAGAGTCCCCAAAGATGTTCAATTGATGTATTCTCCATTCAATTGCAACCTTCATGCCATTATTTAGAGCCTCATATTCTCCAATGTTGTTTGCACAAGGGAATAGAATCTTATATACCTTAGGCAATGAATACCTCTATGGTGTTATGAAGAGTAACCTAACATTGAATTCCTATTGTGTGAAGGAACCATTAAAGAACATCACCCAAGTTTGGTGTGTGAGTGTCAAAATTGGTTCATCAAGAAAATCAATGTTTAATGGGAGAAGAATCGACATTGGTGCTTTTGCTAGCTAATCAACAATCACTTGTCCCTTGATAGCCTTTCACTCAACATACTGAATGGCAAACTTTCTTAGTATCATGACCCACTTAGCTAACCTTCCTATTAGAGTTTCTTTGCTGAGTAAGTACATCAATGGATCAATTTTAGCTACCAATCATGTAGTATGGGCAAGCATGTAGTGTCTCAACTTTTGGGAAGAAAAGATGACTACCAAGTAGGCCTTCTGAATGATACTGTGATTATTTTCATAGGAAATTAGTGTGCAACTTAGATAGTAGATAACTCTTTCATTGTTATCATTGTCTTCTTGTGCTATTAAAATGCCCAAAGATGATTTGTTGCTAAAATGTATAAGATGAGAGGCTTCCTGTGAATAGGAGGCATCAAGATCGGTGGATTAGCAAGGTATTATTTTATCTTTGTTAGAATTTGATCACAATCTTAAATCTAGTTATATTTTACACCTTTATGCAGAGTCTTAGTAAAAGGTTGCGACCTATCTACTAGCTATGAGATGAATCTATGAATGGATTGGAGTCTTCCTTGTAAGCCCCTCATCTAACTAATATTACGAGGTGGAGGCATATCCATGATTTCTTGAACTTTCTCTGGATCAACCTTGATTCCTTTTGAAGACACAATGTAGCCTAGTAGTTTCCTTAATGTTCCACCAAATACACATTTCTTAGGATTGAGCTTGAGTCTAAATTTCTCCATGCGATCTAGGATAGGTCCCAAATCTTGAAGGTGAGTGTGGCATTTTGTGCTCTTAACAAGAGTATCATCAACATAGTCCTCCATTTTTTTATGCATCATGTCATGAAAAATTGTAGTGATTACCCTCTGATATATAACACCAGTGCTTTTAAATAAAAATGACATCACATTCCAACAAAAAGTTCCCCATGCGCAAGTGAAAGTAGTCTTTTCCTGATCTTCTAGTGCAATTCTAATATGATTATAACTAGAAAAATTGTTCATGAGTGAGTACATCTCATATCCTATCATAATGTCCACTATCATATCAATTTTAGGGAGTGGTAAATCATCCTTTGGACATGCTAAGTTCAAATCTCAAAAATTCATATAGACTCTGATAGATTTTTCATGCTTGGAGACTAGGACGATGTTTGATATCCATTCAGTGTAGTCAATAGCACAGATGAAACTATCTTTCAAAAGCTTTTCCAATTCAGCTTTGACAAGTAATACAACATGAGGATGCATTTTTATAAGCTCCTACTTGATTGGTTTAATGCCTAGAACAATAGACAAGTGATGCATAATGAGATCAAGATCTAATCCTGGCATGTCTGAGTATGTCCACACAAAGTTTATCTTTTTCTCTTGGAAGAAAGCAATGAATTCATCTTTTTCCTCTAAAGATAATGACTGTGCAATATGTATCATCTGAGGTTGTTCCTCTGTTCCCAATTTGGTGGGCTATGTTGGCTCTATCAACACTGATGATTGTTCCTAAAAATGACTAGGAAGTGCATACAATATCTCATTCGTGAGTACCTTAGAGAGGTTTTTACCCTTGGATGCATCTTTTATTTTTACTTTTTTAGGTTTTGACAATGGCACAATGTGGTTTTCACCATTGAACCTTCTATTTTTTTTCTTTTTGATTGTATGACTGAGATATTTGTTGTCAACTTTATTCATATTGACACTTTGTTCAGTAGTGGAAGATGTTAATAGTTCAACAAAATTTAAGTAGCAGGCAAGAGCATAGTCATTTTGGAATCTGGGGACTTCCCTAGATGCATTAAAATTCCAATCCATGAGCTCATGATATGTGAGTGAAAGAGATGTGGTGGGTTCAAGTGCATTCATGGTGTAATTTCTAAATGCTTGGACAAGCAATTTGAGGCCTAGAGTAGCTTCATTGACAAGTGTGTTCAAATGCCTCTAAGCACTAACATCATCAATTAAAGACTCGAGGAAACTAGTGGGATAGGACTTATCCAACCTAACCCTAAATGATTCACCTACTTTGAGGAGGTTTTCATAGACATGAACTTGATCTATGTCTTTGTTTATAGTTGCCTCTAAGAGAGAGTTGAATTCATACTCTTGAGAATCGATACTACATGGAGACAAACTATAGAATTTCCTAGTAGTAATGGGAATAAACTCTCCTTCATCATCTAGATTCTTGCAAAGATACTCAATGCACAAAGCATGATTAGGCTCTCCTTGTTCTAGTTGGGTATGCTATGAACCAGTAGTATCCTTAGAAGAGTCACTATCACCATCCATGGTGCTAACACATGGTATAAAGTCATCTAGTTTTGCAAAGAATTTAGCTAGATCATCAAGAATTAGATAAGGATAAGGATTCTCATCATGGTTATCAGACTCAAGTTGTGACTCATGTTTAGATGAACTCTAAGGTTCTAGTACAAATTTATTGATCCCTAGATGAAAGAGAATGTTCTTGAAGCCTAGACTAGATATATCTTGATTCCTCCTAGCTATCGCTTTGATTGGATCAATTAAACCATTTTTGTTGTATCTAATAGGACTAGTTACCTTGTATCCAAAGCATTTCATGATTCTAAGACTAGGACCATATTTCTTAGGAGTAATTTCATGAGCCTGTTTGGTGAGATCAACCAAAGTTTACTCTTTGTAGATCCATGTAGTGATAGCTCTATTTTTAGTTTCCTCTTTGAGAGGAACAATAGCTTTGACAAAAGTTACAAAAGGTTTCTTTGTTTTAGATGGTCTCCCATAATGACAAGGAGACTCAGGAATAGATGTCAAAGATAGAACTAGTTCCATGTGATATTCACCCATTCCAGTTTCCTTTAGCTTGAGTGACTATTCAATTTATTTTAGCTTATTGTCATGATAGTCCGTAGATTCCCTATTAGCACACACAAAGTTTTTAGAAGATTTCAGCATGTTATAAGTATGGCTAGTGCTTGCAGGTACAGTGACTTTAGAGCCATGAAATGGGAATTTTATGCATTGATGATATGTGGATGGTACAACACACATCTCATGTATCCATGGTCTTCTGAGTAGAATATTGTAAGCCAAGGGAATGTTGAGGACCTAACAAGTGACATCCCTTTGTATAGGACCAACATGAAGAGGCAACATAACAAGACCTAAAGACTCTCATTCAACTTTGTCATATGTTTTGATAGTGATCTTGTAGTGGGGATCAATGGACTCTTCAAAATAGTCTAGTTGTCTAAGAAAAGCATTAGAGATAATGTTTAAACTAGCTCCATTATCAATGAGCACACAATGAATCCATTTTTGGTGTATCATAACCTCAATGTATAGAGTTTGATTATGTGGGTGATTCAAAAAATTGTCATCCTCCTTAGAGAAGGACATGTAGTAAGGTAAGGTCAGATGACCTACCATTGATTGAAATCTCTCAAGATCAAGATCTTGAGGTACATTTTCCTTGGTGAGGTCTTTATTGAGAATCTTCCTATGAGCAGGCAAGATTTTAAGTAGCTCAAAAATTATGATTTGAGCATTAGTTTGATGTAACTGATTGAGGATACTATAGCTAGTACCCATGGAATTTTTTGCAAGTTTTGCACCTTTTCCAAATGGACTAGCAAGAGGTTTGTCTTTTTTTTGTTTGAGATTAGGAGTAGAAGGTGCAAGGCCTTTGAGTAACAACTTGGCATGAGAATGTGTGACAACATTGGCACAAGATTGTGATGATTAATTGTCAAATGTGTTGGAAGTAGGGCCCCTTAAGAAAAATGGTGTCTTAGGTTTATTGTTATCTTGCTTCTCCTTGATGGTGATAATGTCAAAATACTTAACACTAATTGGTTCAACCATACGGACTCTCTCATCATCATTGTTAGAGTGTATAGTTGACCTTGTTGTTAGGTTTTGGTTTTAAGCTATCTCCTTTTTCATAAGATGGGAATGACTCCTTGAAATTCTTGTGATCTATGTTCTTATTATGTTCATCCACAATAATGTCACTATCATCAATCAAGTCTTGGACTTTATGATGCAAGTTTATGCAATTGCTAGTTTTGTGACCTTTGTTTTGGTGATACTAATAAAATGTAGTTTTGTTCCACTATGGTGGTTGTGGTTGTGGATTATAAGTTCAAGAGTTATCCAATGGAGAAATGAGCTTTTTTTGTATCAAGGTCTTGTATACTACATCCAAAGATTCACCAAGAGGTGTATACTCTTATTTTGGGCATAAAACCCAAGAGTTCCTCCATTTGTTCCCAAGCACCTTATTATTAGAAGGAGGTTTCTCAACATTCTTGGATGCTTTGAGATTATCTATGAGAATAAAGGCTACCTTAGTAGGTTTAGGTGTGATATTTTCAATAACCCCATCATGCACAACTTCTCAATTTTTGTTCACATACTTGGGTTTATCCTTGTTAGAGGTGGACCCTTGTTTTGTGTCCTTTTGAAGGGTAAGTTCACCCTTTTTTACCATGAATTACACTATATGGATAGCTTGTGTGACCATGCCTTTGAAGGTGCATGGAGCTTGAAGTTGTAGCCAATACCAAAAATTAGGTAGGAGGTTATTAGTGAAGATATTAAGCTTTTTCATTTCAGGAATCTTTTGTGACTATTTGGTGTAAAGTTGTCTCCATCTCTGAAGGAATGTGAGGAAAGGTTCCCCAACTCTTTGTTTAAGATTACAGAAGTCTTGGATGTTAATAAAACATTATATGTTGTGAGAGTATCGTTGGACAAATAGGTTAGCAATCTCATAAAATGTTTTGATACTAGGAGGTAAGTCTGAAAACCACTCCATAGCCTGACCACCTAGACGTCCTTGGAATAGATGCATGAGATATGTCTGATCATGCATAAATTCCATAGACAAGGCCACGAATTCCCACAAGTGATCTTGCGGATCAGTAGTCCCAAAGTATTTTTTGTACTTAGTTAACTCAACTCCTCTTGGAAAGGAGGAATGTTTATACTCTTGTCAAATGGGAATGGACAAAGAGCTTCTAAGGTGTATATTTTTGTAGGTTTTTCTTTATCATGCATCATTTGGGCTAGTTGATCTTGCATGATCTTCAACTATTTTTGCAATTTGGATTTTTCAATTTCCTCCTCAGGTTTAATGATAGTTTCCATGTTAAAGTGATGAGGTAACTTAGCTCCCTCTTGGGAAAGTTTGAGAAAGTATTTCTCTTTCTCTTCATTGAGTAGGATTTCCATGACCTTGTGGAAGTTTTTTTCTTTACAACACTTTTCAATGTGTTCAAGAAGTATTTCCTCCTCTTTCTCATTTTCATAAGTGAAAGAGTCTTTCTATTTCTCATTCCTAGATTGGTCATGGTCTTTACTATGTTCACCATGTTCGGGTTTGTGATCAACCATTGTAGGAATGTGAATAGTTTCAATATGTTTTGATTGGAAAGGTCTCTGAATAAGAATTCAGTTGTATTGTTTGGAGATATAGGACCTTTGCTAGTTTTAGTATCCTCTTGCAATAAGGGGTTCCTGGTTTGTTCTAAGTTGATAGAGAACGTTCTCTAGAAATGAGGTGATCTAACAGGTGAAGGAGATCATGAAGACTCCTCGCTAGATGAACCAGAGATAGATCGTGTATGAATTGAAAAGAAACTTCTATAGCAATTACAACCATCTAAGGGGATAAAACATGTTTTTGCTTCTTTTTTCCATAGTCATAGATAAGGACAAGAAGCAAAAACCTAGACAAGGACCACATTAGAATGTAGTCTTAAAAAGAAATAAGATAACAACATCATATACTAAGGTATTAGTAGTCTGAGTAAAGGCTAGAACAAAAAAATATTATGACTATTGTGACATGGAATATAACAAGCACTAAAGGACAAGAACAAGATGACTAAGAGACAAGACTAGCTAAAGTGTAGGTCACAAGTCATTAGCTAAGAAATATATCGCTATTTGAGACTATTTGCAAATAGAAAAATAGGTAACAAGTTGTAAGTATAGACCAAACTTAGCACGTAGATAGCTCTAACAGATAGATTTGATAAATCCAAGGAAATATCCCCATGAAGATTCCTAGGGAGTCATGCAAGAAAGCACAAAGAACCAAGAAAAGACTTGAAACAACATATTTGGACCAATTTTCTCATGCAATGACTTGATTAAAGTAGTGTGAGGATGGATGTGTTGAACTGATAAAAAGAAAAGTTTCTAACAAGGTTGCAAGATCTTTTGTAGAGATTTGCATAAGGCCATGTGAAAACCTAGACAAGCCCATTTGAAGATATGTCAAGCAAAAAGGACTTCGCACGAAATGTTGGAAAACTAGGTACATAAACTAGGAATAGACTGACAACAAAAATTGGATTTTGAAGATATTATAAAGGTTTCAAACAGTTTTGGATAGATTTTTGGTTGCTTGGATAGATTTTAGATAGACAAAAAGGTTGAGTTTCAAATTGTTAGACAACGGTTGGTTTTAAACAAGACAAGTTGTTTTCCAAAAGACACTGGAATCAAGCAGTAGTTAAATACAATCCAACCAAGGACCAAGCAACTCAGAGGGATGGGGAAGTCTTGACTTTTAGTTTGTTTAGATGGGTTTGGACAAGTTTAAGACTCAATAAAAAAACACACTTTTATCCCTAAAATATAAAATTGGTAGACAAGGCAAAACCTTTGTCCCACAACTTGTGTGCATGTGTGCACCTCACATAGTTGTGTCACCTCCTAGAGGGTGCCTGCATTTTTGGTGTATTCAAAGGGCTCAATAAAATATATGCTAAATGAACACCCTTGTGGTAGGGGTCAAGTGTGTATACCACCTTCCAATGTCCAGTTGCATGCCTATGGTGAGTTCTATAGGAGAGATTCTTCCCCCTCCTTGCACAAAGATTATTCCCCCTTTTGGAGGTGAACCAGGTAGTAGCTAATTAATTTTTTTTTACTTGGATTCCATTCATATTAATCCCTAGTGGCTCTACAAGTAGATTTGAGACCAATATCCCTCACAAACATCTAAAAGTGCACACTCTTGACTAGCAAGATTAGGGCTGGTGCCAGCTAGTGCAATAAATAGAGCCTCCTCTTGATATTTGATATTAGGAATGAAGAGGAAGAAATTAATATGGATTTAGAGTCTTTTTCTCTACAAATCTTCTTTACTATAGTGAGTTGGAATCTTTGACAAGAGGAGTGTGCTCACTTGGGTCATTCCTAGAGATTGGATCACTCTAGCAAACCCTCTAAGGGTTGACTTAGATTGGTGGTTTGGATCTAAGGGTCCAATTTTATGATTTCCCTCAAGGGGAAAGATCATACTTCTCTACCTTGTCACCTCACCCAAAAATGCAAAACATGTTAGTCACCAAGTTAGCTTAATTGATCTAGACTTATCCCTTTCTCAAGATTCTGATTCCCTAAAAGGAAATTATAATCCCTTCATAGAAGAGGACTCGCACTAGAGAACCACTAAATTTCTTACCTCCCTTGAATGTCATCTTTCAAAGGCTTCTAGGTTTTTGATTTACCCTTGGTCATGACCTCTAAGTGGTAAAGAGAATACTCCCCTATTCTCCTATCTTGCACCCTACAAAGCTCACAAGTCGTAATTATACTATGTGTGGAAAGAAAGAAAAAGACACGATGTTTAATGTGGGTTTAAAAATTGATCTTTGACATTTGCATCTTTGAGAACATCCTGCAATCACATAGTTAGTTCATGTTTGAAGTGTTTGAATAAAAGGTGTCTTCGACAAAACATCCTGAAAACTACTATTATGCTCTAAAAAAATTTAAAAAAGAAAGTGCTTCAGAGAAAACACATAAGTAAAATGAAATGATGAACTAAATTCCTAAAAAAAAATATTTTTGCATGTACTGTTGCAAAATTTTACATGAAATCTTACATGGGCTCGCATGAGAAAATGAGATGATGCATGAGAAACTACATAATTAAGCACCTTTTCACATGAGGAAATGCGAAGAAAGGAATGAAATCTTCAAATCTTCGTGTGAAAATGAGATTTCTCATGTGAAAATCTAAAAATTTGTATGGTAGCATGTAACAGAATCATTAAAATAATAGAAAATAAAGCAAATGAGCTAGAAAATTTGAGTTTATAGGCCCCATGGTGGGTGCTAGAAATGTATGCATGAATTGTGGGCCTCATATCCTCACACACACTTCAACATGGTCTTTACTTGAGAGATCATCCCATAATGAACATTGGATTGTTCATCTAAGAAATCTAATAGAGAAACCTATTGCCTTCTATCTAGAAGGTTTTTTCCTTACTCTCAGACTAAGAAGTAGGCAACCACACCTTTTAGTATGAAGGATTTATGTAGCTAAATGACAATGCAATTAATCTATATGAGAGATGCAGTTTAATCTAGGAATAAGAAAAAACATTTAATCCATATGTATGCATTATATTAAGCTAAATGATATTGATGCTAAGTAAGAAAAGCTATGATAACTTTAAACAAGTCAATATGCAATTCGACAGTAATTTGATGCAATTCCAAATTCCAACCCCAGTAATGAGGAATTAGAAGCCTCTTATATATAATTCCTAAAATAAATCAACTCATATCAAGAGTTAAGATTGAAGATGAGATCCAGTCAGGATGGAAAATTTCCAATGTAGGTGAGGTTAACTAACTTATATCCAAAGTGTGATGGAGAGTTAACTAAAATTCAGCTGAGTGTGAGAATGAGTGGGTTAAGCCAATTACAATTTGAGGGATAGATCACTTGGGATTCCAATTCTTGAACCAAAGAAATAAATTAGAAGGTTATTTAATTTAATAGAAATGATATATGAATTCATAGATGTATATTTTAATTAATTGAATAATCACATTCAATAATCAAAATGAGAGCATTATTAAATTAAATAAATTTAATTCCCTAGTACATTAGCTTTAGGAGATAATTTAATTTAACCAAAGTATAAACACTTTAAATTAAATTAAATTAAATCTAATCAATATGTTTAATGTAGCTAATTCAAGTCTATACTTTAGGAATTAAATAAAGAGTGTGATTAATGTAGATTAGGGTTTTATGCATCTAACAATTAAGTCAAGTAGTGAGAATCAAAATGAGAATTTCCTAATGACATAGGACTTTAGGGTTGATCAAATAGACTAGAATTGGTTGTCATGGCAATGAGCCAATTTTGGTGTATTACAATTAGTAGCATGTTATTGGTGGGTTTTACCAAATTGGGTTTCCACATAAAATCCTTGTGTCAAATGTGTTATTGAGTCTATTATGTTTCATGTTTACATTTATGAAAAGTTGTTTTAACCTAGGACAACAACCTACAAAGTTTAAGTATTGTATGATCTAATGGATCCATGCATAATAAGGTTTTATGGATATGGGTCTACTAAGCATTGAAAAGTTTTATTTGTACATCTTGACCTTGGATAACTGATTCACCTCCCCTCTCAAAAGATAATTTTTATTAGTGGATCATTTTGCAGGTACCATCCCCACCAAGGTTTTCCCTTGGCCATGGTTTCCCTAGAGAAAAATTATGATGTTATGAGTTGCATTATGTTACTTCTATTTTTACTTTTCAATTTATTCACATGTGAATTTTTAAGATTGTTAAAGATATCCATAGTTGGGAAAAAAATCTAGAATACTAATTCACCCACCCCCCTACCCTTAATATTTCCTATATCTAATAATCTATATCAGAGCATAGTTACTCAGAGGAGGTCTACTTGACTGAGATTGCTATGGATATGGATTAGTTACAAAATAACCTAGAGGAATCTCTTGAGGAACTTGACTCAAGATCTTACATTCAGAGGAAAGAGACAATTTGAAGAAAAAATATAAAGAGGAAAAAGCTTACATTCAAAATTTGAAATATAATATTGAATCTACGAAGTCTAAGAAGAATGAGTCAATTGATTATATCAAGGATAGTGACACATTTTCTAAACTAAAGGAGAATGAGATTCTAAAGCATGAGCTTAAAATTACCAATCTTAAGATGATCTTAATGGGAGACGAGAAGAGAATTTAATCAAATTTGAGATTAAGAATGTAGATCTAAAATTCAATATTATTTAGGTGACATCTAAACTGAAATCTATAAAGTTAATATTCATAGAACTTGAGAAATACTACACTATTATGAAATGATATCTTATAGAGAGAAACCTAAACATCTTGAGAAGTTTTATTCTAGTACTAAAAATCTTGATGAACAAATCATGGCACGAAGACCTACAAGTGATATGGCTGATATTGATTAGTATGAAGAAGAATTATCTAAGAAATTTGAAGTTACTAAGGAATCGGATCTAGTGACCCAACAACCTGAACAACAATATGAATATCTGATCAAGGAAGTACCTAATTTTTTTGAATAACCTAAAGAGGTGAGGATACAATTTACTCAAAGATTCTTTATATGCAATGAAAGTGATCACATGAAGAAAGATTGTATAGGTAAGTATACTAACCTTATTTTTGGTTATTGTTATAATTGTTATGCTTATGGATATAAAGCTAATAAATGTGTGAAAAATATATTTAAAAATAATATATATCAAGGTACTATTGATACAATTAATTTCATAAGAAATGGAGTTATGTGTAACATGTGAAATAATTTTGGACATATTACTAGAGATTATAGATTATAGATCAGTTAGCCAGGAGCTAGATATGGAAACAATGTGATAGCATGTCACATTTGTAATAATTTGAGATATACAACAAGATTTTGTAGGATGAACAGAAGGAAAATACCAAATAACATGAGATCACAAATTGCAAGGACACCTAATTATAAAAGGATGTCATGCCCAAAAATTATTGTAAAACCACACCAATATTTTTTTAAGACAATAATAACTAACTTATCTATATAGTAACATAGAAGGAGTTGTAGATAAGATAATGGTAAGAGGATATCTAGAAGTTTCAAGTCTTAAGGTTAAACAATCAGGTCGCAAAGTGTTTAGGGTTAAAGTTCTGAATTAACATCATCAACTAAGGTGACAATTATAAGGTTAAGTTAAAGTATGTTTAAAGAGCCTCATTCTCATTTCTAGGTTTAATTGTATCACAAAATTCAACTAGACATTTAATTATTATTCATATGTCAATTATAAAGAAACACATTAATAAGTTCAATAAATCATAACTTAGTATTTTCTAAAGGAACACTTGTTATGGGTTGATGATGCAAGGCCACACTATGCTTAATTACCAACTCACACCCAAGAATGCAACAATATGGAGACAAGGAGAGATAAAATGCTTCCCAAGTAATTTTATTATAATTGAAAATCCTTATAATATTCTCCAAATGAGAGAACTCCAAATTGTTACATATAAGAGAGCTTCCACACAAAGAGCTTCCAACTAGAAGAGCTTACAACAAAAGAGCTTGTTCTTGAAGACTTCTACTTCCCAAGCTTCTACATAAAGAGCTTACACTTCCTGAACTTGATTACAAATGATTATAAGCCTTTCTTAAATAGGCACTTACCACCCAATGCATGATTTATCCACGACCTTCTAGAATTCATCTTACACAATATCCACAACCTTCTGCAATATCCACAACTTTCTAGAATTCCACCTAAATACAACTAAGCACCACCATGTGGCCCAATTAGAAAATTACATTTCTTTTGTGGATCACAACAAATATTAAATGCGTGATTTAATGAAATTTCCACAAATTTCTAAGGTGCCACCTACACACTTTGATAAATGGAATGACAACTTATTTTTTTTCTATTTACACCACCTATGCACCTTGAAAATAGGAATTTCTCTTTTTCTCATTTTTTCCTTTATTTTTATTTTTATTTTTATTTTTCCTTCTATTTTCATCACTTTCTCTCTCCTCCACAATTTTTATTTTCTTTCAAATTTTCCCATTCAAGATGCTCCTGCATCAAAGCATCATGCATCAGTTGATAAGGTTTAATTTGTTAAAAAAAATTATTTTTAATTATAGGTACACCATATAAGAGAAGGAAATGATTAGGTTTCAATTTCATTATAGAATGTTTGATCTAGTAGGTTAACATTTAGGACTAAGTTCATGTGTGCATAAAAACATATTATGAATTCACTTTCCTAACATTAAAATAAACCTTACTGCAAAATCAACATGAACAATTATAGATATGTGTAAGGTATATTCATATCAATTAGGGTTTAATAATATGATTCCATGGTGTAATGTGACACTTGTCATGTATATGTGTAAAATGACATCTCAATTAGGGTTTGACAATGTGACCCTTAACCTAAAATTGAACCTAATTGGAAGCCTAAGTTAATCCCCTTTGTTTAGAGATATCTTATGAAATCCCACCAAATAGGAATTCGAATTCAAAATTTTATGTTGCTTTTAGAGACCAAAAGTGGTCCTAAGAGCCAGATTTAATGGAATTTAAGTGCCCAAGTGGTAGGGGTATGAATTAGGGACCTAATCGGCACCACTAGAAGGCCCAAGCAACTTTAGGGACCCTCCAAACTTCCCATTTTCTAAAAGTTACGAAAATGGAGAAGTCTTGTGACCTTTCCCTTACCCACACTCCTGACCAAACTTACATTAATGGTAGGAGAAAAGTATGATAGCCCAAGGAATTAGAGTCAACTCAAAAAGTTATTTCTTGTAGGTGGGTGGGATTTGGAGGCCTTCTTAGGTGCCCTTGGAGAACTTAGTGGGTGTTCACCCACTCTCTATCTTTCTTTGTCTCTGTATTATTTCTTGTAGAATAATAGAAATTAAATTGAACTTTACAAATCAAACTCTTTCTCTAGCATCTTGACTAGACCAAACTTCTCTAGATCTCAATACCATATCTTCAAACTCTCATCACACTGATCACTTTGATCACTTACTCACATTAACTAATCTTCACAAATCCAATACAATTCACTTACACTACATATTCATCTCAAGGAAAATAACCTTCCTTTATACCATATCCTCAAAATAATTATTTGAGTCATCCAAGAATTTTCCAATTAATTATAATAGGACCTCATTATGAAATTATAATTCATTATATATTTTTTTAATTGCAAAATATTGTTGGATCATAGTAAATACAACTCACACATGTTACCTCTAATCTTTTTCACTCACTGACATCATCATTATGATTTCTATTGTCACTGTATAACTTCACTCATCACAATTCTATCCTTGTTAAGAGATACAATTCAAATATCAAAAACTACTTCTTAGGTACTCTGTCTGCACACTCACTTCTATAAATCACCAATAGCTTTTGCATGTCTTTGACTTTCTACATGCGCACTTGTCCACATCATCAAGAAATAATGTAGAACATATTCTCACCCATTCTTGATCTCATCATCAATACATAGTCCATACAACCTTATTCTTTTTCTACTACTCTTCCAATCTTTACAAAAATTCTTAGGAGACTCCCCTAAAGGAATATCATCATAATTCATGCTAATATTTTCCCCCATGAATATTGAATCATTTTTTTCTACTGTTGCTACTATCTTCTTTTCATATCCTCTTCATCAATAAAATCTAAAACTCATGGGAATAACTCTTCATCTATGCTTTCTTATTCTTACATGTATGGAATGAATTGTTCACACTTCAACCCCATTGATATACTCCAATGTGATCATCTTCCTTCAGTGCATGTCTCCTGCAATGCACACTCTTGCTCATTCATAGGAGATTTATTTCATGCAATCTCTCCCACATTGACATCAATAACAAAGGAATCATTATGTCAATCAACTTCTCAAATTCTTCAACTAGATCAAGTGTCCAAAGACACTATTTCATACTAGCTACCAAGAGTTGTTGGTTACTCTACTCAACCACATATACTCCCCCATACAAGAAGCATCAATATTCAATCCAAATAAACAATAGTGTTATGTACCACTTGACTTATGCAATCCATGCATCATCTATTGAGAAGTAGGCATGGGAATAACCCCAAGCATATCTAAAAAATACTCAAATGTATCCTTAGGCAAGGGCTTAGTAAAAATATCTATAGTTTTCTCTCTCGTATTCACATACTCTAATATAATTTCTTTCTTTGCAACTTTGTCTCTTAGAACATGATAAATTGATATATGCTTAATCTTAGAATGTAACAAATGTATTTAGACATACTCATTGTAATTGTGTTATCACAATTTATGATAACAGGTTCTAAAAACTCTATTCCAATATCCTTTAGCATCCACTTCATCCACATGATCAGATTGCAACTTTTTTGATTTTGCTACATACTCTTCTTATGCTATACTCTGTGACATACAATCTTGTTTCTTGCTCAGCCAAGAAACCAATACATACTCTTCTTCTACTATACTCTGTGAAATACAATATTATTTCTTGTTTAGCCAAGAAACCAATCTTCCTCCAAGGAATCATTATCCTCCACTTGTACTCTTTCTATTATCCATACTGCCTAGCCAATTCACATCAGTATATTCACATATAATAAAGTCATTTGATATGGCATACCACAAGACAAAATTGGGTGTACACTTCAAATATTTGAATACTCTTTTTATTTTTGCATAGTGTGCTTCTTTAGGGTCTTCTTGAAATCTTTCTACTATACCAATTGCATTTTCTATATCTAGTCTAGTGTTACTAAGATATTGCAAACCTCCAATCATGGATTGTACTTATTTTTCTCAACTATAGGTGTCTCATATTTTCTACATAACTAGTGACCAATTATCATAGATGTACAAACTAACTTACAAATTTTCAATACAAATATTTTCAACAAGTCTTTCAAATACTTAGTCTTTGATAGAAAAATGCCATCACTATTCTACACAATCTATAGACCTAAGAGATATTTCATCTCACCAATCATACTCATCTCAAATTCATTCTTTATTTCATCAAAAAAAAATTCACTTGCTTCATCATTACCTCCAATGATTATGGCATCCACAAATATCACAATAATTGACAATACATTCTCAATTTGTTTCAAATATAAATTACTATTTGTAGTACCTTAAGAAAATCCCAATTTTTCCAAATACTTGTACAACCTAACATACCATGTTCTAGGTGATTACTTTAGTCCATACAATCCATTCTTCAATCTTCATTTTATGCATTCTTCTGCTATTAAAGGAAATGCTTTAGGCCACTTAATGCAAACTTCTTCTTCAAGTTCTTCATTCAAAAATGATGACTTTATATCCATCTAATACACTTTGAACTTATTACTTTCTGTATAAGCCAAGAACATTTGTATTGCTTTAATTTTGGCTACAAGGGAAAATATTTCTTCATAGTCTATACTTTCTTGATGTGAATATCCTTTACATACCAATCTTTCTTTATTTCTCACTAGTTTACCTTGTTCATTCATTTTTTTTCTAAAAATATATCTAGTTCCTATAAAATTCTTATCTTTAGGTATAGGAACTAGTTCATATGTCTCATTGTTCACAATTTTATCTAGTTCTTGCTTCATTTCTTGAATCCAATGATCATCCTTGCATGCCTAATTTGCACTCTTTGGTTCAACTTCAGAAATCAAACATAATTCTTCATGAACTTTATTTCTTGTCATAAATCCTTTTACTTTTCTTTGAATAATCTAATTAGGAGGGTGATTATTTTCCAAATTCCTATTATATGTAGGTGTCACTAACTCAATTCTTACTTCTTCTTCTTTAGGCTCGGATCTTGGATCTTCTATCTGTTCCACAACTTGAACATCATTCTACAAATCATTCTTAGTCTCAAAGAAAGTTTCAACATTTTCTATGATAGGCTTAGGATTACCTTCTTCTTCATCATAATTATAATCCATCATTCTTTCTTTAACTCCAAACTTTTCATTCACTTTTATATTTGTGCACTCAATAATAGTCTTAGTTCTCTAATTAAAACATCTATAAGATTTTATTTTTAATGAATAACCAAGGAATGTACCTTCATCGCTTTTTGTATCTAACTTAACATGTAATAATCTCTCTTGATATAACATTTACTTCCAAAGATTCTAAAATATTTCACTGATGGAATGTGTCTAAATCATAGTTGATAAGGTATTTTGTTCTTACCTTTTTTAGTTTGTATTCTATTAATTGTATATACTATTATATTGGCTTCTTCTCTCTAAAATGTCTTTGATAAATCATTCTGAAACATCATAACTCTAGCTTCTTCTATTACATACCTATTTCTTCCTTCAAAAATTTCTTTCTAGTTAGGAGTCTTAGGTGTTGACAGTTGCCTCTTAATTATTCACTTCACAAATGGTATTAAACTCATTCAAGGTAAATTATCCAACTCTATCTAATCTTAAACATTTGATCTTTACTCTACACTCATTCTCAACTCTATTCTTAAATAACTTAAACTTCTCAAACACCTTTTACTTTTCTTTAAGGAAAACTACCCACATGATCCTAGTAAAGTCATCAACAAAAATCATGAAGTACCTTATACTATAGAATCTTCTTGTCCTAGTAGGACTACTCAGATATATATGGACAATCTCTAATTTCATTTTTGTAGAGAACTACTTGCTAGGAAATGATCTTTTCTTCTACATAGCCGTAACACATTCTTTATACACAACATTAGTAGGCTTCAAATTTTTATGGTAAATCTCTAACTAGAAATGTAATACTAGCCTTCAAATTATTATCAAAGTTTTTATGACAAAACCTTATATGCCAAAGCCAAATGTTATCCACCTTTTCAACCAAACATTTCATCTCTACATGGTTCAGCTGAAAGACATTATGACTGGGTCTTGTACCAGTGCCTATAAAGTTACAATCTTTATCCTTGATAATGCATGTATTTTATATTAATTTTAATTGGTATGCCTTCTCAACCAACTGCCCAATAGTCAATAGGTTAGGATTTAATCCATAAAAAAAGTATACATCATTGATAGTAGTTTTCCCATTAAGAGTAATAGATCCTATCCCCTTGATATGAAAAGCCATATTGTTACCAACTTTGACAATCCCCCCATCATGACTACTAAAGTTAAAAAATTCATTCATGTCACCAATCATATGATATGAAAAACTACTATCTATGATCCAATCAACTTTATTTTTTACCTACAAAATTAGAGCGTTCTCTTCTCTCACTTCTATTTCAAGACTTTCTTTGTTTATAGCTACAAATCCTAACTCATCATCACTTTCACTTTGAACTCTTTCATTAGATTCCTCATATTCATTTACATACAAACAGTCTATAGACCTTCTAGACTTGAAATTCTTCTTATATTTTTTCACTCTTTTTGGACACTTAGAAGCATAATAACCAAATTCATTTCAAGTCCAACAATTGAATATTTGCTTACTGTCTATTTCTCTCCTTACAAGCAAGGTAATTCCTTCCTAAATCCTTATATCCTTGTCAAATATATATCTCCTACTATTAGCATAGTCTCCACTGGTGCTTGCACTTATTGATAAGGAAGGTAAAACATTTAATGCAGTAAAGGAGGTTTCTGCTCTAGGAAAATCTCTAGTCTGCTTCAAGCTCACTTCTACTACTTCCAATCTTTAAAGAAGAGTCTCTCTGTGAAACTTCTAGGTGCAAGATATCACTTTCTCAATCATCTATGTTGTCTGCTTGAATGATGGTTTCGAGGTTTTCAAGATCTTTCAAATAATATCATCTTCATCTTTAGATCCATTGCAAGACTTTATTTGTGCAATAATTCATGATTTTCTACCAATATAGCTTCTTACATATTCATCATCGATCATCTTAGCATCTTGAAACAAACATATCCAATATTTTAATCTAATTATCTTAGCATGTACATCACCTTCAAAGGTAGATTATAAAGATTTCCAAATTGCATGAGATATTTCTAAGTATTTTACCTGATTGTTTTCATTTTTAGGAAGAGCTGACAATAGTGCTTCTCTAGTAAGAATATTGAAAATACATAGTTCTCTTTCAACTTCACTATATTTCTCAAGTTTTCTTTCCTCCATAATCTTCTTTCTCATTCTTTTTCATTAGCCAATATCTTAGACCCATACATAGAAAATGTGTCTTCATCTTTTCTTTCTAGTTGCTATAGTTAACCCTATCAAACTTAGGACTTCCTTTTTGAAATGACCCACCATTTATCTCTTAAGTTGTTAAGCTTTTCCTTCAAGGACCTAGAGCTTTGATACCAATTGTTAGAAAGTAAAGTCCACCAAGATAACTGAGAGCTAGGGGGTGAATCATGTATTTCATCAATATAACTTTTATCAAACCTAATAAACCTTAAGCATGTGAAAACTACAATCAACAACCATAAGAAGATACACATACATAATAATACAATACATGTTAACTAGGGAAACCCTTAATCAAAGGGAAAACCCTATTGGGGATGGTACATAAAAAATAATGTACTAATATAAAAGTTCCTTGTAAGAGAATGAAATCTATTAGGAGCCAATGAAATACATTCAACACATATCAGTCCCTATTAGGAGATTTCAACCCTTCTAGGAGTTGTACCAACCTTATTAGGAGTTGTAGAAGGTAGATGGACCCACTATCCAAACAGTTTTAGGGAAAAAACCACTGACCTCACTTTCCAATTAGTCTCTATATTATTTCTTGTAGAATAATAGAAATAAAACTAAACCTCACAACTCAAACTCTTTCTCTATCCTCTTGACCAGACCAAATCTCTTAATACCATATCTTCAAAATCACATCATACTGATCTCTTTGATCACTTACTCACATTAACTAATCTTCACAAATCCAATACAATTTAGTTACATCACATATTCATCTCAAGGAAAACAACCTTCTTTTATACCATCTCCTTAAAATAATTGTTTGATTCAGCCTTGAAGCTTTCCCAATTAATTATAATAGAAACTCACTAAGATATTACAATTAATTACATATTTACACAATTATAAAACATTATTGGCTTAGAGTAAATACAACTTCTCACACACAGTAGTAAATTTGGACCCAAATTTGGACCAATTTTGGTTAAAATTTTGACCACAATTGGTCAAAAATTGGGTCCAAATTTAGTAATGGCATGTGACCTCTAACCTTGTACACATGCTAATGTCATTATCAGGCTATCTATTGTCATTGTATAACTATTCTCATCATGATTCCATCCTTGTTAAGAGATACAATCTAAACACCAGAAACTAGTTCTCAAGTACTTTGTTTGCACACTGTCTTTTGTAAATCACCAATAACTTTTGGATGTCTTTAACCTTCTACACACACACGCACTTTTCCATATCATTAGGATACAATGTAGAATACATCATCACCCACTCTTGATCTCATTATCAATACATAGCTCATACAATCTCATTCTATGTCTGTTACTCTACGAATCTTTACAGAAACAATGTTATGTTGACATCAATGACAAACACAGTCATGAATGCAATATATCAATCACCTCAACTATTCTACCAATTCTTAGGATACTCCCCCAAAGGAATATCATCAATATTCATGCTAACAAAACCTTCCCTATGTTCCAAGTCCATTTTAATGGGCCTACAACATAGGAAGCTTCCCAACTCAACCTTGGATCATGTGCATCCCCTTGGGCAACACTCACCTTTGGATAGGGATCCTACTTGCCAATTGGGATAGTGATTGGGGACTAGGTAGGGTAGCTTAGTAGGGGCACTAGGATATTTTATTTAGTAATTAGTAATATTGTAAGTTGATATTAGGACATTTTGGTTAGTAATTAGTAATATTGTAAGTTGTTAGTTAGGGTATTAGTTAGGGATTGATTTTATATGATAATATATGTTAGTAAAATGTAAGAAATCAGATTTAGTAGTTAAGTAATTGGGTAATTTGAGAGTTGGTACATTACGAACTTTCACAGGTGGTTTTAGTTTTTATTTATGTTGCTAGTAACTTATTTATATATTAGTTTTTTATATTCTAAGTAATTTATTAATAGAAATTAGATTATCAAGAATTACAATGGTAAGTGTATCTAAATTTCAAATTTACTTTTATTTAATATTTAAATATTAATATTTATAGTTATTTTGATTTATGTGGATTGTTATGTTTTAAATTATTTAGTTAGTATGGTTAGTATTAGTTAATAGGATATGTTTGTAGTATGTAATAATCACTATTAGCAAATGGATGAGACTAGTTGGATAGGCTAGTGTTAATAACTAAGTTAGTGGTTCATTAGAGAATTTAATTTATTAAGTGTTATTAAATTAATTCTTGGTTTTGAATGTGGATATATTCTTATGGTTTAATCATTAGTATATTTAGAATAGGTATTTCACTACTGTAGTTAGTTGATAAGTGTAGTATAAGGGCATTGTTTGTAAGGTGCTTTAGGCTATTATGCGTGTATAGTCCTTATTTGCACCTTTGTAACTATTCACTTTTGAATTAGATATGTTATAACATTTTATATCTATAATTGTTCATGTTGATGTTGCAGTAAGGATTCTTTTAATGTTAGGAAAGTGAATTCATAATATGTTTTTGTGCAAACATGAAATTAATCCTAAATGGTAACCTAGTAGATTGAACATTTTATAATGAAATTAAAATCCAATTATTTTCTTTTCTTATATGGTGTACCTAAAAATTTGTCACAAAGTAGTTTAACAAATTAAACCTTATCAACCTAAATCAAGTGTTCAAGTAGTAATAACTTTATGACTTATCAAACTTATTAAAGTATGTAATCGACATATGAATCATAGTAAAATATTTAGTTGAATTTAGTGATATGAATAAACTTAAAAATAACAATGAGACTCTTTAAATGTACCTTAACTTCATCTTATAACTTTCACCTTGATTGATAATGTCAATTTAGAACTTAAACCCTAAACATTTTGTGACCTAATTGTGTAACCTCAAGACTTGAAACTTATAAACATTATCTTACCATTAACTTATCTACAACTCCTATGTTTGTGTGTAGAAACTTTAGTTATTATCTTCTTTAAAAAAAATTATTGATGTGTTTTTTCCCTAATTTTTGGGCATGAAAAAGGAATACAAACATCAATATGAGAAGGAATGAAAATAGAAATGATAGATAGAAAGAGAATGTAAAAGAGCATGTGAAGAACTTTAATGAAACATTTTTTAGATATCTAAGTCGGGGGAGGGTGAATCAATTATGTCCAATTATCATACAGTCCCTTTAAACTATTTCGATACACATAAAACTTCATATTATTCAACAGAAATTACTTGGTGTAAAAAATCAACTTATCATTTAACTTTTTCAACCAATTATTCTAAACTATTTACTCTTTGCATTATCAATTGTTAGTAAAACTACTCTATGATTACTAACCATAAACTTAGTTACTATCAAGTTGTAGTAAATTGTAAAACATGTGAAAAAATTTGTAACACAAATAACATTCACACATTTGACACCATGATTTTAGTGTGGAAACCATGTGAGGGGAAAAACCTATTGAAAAAATTTATTCAATTGTATGTTTTCTTTGATGTTACAAAAAATTTTAAGCCTTATTGAGCAATTCAATGATTTTTGAGCTCACTTAGGCATTGGAAACAATTTCCTATTTATGTTGAGCATTCCAGTTATAACTCAATTTAAAGTTAGTTCTTGCCGAGATCACTCGAGCATTGAAGATAGATCTTGTCTTAACCAAGTTTACTTGATTACCAAAGGAAAGTTAGCATGGATCCTATGTTGACTGACTTCACTCGGTTACCAAAGAAAAGTCACATCAGAATCAATATTGACCAATTTGGGATGGTTAATGAAGAGTTTCTCTGAGTTGATCGAGTAGTCAATTCTATATTAGCTAACTGAAAACATATTGAGTTTGATAGATTTATTACTTAATACAAGATGACTTAAGGGATGAACATTTTTTTGATTAAAAATATATTCAAGCTGACTTGATAAGGTGAATCATATATATGAAAGGTCAAGTTGAGGCTTGAAGTGTGTAGGGATTAAAGAAGATGAATTAAGGAAGTGAATTAGAAGGATATCTACAATAGGATAGAGTATCCAAGTTAATCAAGTTATAGAGAATATTCTAATCAAAGAGAGTTAAGTAATCAAGCTAGAAAAGAGATCTAAAATAAGAAAATATGGTTGCATCATCAATTGGGTCAATTCATTGTTGCTCTCTAAAAATTGTAGCAGTGAATCAAATCTCCTAATAGAGTTAGCCTAATAGCTATTCAAAAAATCCTCTAACAAGGTCGCATTTCTATATTGAAGTGTCTAAAGACCTCTAAAAAGGCTACTCCGAATAGGGTGAATTAAATCCTCTAATAAGGTTACTCCTAATAGTGTATTTTGTAACCTTTAATAGGGTTGGCTCCTAACAAGGCTCACTTCAAAAGAGAAAAAGATGGTAACATGTTGCAATTGGTGGTTTTCCCAAATTGGGTTTCCACGTTAAATATTGGTGTCACTTATGTCCATGTTATTTTCTTTATGTTTTTACAACTATGTTAATTATGGTTAATCAAATTTAAAATCTTAAGATCTATGTGTTCACTATTAACTGAGTAACAATAATATATTCAGTGTTAACTAAGTTTTGTTTTAAAGTTGTGTTGACATATTAAGGGACTTGGATTTATTTTTGTGAAAAATGATTCAACTCTCCCCTCTTAGTTACTCCTTTACATTTCCAACAATTGATATCAGAGCTATTGGTTCTTGTAGATAAGGTTTCAAGGATCTAAGCTAAAGATCAACATGTCTTAGAGAAGGAAGATTCCTAAACTGAACAAAGATAATTACCAAGCATGGCAGGAACTCATGAAGCTACATTTGGAAACCATTGGAGACACACACCTGAAATATATAGATAAAAAATATGTGGCATCTACTAGACCTTTCTCTGTGGATCAAATTATGGAAAAGAGGAATCATAACATAATGATAATTGACATTGCCTCTACTCTCAATTATGTTGAATTTGATGAAGTCAATGATTGTCTTATTGCTCATGAAATGTGGAACAAGATAAAATATATCTATGGAGGAGATGAAAATATGAGGATAGCTAAGGCAAAATTTCTAAGAAGTCAATTTGATTAGATGAAGATGAGAGAAGATGAAAACATTGCCCAATACAGTGAAAGAATCAAAGCAAGTGTAAGTACAACTAGAGCCTAAGGAGGGAAAATAGATGATGTGATATTAGTTAACAAGGTACTCATAAATCTTCTTCCTATTTATGAAATTAGAGTATCAGTTATTCAAGAGATGAGATGTGATCCTAAAAATGATATAACTTTGGATGCACTAGTGGGAAGATTGAATGCCTTTGAGTTAGACAACTTTGATAAATATGTTCCTAATTCTGCTAGCATTGAGTCTACATTTCAAGCTAAACTATCACTGAAGAAGAAAGGTAGAAAATCTAATAGAAAAAAGTCTAATAGTGAAGATGAAGAAAATTTTGATGATGGCTTTGAAGCTATTAAAGTCCTGCTTGCAAGAAGATTCCCTAAAGGCAAAGGAATGTATAAAGGTAAAATACCTCTAATCTATTTTTCTTGTGAAGAAGTTGGTCACATTACTGCAAGGTGTCCAAACAAAGAAGGTAAAGAAGAAAAGAAGCATGACAAGTCCAAAAGCAAGAAATATTTCAAAAGCTACAAACACTACAAGGATAAAGGTAAGAAATCTTGTTACATGGCTAAAGACTTTGATGGTAGTGATGAAGATGAAATTTTTTATATTGTTATGTAAAAAATGAATTAGGTGATGAAAATGATAAGATGGCCCTCATGTCTCATATCAACAAAAATGACACATATATTATTAATAGTGGTTGTTTTCACCACATGACTACTGATAAATCTAAAGTTGAGCACTTGGATGCTATGATGGTGGGAGTGTTTGATTTGGAAATGATGAACCTCATTATGTAAAAGGGAAAGGTTGCATTACATTGACTAATGAACTCAGGTGTGACAATGTTTACTGGGTTGATGGACTAAAACATAATCTACTTAGTGTGGCACAATTTAACAACATTAGATTTAGGTATAGTTTATGAATAAAAAGGCCAAGCTACAGGGTAGGAAAGGAAATCTGGTTGGGACTAGAAATCAAACAAAAGGTAATCTATTATATCTAGATCTAACTAAAAGTTCATGTTTCCTAGCTCAAGTAGAGGAAAGTTGGTTATAGAATAAAAGGTTGTGTCATGTGAATTTTGATAACCTAGTCAACATAAGCAAGAATAAAAGACTAAGAGGAATTCTAAGTCTATAGAAACCTAATATGGGGATGTGTAAAAGTTGTCAAATTGGGAAGATGGGAAAGAAAAGTTTCAAAAGTGAGAACTATCATTCTGAAAATGTTCTAGAGTTGGTTCATATAGATCTTTGTGGACCCATTGGCATAGAAATCTACTATGGAGATACATACTTTATTTTATTTTTTAATTATTATTCTAAGATGATGACAATTAGGTACCTAAAAGATAAATCTGAAGTCTTTCAAAAATTCAAGTGGTATCTAGCTAGAGTGGAGAAAGAAATAAGAAAGAAACTAAAGTGCCTAAGGTTAGATAGAGGAGGATAATTCATCTCAAATGAATTCTATAAATTTTGCAATGAAAGAGGAATCAAAAGGTAGGTATCTACACCTAGTACACCTCAGTAGAATGGCATAGTAGAAAGAAGAAATAGATCCATTATGGATTTTGAAAGAACACTAATGATAGAGAAAAATGTTGCGATCAAATACTAGAAGGAAGCAATCAACATAATAGTTCACACCTTAGATCTAGTTCAACTGAAGAAAGACTCAGATCAAAAACCTTATAAATTATGGTATGGCTATGAACCTAATGTTTTTTATTTTAAAGTATTTGGAAGCAAATCTTATATCTTGAAAGAATCCAGGAAAGGAAACTTTAATTTGAAAAGTGATGAAGGAATATTCTTGGGATACTCCAACAAGAGAAAAGCATATAAATGTCTGAATCTTTCTACTCACAAAGTCATAGAAAGTGCACATGTGAATTTTGATGAGTTTGTAGCAAAGAGTGAAGAACAAAGCATAAAAGAACCTAGAAACTACAAAAAAATTATCTACTTTGAACCTAATACTATATCTAAGATTCAAGCAAATGCCATTGGAAATTAACAGTCTTCACCACCTAAGTCCCCTAAATCTCTAGTTCAACCCAAGTTGTAGCCAGTCTAAATTGAGTCATAGTTTATAGGACCTGAGTCATAGTCTGAAGGACCCAAGATGTAAAGTCTACTTTCTTGAATGGAATCCTGGAAGAAGAAGACTACATTGAGCAACCTGAAGGTTTCATAGATCCTAAAAAAAGGGTTATGGTTTGGAGACTACACAAAGCTTTATATGGTCTCAAACAAGCCCCTAGAGCCTAGTATGAAAGATTGCACAATCATCTAGTAAAGATTGGTTTTTAAAGAACAAGTGACAACAACAACCTATACAAGAAGAAAGGAAAAGATAAGAAGATATTTTTGGCAATTTGTGGATGATACATCATTCACTAGACATGATGATTTATGCAAATATTTTTTTGAAGAAATGAGTAAAGAATTTGAAATGTCAATGTTTGGAGAGACTAAATTCTTATTTTGCTTGCAAATTCAACAAAAGAAAAATGCTATCTACATTGCTCAATCAAAATAAATCAAGGAGATATTGGAGAAATTTGGAATGGAAGATTCCAAACTAGTTGGAACACCTATGTCTACTGGACATAAGCTTTCCAAAAATGATGATTCTAAAGAGGTAGATCAGACTACATACAGATTAATGATTGGAAAACTTCAATATGTGGTATACACAAGACTTGATATTGTATTAGGAGTTGGTATGGTGACAAGATTCTCTGATAATCCAAAGGAAAATTATGTGATGGCAATAAAAATAATTATTAGGTATCTAAAAGGTACTAAAGATTATGGTTTGTGGCATAAGAAAGGAGGCAACTTTGAATTAAAAGCCTTCACTAATGCTGATTGGGTAGGAAGCATTGATGATAGGAAAAGCACTAGTGGTGGAGCATTATTTATTGGAAAGATATTAGTGCCTTGGACAAGTAAGAAACAAAAATTGCATCTCTCAGTCTATAGAAGAAGCAAAATAGGTTGGAATAGTAGTTAATTGTTCCAACATCATTTGGTTCAAAAAACTATTGTTAGGTATGAGGGAAGAAATAAATGATCCAATACTTATCTTCTGTGATAACACTAGTGCAATCAACATTTCCAAGAATCTAGTGATGCATACCAAGACTAAACACATTGCAATAAAGTATCATTTTTTGAGAGAATTAGTGCAAGAAAAAGAGGTGAAATTGGAATATGTGAATAAAAAGGAACAAATTATAGACATCTTCACCAAGAAATCACCTAAGGATGCATTTTTTTAATCTAAGAGGTAAGCTAGGGATCATTCCCCTATTTGGAGCTCACTAAACAAATTTTAGTGATGCATATACCAAGAATTTGAAGATTAGTGAAGTTGTAGTATTGTTAGAGCATATTGCATATGAATAAGTACATCAGGTACATGGCATATCCATTGATTTTTTTATTTGGCATGAGATGTTAAAGAGGGAGATATTGTTATCATAGAAAAGAAATTTTGTATCAGTAAAGAAGGAGAGTGATGTCAAAGGGAGTTCTCACTGATAGAAGGACTTCTCATGGATGAGAATCAAAATGAAACTAAGGATATTATCCTTACTTCTATTTTTCTCTAAAATGTCATTTTACTATGACATGTTGTGTTGCCATCAATGCCAAAGAGAGATATTGTTGAAAAAAAATATTCAATTGTATTTTGTCTCTGATGTTACACAAAATGTCAAGCCTTACTGAGAAATTCATTGATTGAAAAGCTCACTCAGGTATTGAAGATGGTTTCCTATGTGTTGGAATTATTTAGAATAACTTGGGGGGGGTGTCGTGAATCAGTTATCCAAGGTCCAGATGTACAAATATATTTTTTAGTCCTAATTAGATCCATATCCGTAAAACCATAAAATGCATGCATCCATCATATTATACAATACCTTAACTTAGTAGGTTACTATCCTAGGTCAAAATAACTTTGTAGAAATGTAAACATGATATACCATAAGAACATTCACACAATTTGACACGAATATTTTACATGGAAACACAACTTGGGAAAAACCACTAGTAACATGATACCAATTCTCACTCTTTTGAAGTGATGCACTGTAAAAGGCCAATCCTGTTAAAGGTTACAATACACACTATTAAATGTGACCTGGTTAAAGGATTTCAATCACCCTATTAGGAGTGATCCTTGTTAGAGGACTTTAGAACATTCAATTAGAATGTCACTTGGCTAAAGGATTTACAAATGACTATTAGGTCAACCTTAATCCAAAGGATTTTATCCACACTAGTACAGTTGTTAGAAAAAAATAGTAGGAATTGATCTGATAAAACCTTACAAGTCACTTGCAAATTATAGATCTTTGGTTTAGTCCTCCATTCTACTTGGCATTCATACACTTTAGCTTTGATAGCTTGTTCACCCTTCAAGAATTCATCCCCTTAAGCCTTCTTTCTTTGTATGCCAACTATAGTCTCTTCTATTTGACCACTAGATAAAGTAATACCCTAGACTCCTTGTCTTCCTTAGGTTCTCACAAATGAGAACCTTTCCTTTTGACCAATTATCTCTATAAATAGATAATTTAGATATTTTTCTTCTTAACCACAATCATCCATTTTAGGGTTTGGTAGGATTAAATGAATTTGCCTACTTTTCCATTTGAGTCCTCTAGAAACTTCCTTAAATTAGCCTCAAAATAATTTATCTTTAATTATGTGCCACTAGCTCATCATAGTTATCTTTGACATGCTTCACATAATTCAAGAAATTAAATTAGTCAGCTTAGATTTGTCAAATATTTGATTTAACATTGTTTGGTATCACTCAACATCTATACTGTTTTGTCACTCGACCAACACTAGTTCAATAAAAAAACACTAAAGTTTATTGATAGTCAGCACCAACTAAAAATTACTCAACATATAATCACATTCACTTGGCTTCCACTATTTTTCATCTTTTCTTGGCACCTCTTGAGTTTCACTCAACTTCTACTTGCACTATTTGCTTGGCAAGGCTTGGCAACCACTTTTCTTACTTGATCTTCTTCTAGTCTTTTCTAAGTAATATTTCATTTCAAAAATTAAATAGATAAAAAATAAACTATAGTATCAATTTCTTACTTGGTCTGAGTGCTCCTTTGATACACCAAATAACTCAACCTTTCTCTAGATGCTCTTATTATCTCCTCTCGTCAAATCCTTTTCATCAATCAACCACATGAAAGATTTTAGACCAAAATGAAATTGTCTCACTAGTAGGTAGTAGGTTTGAAATCATTAACAATATAATGATTTTTCCATTACATGTTATACACTTCAAAACATTCTATTTTCAACAATCTCCCTCTTTAGCATTGATGGAAAATCAATACCAACAAAAATATTAAAACAAAAAAATTATCTCTAAAAATTTCTCCCACTATCAATATATGTCCTTCTTCTATATAGGGAAATGTAAGGTTTATCAATCTCCTTAAATATATCTCTCTTTAGGTTATTTTCTCTTATATCTCCCTCTTTGACAATAATGTCAAAGACTTGTCATCTCTATATGCAAATATAATCAATTCAGGTTCTCCCTCTGTCACCTTGCATGTGACTATAAATCTTCTAATTCAGCTCCTTCATTACTTTAGGTAGCTCCTAATGTAAGATACATTGCATCAAGTTGTAAGATACAACATTCAACCCAGTTGATGTAAGGCACTACTCATGTTTCTTAAGTAGCTTGGTATAGGGTTATCACCCCTACTTTATCTCTAAGATATTCATGTGCATCCTTAGGTAAATCTTTTGTGAATATGTCAGCTATCTGTTCTTTTGTATTCACTTATTCTATTCTCACTTCTTTATGTTGAACCAACTCTCTCAAGTAATGATACTTAATTGTGATGTTCTTTGTCTTTGTGTGCATCATAGGGTTCAATGATATGTTTATAGTATGTGTATTATCACAATAAAGTACCACAAGTTCAGTGATTTCCTCCTTCATGCCTTTGAGTAGCCATGTGATCCATACCACATTTGTACAATTTACTGTAGCAACCACATATTCAACTTTAGTAGTAGATTGAGATATACGATTTTGTTTCTTACCAGCCCAAGTGATCATACTCTTTCCTAAGAAAAATGCTCCACTACTTGTACTCTTTCTGTCATCAATGTTTCCATCCCAATCAACATCGGTATAGGCTCTTAACTCAAAATTGTCTTTTTTCTTGTAGAATGGACCATAATCTTTTGTTCCTTTTAGATTTTTGATAATTCTCTTACCAACCATTAAATGATTCTCCTTAGGATGTGCAAAAAATATTGCAACAACCCCAACAACTAATATAATGTTAGGTTTTCTATGTACTACATATTGTAACTTACCAATCATAGAGTTGTATAATATTTGATTCACCTCAATAGAATCATCAATCTTTGAAAAATTATGTCTTATCACCATAGGAGTGCTAACTAGTTTTGAATCCTTGAAACCAAAGGTTTTCAATATTTCCTTTACATACTTAGACTGAGTGATGTATATACCATATTTGATCTTATGTACTTGAAAAATAACAAAGAATTTGATCTCTCCAAATATAGACATCTCAAATTCTTTCTTCATTTCATTTGCAAATGTCTTACATAATGTACTTTTACCTCAAACTATGATATCATCAACAAATATTTCAGCTAGTAAAATACCTTTACCTCCTTTTGTCTTCAAGTATAGATTGTTGTTATCATTAGTCTTCTCAAAATCACTCTTCACAAGATATTTCTGAAGCCTTTCATACCATGCTGTTGGGGCTTGCCTTAAACCATATAGAGCTTTGTGTAGTCTACATACTATTGTGGTTTCACAATGCTTGCCTCATTTCTCCTAGAAATGGGGACCCCTTAGTAAATTTTTAGTCTCCCAAAACTCTAGTCTAGGGTTGGGTCTTTTTGGAACTCTTCCTAAGTCTAGAACAAGTCCTAGTTTTTGATTGGACAAGTACTTGTTGTCAGAACTGAGAAAAAATTGGAAGATTTTAAATGTTTTAGTGCATAAATGTGCACTTGCGCACTAGTGCACATGTGCACCTATCCAAGGTGCACAACTATTCTGAATGCAAAAGTGCACACTTATCTCCCTTTAGAGATGCACACCTATGCACATGCATAGGTGCGCACCTCCAAAGGGTGTGCACTGGGTCCAAAACTAACATAGCTATGAAAAGGTGCACATGCATGCACCTCCCCAAGCTCCACATATGTGCACCTTTCAAAAACCTTAAGGAAATGTTAAGGGTGTGCGCATGCACACCCCATCAAGGTGTGCATGTGCACACCCTTTTTAAACAAGGCATGGACCTAAGTCTCCTCCCCATTTGCACTTTCCACATGCATGTGTGCACCTCACCTAGGTATGCAAGTGTACAACTATGCTAATATGGCCTTAAAATGACCATTCAACACACTTAGTGTATTTGTCAAGGTGTGCTAGGTGGACTATTGTGCATTCTAGGGCTTTGTGGGGGGAATTAATTATTTTGATTTTTTTTTAGTGCTTTGGGCTAGTTTTTAATCAGTTTGGGTTTGTTTTGGGTTTTCCAACATAAGATAACTAATGTTTTCTTCTTTGTGCAGATAAAAAGGCATCCTTAACTTGTTGGGGTCATAACTTTTGACTTAGAGCTCAGAATTCAAAACCATTTACACCATTGGAAAGAAGAACTAAAAATCTAATTTTAGTCCCTAAAATAATGAGCATTTGGCTACCCAATTTTAAGGACCAATGAAAATTTCAAATTGAAATTTTGAGCAGAAGACCTCTAAAAAAACTAGTTAAAAATGTCTTGAAAAACTTGTTAAAAAAGATATGAGAAAGTTTCAAACATATGAGTGATTTGGATAATCTGGATCACCCAGTCTTTGATCAGGAAGGATTAATGAGTCAAAGAGAAGAAAAAATCAAGGAATAGACTTCACAGTGTGTGAAGATGTGCATGATATGAAGGTGTGGCACATAACATGCAAGTGCATAGATCATCATAGCATCCTCATTATCAACAACAATAAGGATCTCACCTAAGTTAGTAACCTTCACCTTCAAAGTAGTCACATGTAAGTTGTGATTCATGAATTTACACTGAAGACCAAAGATATTAAGTTTGGAGAACATGAACAAGTTCCTCATCTTATGAAATTATTAATGATAAGATTCAACATATGTACCTTGAGAGTTCAAATAGCAGAAGCAAAAGGAGTTCAAGTTTATGACAATGTTGGGCTATAAAGAGGGTATAAATCATAAAGAAAGGGAAAAATTAAGTACACAAGAGTGCTCCCAAACATTTTCTACGAAAAAACCATAAAGAGGGTATAAATCATCAAAAAAGGGAAAAATAAGTACACAAGAGTGCACCTAGACCTCGTCTGAGAAAAATCCAAAAACTATTTTCAAAATAGAGAACTTTGATTTTTTGATGAATTAAGCACCTTGTACGAATTCCCTAAAGGTGTGCTGCTCCAAAGGTGTGCCACTCCAATGGCACATCAAATTTTTTGAATAAGTTAGAAGTGTGTTGATAGTCAACTCCTAGTTCTAAATTTAGAGTTTTCCATACACCGAAAATGCATTCTGACGATACTTTAACTCCTAGAAACATTTAGAGAAGGCTAAGCTTCCATTTTTGGATCTCCTAGTGACTCCTAGATCCTCTTAAATGTTCCTTCTTCTTATGTACTATTTATTTCTTTGTTTTAAAACATGTAAAGGCTCAAGCACCCATTAATTGATATAAACAAGGGTGGATTCCTACCTAGTACCATTTAGAGAGTTAGTTTGCACATAATTAGATTTTTTTTATTAGTTTTAAGCATATATTTCATGAAGAGATCTCTCACTCTCAACACAAATTGAGGAGATGATTTCTTATAAATTCAGGAATGTAACATGTATTCTAGGTCATTATTTTGATGCAATAATATATGTTTTGGTGCTCTCATTTTGAGTGTAGTTATGTTTGTTGGAGTGTGTTATTTTTGAGAATTCTTGTTCATGATAATAATAGAGCCAATATTTTTGTTGTGTTGATTTGATTGTGTGATATTTTAATTATGGTGTTTGCCTCATGTTGACAAATTTTGTTCATTCACCAAATTGGAGAAGAGATCACCCTATTGTTCCTACATAGATTTTCATCTTGCATGAGTGCACTCAATTTCCATGGCCTTGTGATTTGATAAGAAGTGAAACATCTTTTGGTTTTACTAAATTCCCATCAATGATTGCATTAGTGGATTTGAGGAAGTGCTTCTCCTACTTTCATTGGTTTCCTACTTGATCTTTTCAATGATTTAACTTGTAGATGTGTTGTTACCATGGTTTATGTCCATTAAGAAGTTTCCATTCATGCTATTTTCTTTTATCTCTCATTACCTTATCTTCATTATTTTTTTTTCTAACCCTTGGTTAAATTAGGAATTTATATAGTTGCATTGTTAGATTGCATTCATTTAAAAATAAAAAATACCAAAAACATATCTCTTTTTGTGGTTAATTTTGAAATAGCAAGTAGAGTGATTATCTTATCTAAAATTGGTGCAAACTAGCAAAGGCCTCCTTGTAAACAAACATATTTATCTTCTATTGAGCAGATTGCAATAGGTCACAAGATCACCCAAAACCTTAGAGTTGATCCTAGATCAACTTTTCAAGAGAGCAGTTCGAAAGGATTCCTACTCTTAAGCATCATGCAAAATGATAGCTCAACACTTTCCATCAACTATATTCTACATACTTTATGTTTCTCTCTTGTTTTTAATAGTCTTTCTACCCATTTTTCTTGGGGATCCAACATTCAGTTTTAATTTTGGTGACACTATCTCCAATTTACTTCTTCTAGTTGCTACTCCTAAAGATAAGACATTTGATGTCATTTTATTTTCAACTTTCTTCATTTTTCTAGTTTTCTATTTTGATTCTTCTTTACTCACTTTCTATTCTCTATGTTTTGGAGAACTAGGGACAAGAAAAGCTAAGAGAATCTCCTCAAATAGAGGTTTCAATAATGAGAGATTTTCTCCATCAGCAAAATCCTCCACATAATTTTTTAGAATATCTTCTAGATCTCCTTTTTCTCCCTCTTGTATTTCTTCTTCCTCAAACTCCCCTTTCTCATCCACATTTCCAAAATCATCATCCTTATTTCCCTGTGGGGTGGAGGAAAGTTCTTCCTCTTCATCCCTTGTTTTACTTTCATCCTCATCTTGCATCCTTTTCTTGTCACCTTTAGCTTGATTGTTGGGATTGTCTCCTATTTGTATTGCTTTATGCAGAGACTCTCTTTTGGTTACTATAGGTTCCCATACCAACTTTTGAGTATTCTTTTCCATTTCCACCATCTTTTACTTTATTTTTGGTTTCAGTGGGAATTTTTTTTTCCCAATAACCCATCTTCTTATAGAAAAAACAAGCATTAGGGAGATCTTCAAAAAAATCTCTTAAGCCCATTTTCCCAATTTAGAATTAATCTCCACCTTCTACGGTAGAACCTTTAGTTGAGAAACTTTAACATAGATCCTAGCCAACATAAGTTTAGATCTAGATGTAGTCATAATATCTATAGCAATAAGTTCTCAAAATGATCCAACTATTCCTTTAAAAAGATATTCATGCCAAAATTCCAAACTATGAGTCTTACCCATACTAGAATAGTGAGAAAGAAGGCATCTTATAGGTCCATATTAGATTCCCATTTTTTTATTGTTAGGTAACTATTTCCAAATAACCATGGTCCTCCACATAAAACCATATTCAGATCCTCCTTGCATGTAAATAAAAAGAACCAAAAAAACTTTAGACATTATAACAATGTCAACTTGACCCCGAAGTGCCCATTTCCTTTTAACCATATTTCTTAAGGATTCAAAATCTAGTTAGGCCCCTAGAAATTTCCCAACTATGGTTAAATCCATCAAAGAAATAGAGAAATCAACTATTAGGTCTGAAACAAAAATTTGGAACACACCTTTTCCCAATATGATTTTGAAGTAACAACGGGAAAGGTTGACTTACCTACTAGTCTTCTCTCGAAGAGAGAAGACCACTTTCATTGTACAACTTTATGCTTATCCTCCTTATGCACCCAATCATGTATATCCTCAATATCCCAACTTACCATAGAGGAAGAACCCCTCTTTTGATATTCTCAAGTGGTTTCCTTTGAGGGGCAAGGATAGAGGGTAGAGCATTAGACTAAAAAAGCCATCCCCATGCCTTCTTGTTGGAACCATGAATGATGATGATAATTCTATGGGAAAGTATTGTAGAAACATGATTAGATCATTATCATGATGATATGTTACATTCGTCACTGTGTTTGCCATTGATGTCAACATAGTAGTTTTATGTGGTATCTAGTAAAAGAACAACGGTAAAGTACAAGTTGGTACAAATAGATAGTTGAGAATTTTCACTAAGAAAGGTTAAAGAGAGATAATACTAAGTGTCTAGTATATGTAGCTAACCTTGGAAGTATAAGATATTAATTCTAGAACAAGTTATGTAAATTTCAATGAAGACTATTCTGAGATATAATTTACAGAAGCATGTTCTCCTAAACTTGTTATTTTGAGATTCCAAAGTTAAAGTTGTGAAGAAGACATTCTGGAGATGGAATAGCTAAGCTTGCTCATTATAATGTTACACATACATAAATTTATTCAAGTTACAAGGTGAAAGATTAATGTTATTGCTAAGTGTAACATGTTCTTAATGAGGTCCTATAATAATTATTTGAGAAAGTGTAATAGCTAACTCAGGGAGTTTTTTTATGGATTTAATATAAAGGAAGGACATTTTCCTTTGAAATGTATCATTATATATGGAATGGATGAATGATTTAAAGAAGCACAAAAAGAAAAATGTGAAGATAATCAAAGCAGAGTGAAGGTAAAGAAAACTTTGTTGCCAAGGTTTTATTATGAGATCCAAAGTATGTTATTTGGATCTAAGGTTCATGACCTAGTCTATAAGGTATGATAGTGATTGGTCTGGTTAATAGGATAGGGGAAAGGAGTTAAAGTATAGTACACAAAATTATTCTACAAGGAATATTTGAGAGATCAATTGGACAATGAGTTCAATGGTCTTGTCCTAGAAGCTATTTGGATAGTGGGTCCTTCTACCTTCCATAACTCCTAATAGGGTTGGAATCTCCTAATAGGGATTGAAAGTTTCCTAATAGGGACTCATATGTACTAAATGTTGTAATAGACTCCTAATAGGGTCCATCCTCTCACAAGGAATATTTATATTAGTACATCATCTTGTTGACATCATTCCCCCCTCTAATAAATGGTTTTCCTAGTTAACAAATCTGGTGTAATTGTGTGTGCAGGTTTTAGAATGGTTTTTGTTTACTTTGATTGAATGGATAAGATTGTTTAAGGTTGATAAATGCTATAATTTTATAACTGATTCACCCTTCCCCCCCCCCTCTCTAAGTTATTTTGGTGGACTATTATTTCTAATAATTGGTATTAGAGCATCAAGTCCTTGAAGATAAAGTTTAAAAACTTTGGGAGATCCATGGAAAATATATTCAGAAAGGATAGTCCAAAGTTTGATGGAACAAATTATGATAGCTAGAAGGAAAAGATGAAGACACATTTTCTATGTATGGGTTGACGATATTAGATCTTGAAAAAATCAAAAAAGAAAATTATTGTTGAAATTTCATTAGAGACCTATAGCGAAGATGAGAGAGAACTATGCATATGCAACATGGGAGCTAGAGAACTACTATTGTTAACACTTCCTAAAATTGAGTACAACCAAGTAAAATCACTTAATACTTCTCATATGATTTGGAAAGCCTTGGAAAATAGTTTTGAAGGTGATGAACATTCGAAGAAATTGAGGTTGCAAAGTTGGATTTATGCATTTCAAGATGCTAAAATGATGGAAGATGAATCTATAAGAAAATATGTAAGTAGGATATCATAAATTACTATAGCTATTAGATCTCAAGGAGGAACCAAGGAAGATGATGAGGTGATTTGGAAGATATTGAAGAGCTCAACGCCACCATTTAAGCAAGCAATTTAAATGATATAGTTGTTGATCTCTTGTACCAAAGATTTCTCAAAGGAAACATTACTTGGAAGACTTGAAGCTATAGAAAATGAGCTTAAGTCTAGATAATTGACTAGAATAGAGAGAAAAATTATTCTCTCTTGTATCCCAAATTTCTTATCACTTCCCACATTTTCACTTTCCATAATAGTCTTAGTTCTCTAATTATAAAATCTATAAGATTTTATTTTTAATGAATAACCAAGAAACATACCTTCATCACTTCTAGCATCAAACTTACCAATATCATCATCTCTTTTGATATAATACTTACTGCAAAATTTTTTGAAATACTTAACTGTAGGTGAGTGACCAAACCACAGTTCATAAGGGGTCTTGTTTGTGTCTTTTCTGACTTGCACTCTATTCATAGTGTAGATTTTTGTATTCATAGCTTCTCTCCAAAACATCTTGGATACATCATTCTTATCTAACACAACTCTTGTAGCTTTTGTAGCTAACTTGTTCCTTCTCTTTGCAATGCAATTCTGTTCAGGGATTCTTGGAGCTGATAACTATCTTTTGAATTTTTTTTTTTTCACAAAACATGTTAAATTCATTTGAAGTAAATTCTCCTCCTCTATCTAATCTTAAACATTTAATTTTCATACCAAATTCATTCTCAACTCTATTCTTGAATATCTTAAACTTATCAAATGCCTCAAATTTCTCTTTAAGAAATGCAACCCACATCATTCTAGAGAAGTCATCAACTAGAATCATAAAATACCTTTCACCAAAGAATCCTTTAGTCTTTGTAGGACCCCTAAGATCTATGTGTACAATCTCCAACTTTGTTGTAGTAGTAGATTTCTTGTAGGGAAAATAAGTTTTGTTATGCTTTTCCAAAACATGCTCCTTGCAAATTTTTTTAGTAGGCTTTACAATCCTTGGAAAATCTCTAACTACAAACATGCTACTACTCTTCACAATACTATCAAAGTTTATATGAAAAAATCTCTTATGCCATAACCAACTGTCATTTACCTTTGCAACCAAACATGTCATTTAAGTAGGATTCAATTGAAATACATTACCTCTAGATCTAGTTCATGTTTAGATTACCTTTCCATCTTTATCTCTGATCATGGATGTATTCTCTATGAACTACAACTAATAACCTTTTTCCACTAGTTGTCCAACACTCAAAAGATGGTGATTTAAACCATCAACAAAATATACATCCTCAGTGTTAGTTTTACCATCAAGATTTATAGATCCAATAGCTTTAACTTGGTATGTTGCATTGTTTCCAACTCTGACAATTCCTCCATCCTGACTTTTGAAGTCAACAAACTTGTTCATATCACTGGTCATATGATGTGAACAACCATTGTCAATTATCCAATTAGATTTATTTTCAACCTATGATACCAAAGCTACTTTCTCTGGACTTTCCTCTTTAATTGCCACAAATCAAATTTCATCATCACTAGCTCTCAATGTTTGTTCATTAGAATCATTATCTTCATTTGCATACACACACTTTCTATCTCTTCTAAGTTTGTAATTTCCCTTATACTTTTTCTCTCTTTTAGGAAACTTAGATGCATAATGCCCATATTCATCACAAGTCCAACATTTAAAAATTTTCTTACCTCCTTTTTCTCTTCTTACTAGAAGGGCTACTCTTTCTTCAATCTTTCTATCCTCCTCAAATCTACTATTGCTAGCAACATCTCCTCTAGCATTTGTGTTCCCTAATAAATTAGGTTGAATATTCAAGGAACTAACAGATGTCTCTATTCTCATCAATTCTTTGGTCTATTTAAGCTCATTCTCAATTGCTTCAAGTCTTCCAAGAAATGACCCCTTTGTGAAATCTTTGATATGATATATTAATAATTGTAACATCTAAACTGCTGACTTAAATGGTGGTGTTAGAGTCTTCAATATCTTCCATATAACCTCATCATCTTCTTTGGTTCCTCCTTGACATTTAATACCTATAGTAATTTTTGATATCCTACCTATATATGTTCTTATAGATTCATCTTCCATTATTTTAGCATCTCAAAATGTACAAATCCAACTTTTTAGGCTCAACTTCTTATAATGTGCATCACCTTCAAAACTATTTTCCAAGGCTCTCCAAATCAAATGTGAAGTAGCAAGTGATTTTACCTAATTGTACTCAATTTCAAGAAGTGTAATCAATATTGCTTCACTAGCTCTCATGTGACACATAAAAATATTTCTTTCATCCTTGGTACAATTTTCCAAATCCTTTTCAATAATGATTATCTTCATTGATTTTGTCAAGATCCAATATCTCAAACCCATACACAACAAATTTGTCTTCATTTTTTCTTTCCTTTTCTCATAATTTGTTCCATCAAACTTCAAAATATCTTTCCTAAACATGCTCACCATGGATCTCCCAAAGTTGTTAAACTTTATCTTCAAGGACTTGATGCTCTAATACTAATTGTTAGAAACAATAGTCCACCAAGATAATTGAGAGCAAGGGGTTGAATCAATTATCCAACAATTAAAAAGGTTATCTTCTTTAAACAAAGTTAACCATTCAACCAAAGTAAGAAACAACCATAATAAGATGCACATAGATAGTTACACAAGATGTGTTAACTAGGGAAACCCTTTATCAGAGGGAAAACCTCAATGGAAATGATGCCCACAAGATGATGTACTAATATAAATATTCCTTGTTAGAGGATGGACCTTGTTAGGATTCTATTACAACATTTAGTGCATAGAGTCCCTGTTAGGAGACTTTGAATCCCTATTAGGAGATTCCAGCCCTATTAGGAGTTGTGCCAACCCTATAAGGAGTTGTAGCACAATGTATGAAAGAAGAGCCCACTACCCAAACATGCAATTTCAACTACAAGAAGAGCTCACTACTCAAATATGTAGTTTACTATTATTTTCTTCTTTCCTTTGTTCTGTCAACTGAACCAATCATTTTCAGACCTTGTAGACTAGGTCACAAATGTCGAATCCAAATATCAAACCTCAGATCACTTAATAAAACCTTGGAAATGAAGTTATTTGTTAGACCTTCTCATTTAGTTATTGTAGGACCACATTAAGAACATGTTACACTTAGCGATAACATTAATCTTTTTCCTTGTAACTTGAATATCTTTCCATACACACAATATTATTGTGAGAAAACTTAGCCAGTTCATTAATAACATGTCTTCTTGATGTCCTCAACCTTAATTTTCAAAATAATAATTCTTCTAGTAGATATAAATAGTTCACTAGAACATGCCTCTATAAACTCTATCTCAGAACAAACGTCACCAAAACTTACATAACTTCTTCTAGACTTATCATTTCTTCTTCTAACATTAACTACATCTAATAGATACTCATGCTTGTCTCCCATAACCTTGGATAGTTAGAATATTTAACTATCCATCCATACCAACTTGATCTTTCTACTATTCTTCTGTCAGATACCACTAAAAATTGCTATGTTGACATCAATAACAAGCTTAGATATGAATGAAACATATCATCATAGTAACATATCTACAATAATCCCCCATAGGAATATCATTAGCTTCATGCTTCCAATAGTTACAAGGTTAAATATTGATGTTATTTCTAAGTGTAACATGTTCTTAATGAGGTTCTATAATAATTATTTGATAAGGTGTAATAGCTAACTCAGGGAATTGTTTTATGGATTTGGTATAAAGGAAGGAAATATTCCTTTGTTATGTATGATAGTATATGGAATGGATGGATGATTGTGAGAAGCACAAAGAATGGAATGCAAAGATAAGTAGAGTAGAGCGAAGGTGAAAAAAAATTCATTGTTGAGGTTTTATTATGAGATTCAAATTTTGATATTTGGATCCGAAGTTCATGACTTGGTTTACAAGGTCTGATAGTGATTGGTCTAGTTGATAGGATAGAAGAAAGGAGTTAAAGTATAGTACATACAATTATTCTACAAGGAATAGTTGAGAGATTAGTTGGATAGTGAGTTCAATGGTCTTTCCCTAGAAGTTGTTTGGACAGTGGGTACTTCTACCTTCCACAACTCCTAACAAGGTTGGAATCTCTTAACATGGATTTAAAGTCTCCTAACAGGGACTCAAATGTACTAAATGTTTTAATAGAATCCTAACAAGTTCCATCCTCTAATAAGGAATATTTATTTTAGTACATCATCTTGTGGGAATCATTCCTGCTAGAGTTTTCCCTTTGATCAAGGGTTTCCCTAGTTAACAAATTTGGTGTAATTGTGTATGTGGATTTTAGTATGGTTGTTTACTTTGATTGAATGGTTAAGATTATTTAAGGTTGATAAATGTTATAATCAAGGATAATTAATTCACACCCCACCCTCTTAGTTATCTTGGTGAACTATTGTTTCTAACACATTTTGCAACAAAACCTAGTAAAACTTTGTTTTCTTCCTTCAGTTGGTATTTGTTCAGAGTTTCATTCCCATCATTGCTAGAACTAGAATTTGCATCTAGATTCCACATTCCCTACAACATCATTGTCAATCCCTCCAACCAAGTTTCCACCCAAAACCTCTATCATTCCTTCTTTCTCTTTAGATCATTTGACTGTTAATTTCTTACCATTTTAGTAGATAAAATCTCTTAACCAAGTGGACCTATCAAGTCTTTGAAATTTTGTATGGTAACATAAATTAGTGATGCTTATAATCATACTAAAAATATACATGTAAAATTTTAACAAGGTAGGCTCCTAGCACAACTCACTTCAGAAGATTGAAATATTGGGGTTGTTAGTTCCTAGGTGGTTTTTCCATTTACAAGGTTTCCTTGTTAAATATATGTGTCAAATGTGTGAATTCTTATGTGTTTCAAAGTTTATTTTCATGTTAGCTATTGAAATGATGCAACTCAGTATAAGTATGAATGTTAAGATAACAATTTGAAGTAAAGCTATTATAAGTTTGAATTTACAAGTTGAACGTGGTTATCAAGTTATTATTATGAAATCTTATGAAGATTGAATTGGGACTACATTTTTTTAAAGGCTTGCAGGATAGCTGGATATAATCGATTCACCCCTCTCTCACCCCCTTCCTCCTATCAAGTATCTAACACAAATATATTCCTTACAAATTATGTTGCTTCAATAAATAATTATTTTATTGCTTCTAGCTTCTCTGATAGTGTCCCTATAGTATCTACTAGCTTATCTATTCTTATATTAGTATGTGATCCTTTTTGTATTTTTTCCTTTAATTATTCTTCTAGATTTTGATCATTTCTTATTGTATCTACATATATTTTTAGTTCATTTATGCTAGATTTTGTCTCATCAATTTCAATTCTGGGTAGTAAACTTGAAAATTCTTTGATAGTTTTCTTCACAACCATTCTCCTTCTTTTCTCTTATAGATGTCTCTCTCTCTAGTATTGTTCTTTCTTTGAGTCATTTTGTGTATATTACATAATCATCATATCTCAATTTTGTAATTATTTTTTTCTTTTTAATATTTTAAATTTTGGTCTATCATTTATATTTTCTTATTCATCACCAATCAATGACTCTCCTATCCTTTAGATTTTTTCTATCATACTTATTATCATATTCTATTGTGTCCTTGCAACTTGTGCTTATTTAGATTTTGTAATTGGTTCCAAAACTTGTTTTCTCTTTTAGTCCATTCCATGCATGGATCTCTCTCTCTATTGTCTTTCCAATAGTAACTCTTTTTCTACTATCATCCATTCAATGTCCCTTTTTTCTATTTCAAGAGGTTTTTTAGCACTCTCTTTAGTTCTCATTCTTTCTAGAACTTCTAACATTCTCAATGACTAGTTTTCATGTTCTTTTTTCATTTGGTAGCATTCCTCAAGTAATTCATTATTCTTTATCCATAGATCAGCAATAGTGACATCAACTTCCTTAGAATTAATACTTCCTTATGATAGTCTCTCTAGGTCATCAAGGCTCATTTGTAATCTTTCAAAGACTTCCTCTTTGAAACTTATGTTATCAACTTTTTTTTTAGATGATGGATTTGTTCATTAGCATTTTCTAGGGCTTCCTCTAACCATTTATAATACATGCATCTTTCCATTAACTTAGATACACTCCAAGCTATTAAACTTCCATTTTAAAGAACTAACAACTCTATTACTAATTTTTGGAAATATTTAGGCAAGGTACTAGGATGGGGAGGAGGATGATTTTTCGATAAGAAAAATAGGTTTTATAGGGATCCTAAAACCCAAAGTTAATATATATCAAAAGGCTGATAATAAGCATCAAAAGCCCAACCACAGTCCAAAAAAATCAAAAGGCTAATAATGAGCAACAAAAGCTCAACCACAATACTATGGCCAACCAAAGGGCTAGATCAACAATTAGGTTTAAAGCCAAAAAAAAAAATTTTTAGAAACTAGACAGTCCAAGAGACAAGAAATGAAAAAGAAATGAAAAACCTTTGTTACTCCTCCACCTTTCTTTCCAGCTCCTACATGTTTCCACCACTTCATAGACTTTCTAGATCTCCTTAGCCATATGCTCCTACTTCTTCTGACCCATCTGATCAAAGTTGCTAAAGGAAATCCAAAGTTGCTAAAGGAAATGCTCCTACTTCTTCTGACCCATCCTATCTTTAGCTCTATCCTTTTCCTTACTATCCTCCAAGAAGCCCCTATCTTTTAGTTTTCCAACAAGAGAAGAGATATTTTCATTAAGAGAATTCAAAAATGAAATCATTTGATTTGCCAAATTATGATTGTAATTTTCTAGATTCTATTTTTTTTTCCACCAATCTGAAGCCATCCTCCTAATCTATTAATTTCCATGTTCTAACTTCTTCCCTTGGTTTTCCAACTAACCCACTCTTTCTTTGACCTCCTACAGTTCATGGTAGAGCCATTTAAATGACCTAAAATTATCAATCATACTATTTCTAGCATTATTTATCAAATTCATGCCAATTTCTCTTGTATTATTGGTAATAGACACCAAGGTTAGATAAATGGGTTCCTCCATCTAGAGATTTCCCTCTTTACCTTCAAGAATTTGGGGATTCATGATTTCTCTCATGATTCCCATTTTTGATGTTCTAACATTGAAATTTTTCCAGGCAATATGCCTATCCTTTATAATCACCTCTCTACTCTCATCCTCTATCTTCTCCTTGTCATGTTCCTAAGGAGGGGAAATTGGGGAAAGAGGAATTGCTATGATATTTGGCCCAAGATCCATTTTCCCCTTTGTGGGCACGTCCTCCTCCTTAGACCTCCTCTATTTTTTTGCTACCGTCTCCTCCCTCTTAACATTCTCCTTCTCCTTATTCTCTTCATCAGTATCCATATCATCCCCTTCCTCATTATACTCCTCATCTCCTTGACCAGGAATTTTAAATCCAATCCCCCTGGGACTTTCTTGCATGAGACTTTAGTTGACGATGGAGATTTCTTATCAAAAGCCTTAGCCTTCTTTCCAAACAAATGGTTAGCATCTTCATCTACTAAACTTATATGTTGAACATCATCTATGTGAGACGAGATGTTTGAACTCCTCATCTCCTCAGATTCTACAAATACCTAGTTGGGGGTTTTGCTTCTAGATTGAGCCTTGAAATGCTCATAAATCAAAAGCAATAAACCCTCATGTGGGGCCAAATTTGAAGTAGGCTTTTTCTTGTGCATAGAAATATTCTTATGCATGGAAGTATATAAATAAAGAGGAAACAAGACCTTAATCCTATAACAACAATGATTGATTAGAGAAAAATTATGTGTCCTAACCCTATAAAATATTGTGTCTAAAGATATATACTCAATAATAGCCCTCAGAACATAACCCAATAATTTCTTTATTGAATCCATCTTGTAGTATGTTTTTCTCTTAATGAGTTCCTTCTTTTCTTATGTACTTTTTGCAAAGTCTTTCATAGCATTCTCAGACAGCTTTTTATCTCTGTAAAACTTCAATCCTTCATCCATAATTTTAGTTATATGAGAAATGGTCTCCACAGTCACCTAATATGAAATCCCATCAACTTTAACCCTTCCATCTTTCCATGAAGTTACCATAAGTTTAGTAAATGTAGGGTTGTATCCATAGAGCTTAGCTATATATTTACCAATTCCTCCCTTTTCTAACTTCTCCCATACTTTAATTATTTGCTTCCATTTTTCCACCTCACCTATTGGTTCTTTCTTGCTTCTTTCCCCCATCATCTCTATAATCTTAGCACTAATGATTCTCATAAACTCTGTCCTCTAAAACTCTTTCTCAACCCTTTGAATATTCTGATGAAAACCACTTTGATTTTTGTCATTTTTTCTTTCAATACCCCTAAAATGGTACATACAAAAATTAACCCATAAAACATGTCGATTTGACACTAATAACATCATCCACTTGTACCATTCATTTTTACCATTATTGCACTTACACCCATATTTAGATTTATATCCATAATTATCTTTGGATTTCCCTTGTACCTCCCTATATTTTTCCCAAATCAATTAGGCTTTTTGCACCTACTAAAATATTCCCATCAATCCTACAAATCATCATCGTATCTTTCTTTACTACATTGTTGGCAAACCAATTAGCCACCAAGTTTACCTCTAGATATTCGTGACTAATGTAGATGATGTCAAATTTACTAAGTTTTAACTATATTTCTTCAATAATATTTTCTATTTTTCATGATTTTTGGATAACCTCTTTAATAGATCTTATGATGTTATTTGAGTCCCTCTCTAACCATGGTTTTTTAACTCCCTTGTCCAAAGCTAATTTTATCATGTGGAGAGCTGCACTAGGTTTGGCATAATCGTTTGTCTAATGTCCCAATGGGTAAGATAAAGTAGCAATCCCTTCACCATAGTAGTTTCTTATAATACCTCCACATCTCGAGGGACCCAGATTCCCTTTTGTCATGCCATAAAATTTTTCTTTATGCCATCCCTTAGGTGGAAGCTTCCATTACACCTCATGTCTTTTAGATCTCCTATCCTTTTCCTTCTCCTTTTTCCTACCCCCATCTTCAATGTTTCCTTCCTTTCTAATTTGGTAATCTTCCTTCATATGCCTATTAATTTTATCTGCTAGAACATAAGTAGGTTCCTCCCTATCTCTAAAAATTCTATTATTTCTTTCCTTCCAAACTCCCAAATAGAAGTGAGGCAATGACCACGTGCTTAAGTCTTGCAAGTTTGTGCCTTTATACATGTTATTCCATTGACAAAAGAAATCTAGCATATTACTTGGCTTGCACCAATTGATGCCAAAATTCTTTGTAATAAGGTCCCAAAATTCCTTGGAATAAGAACAATGGATAAACATATGATTAATTGACTTCTCTTGTTGTTTACAAAAAATACATCTATTTGGGATATAGTGGCCTCTTTTCTTCAAGTTTTATAGAGTAAGAATTTTATCTTGTAAAGCCAACCAAAAAACATATTAATCTTTGGAGTAAGGCCAAGCACCCAAGCCCTGGCCCAAGGGTGTTTCTCCTTCAAACTCCTAAGAGAATTATATCCCAAAGCAACTGAGTAACAACCATTAGGATTATTTTCCCATATTAGTTCATTCCTCTTATTATTTAGAATTATTGAGTTCAACATCAACATTACAGGCTTGAGATCATTCTAGATAAAAGCTAGGTCTCTCCATCCCTAGTCTATTCTATAGCCTTTAACTTTAGATCCAAATTGGCTGATACAAACATTTTCCCAATTCCCATAAATAGGATTATTAATTGGAGGACCTTGAATTAGCTAGTTATCATACTAGAAGAGAATGTCTTCACCATTTCTCACTTTCCACTTAATCTTAGCTTTGGCCAAATCTCTTGCATTAAGGATACCATTCCAAATGACTAAACCATTTAGTATGTCAACATTATTGAGAAAGAATTTTAGAAAAGGCTAATACACTTCTCTAATAAAATATCTATCCATTCCCCCATACTATTGAAAAATTGTCATATCTATTTGGCTAGGAGAGCCTTATTGAGAAGTTTTAATTTTCTTATTCCAAGACCACCATAGATCTTAGGGAGGCAAACATTATCCCATGTCACCAAAGGATGTCTTTTACATTCCTCAAGACCATACAATAGAAAATCTCTCTAGACCTTTTCCATTTTGTCAACAAATTTGGCTGGTATCCCATAGAGGCTTAGGTCATACATTGGGAGATTCTGAAGAGTGAACTTAACCAAAAGACATTTCACTTCCTAGCTTAGTGTAGCTCCTTTCCACCCAACCAACTTCTTCCTAAACCTATCAAGAATCCCATTACATAAAGAATCAAGAGGCTTAGTTCCCATTGGGAGACCAAGATAGCTAGAAGGTAGCTTACCAATCCCACACCCAAGAATCCTAGCTATCTTCATTTGTCTATAAAAAGGAGTATTAATGAAGAAAATTGAACTCTTCTCCAAGTTAGTTAGTTGGCCTGATCCTTTGATATACACATCTAGAAGATCCTTCATCACTTTAGCCTCCTTAATAGAGGATTCCCCTCCCATAATAGTTTCATCCATGAATTGTTGATGAGTAAAAGAAAAATTCCCTGAAGAGGGCCTAATCCCTCTTAGTGTCCCTTCCTATCTTTTCTTCTAAATCAACCTACAATTACACTTGGCCATGATAATGAAAAGAATAGGAGAGAGAGAGGGTCTCCTTGTGTCAGACCTCTCAAAGGTTTGAAAAAATTAGAAGGAGCCCCATTGGCCATAATGGCAAGCAAAGAAGTAGATATAAGTTGAGAAATAAGCTTGCAAACATATTCATCAAATACAAAAGCCTGGAGGATAGAATCAAGGAAAGTCTAGTCCACCCAGTCATAGGCCTTTGAAAGGTCTAGATTGAGTACAAACCTTCCCTTTACCTACTTCAAGGGAATGAATAACTTCATGTACCATCATGATAGAATCCAAAATCTGCCTACTAGGGACAAAACCAATCTACTGCCAAGAAATGATTAAAGGAAGAATATTAAGAATTTTGATAGTTAACACCTTTGAAATGATCTTATAGAAAATAATTACAAAGACTTAGACACCTAAATTGCTCCATAGAATCACCCCTAGAACTTTGGGAATGAGAACCAAAAAAGTAGAATTAATTTCTTTAAAAAGGCTTCTAGCCCAAAAAATTCCTGAACAACCTTAACCACATCTTCCATAACCACCTCCCAATAAACCTAAAAAAAGATGGTTGGAAAGCCATTTGGCCTAGGGGCTTTATCAACTGGTAGTGAAAAAAAAGCTTATTTCATCTCTTGAGCTTTAGGAATCACCCTCAACATTTTATTGTGATGAGGTTAGATAATCTGAGGGAGACAAGATACATTTTCATTTTGATCCACCATTGATAACATGGGATCCTAGGAAATAAGAGAAGAGAAAAAAGAAATAGCTTCAATAGAAATATCATTCTCCCTAGTTAAAGTATCCTGGCCCTTTTTAATTCTTGAAATCCTATTATTAGCTTTGTGCTTAAGTGTAGAAAGGTGAAAAAACCTAGTGTTCTGATCATCCTCTTTAAGCTAGTTAATCCTTGATCTTTGCTTCTAGAAATTCTCTTCTTTACTATTAATATTATGAAAATCAAATAAAATAAACATCTCAATATTGCTATACTATTCATTATACTCATCCTATTGAATTAAATCCTAAATAGAACTAATCTTATCTAAAATCTCCTCTTTCTCCTGAAAGATAGGGGAAAAATCCATCTTGTTCTAGATTTTAATCATCCGCTTCACATTACTCAATTTATTTGTTACTCTAAACATAACAATTCCTTCCACTTCCATACTCCACCAATTGGATATCATGTTCAATAGATCTAGATGAGAAATCAATATCTTTTCAAATCAAAGAGGGTAATTCCTCCTAGGCTCAAGAGAAGCAACCGAAAGAGATATGGGGGAGTGGTCTAACCCTACTCTAGGGAGAAGGGACAACCTATAAGAAAAAGCATTCAACTATTTTGGAGATATAAGAGCTCTATCCAATCTAACTTGAATACACTCACTCCCACTTCTTTTATTTAACCAAGTGTAGACTCCACCCTCAAGATCAATCTCCAAAAGAGCCAAGCTATTTATGAAATTAGAGAGATCCAACTTACTTTGCAAATCTGGAGCCAAACTTCCTAATTTTTCCTCATTAGTGAAAGGAGTGTTGAAATCCCCCATAATAATACCTTTATTAAGATTACTATTCTAGACCAAATCCCCAAGCTTAGTCCAATAATAATTCCTTTCCCTTTTAGTATTTGGGGCATTGACATTGAAAAGAAACCAATAATCATTGGTATTCATATCAAACACTTTATGTAATAAAGTATTACCTTCATTATACAAGGGAGTAACTTTAAACTATTTGTTATTAAAAAGAGTAAGCAAACTTCTTGATGCCCCCTTAGAGTTTTTGGCCTCACCAACCATAATATTATTGAAGGCGATCTTACCCAGGGCCTCCTTCTTCATTTTTGCCTCTTGAATCAACCTTATATCAGGTCTTTGATCATATTTCTAATAACTTCATGTTTATGGACCCTATTTAGTCCCCTAATATATTCCAAGATATTATCTTCATTTCTGGATGGTAGTACACTCTAGTATGGTTCATTGGCTCCCATCTACCAAATTCCTTTTGGCCTCCTCTTGCAGGACTTGGTTTGCCTTCTTCTTGCCTAGTGCCTTTTTCCTGACTCCCACATCTAGGTTACCATAGCTCCTCATCTATGCTGGTGAAACTAGGGAGGGATCCCTAGTATTCTTCTTTTTAGTCTTTAAATGACTTTCTTTGTTTTCCTCCATCCATTATTCTATCATTATCCTCTTACCAAGAGAAGAAAAATTGACTATAGTCCCAAATCTCTCTTCCAAATTATAAGAAACTAACTGGTCCTTTTGAGGAGATGAAGAAACCTCCAATATTCCCTATTGATTTTGAATACCATTCCCAAACTCCATTATCTCTTGATTTTTCCACATTGTCTCCAAATGAGGTGGTAACTTGCTGAAATCTTGCAACTGAACATCATTCTAAATCCTATCCTAATGGCTTGTAGCTATTGAATTCTCCTTGTTCAAACCTACATCACACCCTGGTAGGCCACTTTCTCGAGATCCATCCACCTCTAAATCTACTGGAATATCCTTCACAATGTTTTGGGAACCAACCTTCTTTGCTAAGATATCCTCCTCATTGGCCTTAGAAAATCTAGGTATCTTAACTAGGACTTCCACCTCTATGATCTTAGAGCCAGGAAAAACTAGACCGTCCATCTCTAAGTTTGCTAGGATATACTTCTCAATGATCTAGGAACTAGTTTGCTTTGTTGGAATACCCACCTCTTTGTCTTTGGAAGATCTAGGAATCTTTACCTCTAAAGTCTTAGGACCAGACAAAATTGGAACCTCTTTTTCTTTAGAAGATCTTGGAATATTAACGATGGCTTCCACCACTGTGATTTTAGTTCTAGATAGAACTAGAGCCACATTCTTATCAACCTCTGATCCATTTTGATCTAGATTATTCCCTCCTCTACTAGGGACTTCCACTAATGTCTCCTGAATCTTTTGACCATCCTTACATTCCTTCTTTTTCTAGACCTTTTTCACCTTTCTAGGTTTGAAAATGTAGATTCCCTTACCTTTTTAGATGTTGCCATTGGACACTAATTCACCTTATGTCCTAATTTCAAACAATGAAAATAGGCAAAGGGAACACTTTCATAGACCAACTTCTAAATATGCATTCCAAGATTAGAGTGAAAGTGCAAAACCTCTGGCATATCATCCCCTTCATGAACTCCAATACAAATCTGAGCATATGTTAGTCTTCTTCTAGAAGCCGTTATTAGGTTATCAACAAAAATTCACCAAATGAGTTTTTTATAGCCACAAACACATCCTCATTCCAAAACTCTAGAGGTAGCTCTAGATGTCTAACCCAGACTGGATCTTGCACCAAAAGAGCCTCATTTAGATCTAGCTTTAAAGTCCACTTCTAAAAAACCAAGGTTGAATGGCCTATAATCTATAGTCCTTTACACAAAATTCTTGACAAATGCTTATTGCATGCCGTTACAGTGATCTATCCCTTGAACTTCCATCTTTTCTATGTATATGATCTAAAAATATATATATTTGACCTTTGTCCAATGACCTTACCCACCAAAGTAGAAGCCATCATAGCAATGCTATGATCTATTAGCTCATCTAGAATTGAAATCGCACAAGAACCCTTCTCCAAACTAGAAATTAGTTTAACAATTGGGAAAGAAGACTTACTAGTAGGTTTGACTCCAAAAAGTGATGACCATTTTGCTGGTAGTACCCCCAAAAATACCTACCTTGGATGGAAAAAAATACTTGTCCAGACCTTTGCCCTTGTCACATGGGTCCCTGTCTTCATTCTTTATCTCCTTTGTGATCTTTGCATTCCCCTGACTCTCTGGTTCCCCTCCTTGCAATCCATGCTTTTGATCCTGTCCTCTAGGCAGATTCCCATTGAGGATAGGTTTTGAATTTTGAAATTTCATACTTCCCCATCCTCTCCCTTATCTGCTCCTAATTACCATTAGGGGAGGAGGGTGAGTTTGTACCACATGAATTTTACATTTATTCAACTTTTTGGTCGTCATTAAATTAATTATATTGATATCTTTGGTTTTATCTATAGTTTCACACATAGATATTTGCAATGATAACTAATTATAAATAACAAGTAAATAAAAATACTACTCAAAACACATAACACAATATTTGGTCTCCCAAAATAACCATGGTCAGAGGTAAAAATTGTGGTGGGGATGGCAGTCACAATTCATCACTACAATAATAAGATGGTTGGTTAGGATCTTACATTAATGTCATTTCTGAATGAGTTCAAATCATTAAGTTAGAGTAATACCTTGTTAGGACAATTGAAAACCCTATAAAAGAATACTTTGTTAAGATATTTCACAACACTGATAGAGTATTTTCTTGGTTAATGGATTTACAATAAGTTCCTAAAAAAACTTCTAAGTCATATTAGAGACTACCCAATTAAGGGATTTCAAAATCTTGTTCACCTAAACTATTTGGAACAAAACAAAAAGAAAATTGACATATAGTCACCTTCCTCTAAAGCTTGATATGTCCTATTTTCTTCTTCACTAATCCATTCTTTCCTTCTCCTTCATGATAACCATATAGCTCATTGTGCATCATACATACATACTCTTTTTCTTATGACATGTATTTTAGCATATTTCTTGACCTCTTTTACAAACTTTCTTAACCTTATTTTGTGCTTATTTCTTGAATTTCCTAATAAGGATTCCATGAGTCTTCTTTATGAATCTTGCATTTTCCATATTTGAGTTTATATGGCATCTTTGATAAAATTTATTCTCATTCACTAACTTCTCCTAGATTTTTTAACTCAAGTACTTTAACCTATTTCTATAAAAAAATCTCATGATTCTTGAACATATTTCCTTTTCCTTGTCATCTCTCTTGATTTAGTGAATCTTCCCTAAGATGATTATGCCTCTAATTTATCTTTTCTTTCTTGACCTTACCTAATAGCTTGCCTTTGAGCTAATAACTCCTTCTATTTGTCAATAACTCTTTTAGTTTCTCAATAGTGATTGTGCTATGTCTTAATAGTATTTTCCATCAATGAAAATATTAGAATAAAAATTAAAGTTCCTCTAATAAGTTATGATTGAAAATGATTTTGTGAACTAATCCTAAAACCTTTATACCACTAGTTTTTAGTTCATTGTTGTACTTACATGATTCTTGTTTTTTAAATAAGGACTCAACCATTAAAATAAGTTATAATGTCACAACCCTTACATTAATCCTTGTTTTGTATAAGCTTGTAATCCTTGTCTTAACAATATATTTCATCAACCACAATATTAGAATAAACATCAAAGTTCCTCTAATCAGTTATGATTAAAAATGATATTGTCAAGCAATCCTAAAACTTTTTATACTACTAGTTTTCAATGCATTGTTGTACTTACCTAATCCTAAAACTCTTTATACTACTAGGTTTCAATGCATTCAATGAGATACTTGTTACCAAAATTTTTTTTAAAGAGAGTATTATTTTTACAATGTTATCATTTACCTTATTTAAGTATATATTCTTAATTATTATAATGGTTACATTCTATCTTAGGTTAGTAGGAATTCCCTTTCTATTACATAGTCATCTTTTCATGAGTTGAGATGTATGCATAAAAATTTTCATATTTCCTAGTTTCCATGGGGAGTTTGAGATATTTCCTTCTAATTAATGTTTTCATAAATATGTTGATGAGGATTTATCTTGAAAATATTTTTTTATTTTTGAAAATATTATCTATTATAAGGCTTTATCTTCCCCCCACTCTAGCCCAAAATCTATCATGATAGAAGCAGGGAAACTAATCTTCATGTTCGAAGAGAGTCTTTCAAATATTATAGAGATAGGAAATAGGTTTATTAAAATCCTAAACCAATTCAAATATTTAGATTAATGTCATATTTTGAGTAGAAACCATTCACCCTTTTCCTAAGGTATCCTTTGTTTGCATCCAAAGCCATCAAATTCCACTTATGATATGGCTTATTATTATACTAGTACATATTTCTCTAATTATGGAAAAATGAAAATTTAAAGACAATATTTGTATAATTATGAGAATAAAATGTCATTATAATGAATTTTTATCTTTAATTAGGGTTTGGTTAATTGAACAAATAAATAGAATTGATTAGATAAAAAATTAATTAAAAGACTTGGACTAATTGATAGTTAAGTGATTACATAAAAATAATAATTGGGTAATTAACTCAATCAATTAGAAGTAGAATGGGTGAATGAAAAAGAATATTTACTTGAATGATTAGTTAGAATAAATTGAATAGACAGAGAAATTGTTAGTTAGAGATAGTTTTTCATTCATGGAAGAATTAGGTTTTGAAGGGGCATAAAACCATTTAAATCATAGTTTAAAAAAGATAATAAATAAGGTCCACAAAAAAAATGCTTCCAAAATCCAACATATACCCAAAAACTAATGGAACACGAAAAACCAACAAATGTGAAATAACTATAGAAACACAAAAAAAAGACAAGAGGCTAACATTAAACCAGGTCCTTAAGGGAACCCACCATAAATTCTTCAAGTTTTTCCATCTTCTAAACTTTCATCCTAAGATCAAGGATTTCCTTTAGAGAGGTGGAGACTCTATTTTTCATGTTGGATTTGGTCTTTTTTCCCCAACTATAAGTCTAGCCAACAACCTCATTACAATTAATCTCAAGGTTAACTACAACTCTCTTGCCAACTCCACCAGGGTAGTAATGTTTTCCACAACAACCTTTATTTTTCCATTATTATGTTAGAGGATCTTCTATGTAATACTCTCCATTTTGTCTACCCTTAATCTCATCCGCTCCATATTTTTGTTAATTGACTTGTTCATATCCATAATGTCACTCCCTTGCATACCCTCTATAATATTCTCATACTTAGCAGAGAGGGGACTATAATTAAGGTATAGATTTTTGATCTCATGAAAAATCAATCTATCTATCCATAAGGGTTAATCTAATGTATCTTTTTCTATTTGAAGAATGTCTAGGGTAGGTTCATGCTTATCTTGAAGTTCCTCCCATAAAAGTCTTACATAATCCTCGTTAGGGCCAGTGTACTAAATAGAAGCTTTCTCACCCTTTGAAGACTTAGAAGACTCCTCATACCCATTAGAATACATAGACATGTCATGGTCCACCAAGATGTAAAATTCCATCATTATGGGAACCTTCTCCTCCTTCATTCCTTTTGTCTTCTTCATTAAAAAAAAAGAGTGAACAATATTCTTCTTCCTATGCTTGGTAGAGTAAAACATATGATCTTTAACATGATATTGCATTGCACTAGTATCAGTCACTAAAGTATGAGGCTTCTCTAAATCACTCAAATGTGTATTTTCATCCTTATTAGGAATTCTCAATTCCTTTTTATCCTCAATTTGTTCTTCTTCCTTCTCATCACCCTTAGGAGAGATTAAAAGCTTAATATTGTAAGGCTTATAGTCTTAATCCCCTTCAATGGTATCATCCTCAGTATAAATGCCTTCCCCATCCTCATTTTTATTCTTTAGGGGATTCAGAAGAAGAAGGAGAAGGTAGCTTCTCATCATTAGCATAATCTTTGGTATCCATATCCTCTTCCTCATCTCACATATTACCATTAGGAGTAGCCCTATGTTTTTAGGAGAAACATGGGAATTGATAGTACCCACATCCTTGATTTGCCTTTTCCCTTTTTTTTAAAGGAATAATAGACATACTAAAGACATTAGGGGATTTATCCATTGGATACTCATAAATATGGTAGATAAGCCCTTCATGCAGAACTAACCTATGGTATTTCTTCTTATGTTCCTTAATAATTTTGTGAGGAGAGTGTTGGTTCCTCAAATTATTGGTTTAAAACCTATTAATCTTGCCTACTCAAAGTTGGGTAATTCAACACAATTTGGCCAACAACTATGATTGATACTTAATGATCAAATCCCCTAGCTAGTGTATCTTATTTACCAATTCATCAAACTAGTTTTAATATTTTCTATGGCATATTTCAGATAATTCTCTTGGAAGAGGAAGTAAATTTTAGGGATAAATTAGGATTATATGTTTATGGTTAACTTATAAGATAATTGGAAATAATGTAAGTGACTTAATATGGTTCAATTAATTAGGTAAAGACTTCCAATTATAATTGTAAATTCACTTGTATTTGGCAAGTATAGTCCTTTATCAAGATTGGGTAAATACAATCTAACTCCTATAATCAAAATACAATCAAAATCCAAAGAGAGCATGCACACCATAAATTATCTGATAGAGAACTTTAATAATATGAACCCTAGTCTAAATCACTTTAACCCCACTAATGAAGACCACTTAGATAAACATCACATTACATGTGATATTTAATAATAAAATATGTATATTAATTTCAAACCATGAAACAATAATACAAAGTCAATAGGACAATACTGATAATGGTTATTGAACATCCAAATATCCAAATTGGGAATTAAAGGAAAGTATATTTATATTGTCATTAAAATAAGGAACAATAGTGGAACAATGTCAATAGAATGAACCTTAAAAATCCATGAATCATGAAAGTTTAAGATGTCTTGTGACATTGCATAAAGGGAGTTAAATCTAATAAAAACTTGTACAAACATAATATGTATATATCTTTTTAAAATGAGATCTTGGCACCCTTTCTTATACTTAACAAAGGGGTACAAAAAAGCTTTTGATCTCTTCAAAGCATTACTAATCATAACTATTATGTCTAATTATAAGATAACTATATGGAATGAATATAAACTTAAAACAACCTAATTAGTCTTTATGTCATCATTCAACCATGGAAACCTCCTCCTTTGTGCTCCTTCCTTCCACCTATGGTGATTCATGAAGCATCTATTGAAAATTTAAGAGTAATTAAGAGGGGAGGGGTGAATTAGTTACCACAAAAATTAATCTCAGATGCCTTTGATGTCAATATAAATCAAAACTAAACTCTATTGTAACTTGGTAAACACATAGAAAAAATATTGTAACTTGGTAAACACATAGAAAAAATATTGTAACTCAGTAAATACTAAAATAACTTGGTAAAATCTTATCATGAAAATCTTAAGATATTATCTGTGGTTAACTTAGTTGCATACATAAAATAAATAGAATGAACACAATTGACACCAAGATTTAACATGGAAACCCAATTTGGGAAAAACTACCAATTGCAAATAGTTACTGATTTTCACTCTTCTAAAGTGAGCCCTATTAGGAGCCAACCCTATTAAAGGTTACAAAACAAACTATTAGGTGTGACCCTATTAGAGGATTTAATCACCTTATTAGGAGTGGCCTTGTTAGAGGTCTTTAAAAAATTCAATAGAAATTCCATCTTGTTGGAAAATTTTATAATAGTTGTTAAGCCAACTCTGTTAACAAATTTAGATCACTACTACAATGGTTAGAGAGTAACAATGAGATGACCTGATTTGTGATTCAATAAATTTTTTATTGTAAATCTCAATTCTGGCTTGTATGCTTGATCCTTCCTAATCAAATGTGTCTTTGCATCTCAACAAGGATATTATGCTTATCCTTCTAATTTGCTTCCTCTATTATCAAATCTTCAATTATGTTCCACACATCCAATACTCAACTTGACCTTATATTTATATCTTATACATTGTCAAGTTGGCTTGAATAAAACTTAGAATAATTAATATTCATCTCCTCAATCAGCTAGAAGCAACAACTCAATCATTAAACTCAATATGCCAAAACAAGAAAATCCTTTGTTAGTCGACCCTGCTCGGTAGACACTAACTTAGAAATGATTTTCTTGTGTTAACCAAGTGAACTTGGTTAACACTCATATTCAAAAAGTTCCTTTGGTAACCAAGTGACCTTAGCTAACATTGGTTCCATCCAACATTTCTTTCATTAACTAAGTGATCTTGGTTAACACTCAACCTCTACAAACTTCCTTTTGTTGCCTAAGTGAACTTGGTAGACACTATCTTCTAAAATAGGAAAACTTTGGAATGCTTGGAAGACACAAGAAACTATCTTTAATGCATGAGTGAGCTCAATATATACTGATTGGTATTGATATGAAATTTTGTGTAACATCAAAGACAATACACAAGTAATCAATTATTTCCAACAATCTCCCTCTTTGGCATTGATGGAAACACAACATGTCATAATACAATGAAATTTTTAGAGAAATAATAAAGTAAGGAACATATCCATGGTTTCACTCTAATTCTCATCCATGAGAACTCAACTCCATCTATAAGTGTAAATTCCCTCTACCTTTTTTTGAAATTACAATAGGAAAGGCAAACTCTTGGGGGGTCGGGGGGATTTGAATCAATTCTTTAGCCTTTAAGCCATAAAAACATTCACCACATATCCATCTCACAATTCAATAAGTAAATTGAAATACCATGTAAAGAATATATATCTAAAGTATGTAAACAAGTAAGCATTCACACATATATGACACAAGATATCATTACCTAGAAACCCTCCAATGAGAAGGTAAAACTAGGGTGGGGATGACACCCACAAATCTTCACTACTATAGTAATAAAGTGTGTCCAATGAAGGTTACAATGTTTGATCATGAAAGATGATCTATCCTGTGAAAGGTCTGCCTTATTAAAGGCTTACAAAAATTGTTATGTCTTACCTTATTAAATAATTTCAACACCCTATTAGAAGTGTGCCTGATTAAAGGACTTTAACTCACAATTAATTAAGAACCATGTTAGAGGATTTCACTATAGCCTATGAGGACTACTATGTTAAGAGATTTAACTAATTCACCTATTAGAATGTCTCAACAATGATCTTGCAATTAGCACTCTATTGCTTGATGTTAAATCACCTCTATGCTATTGTATACTTGATCCTTCTTGATCAAATTTCTCTCTGCTATCCACTATTTCCTTCCTCTATTCTCCTTTAGCTGATTCTACAATGCAATTTAGATCATAATACCTTGGTCACCCTGAATGTCCTATTTACACATACAAACTATCCTTCTCATTCATTTTACATTTAGGATTTTTTCCTCCTTAAGAAGACTTAGGTGACTTAGGGTTAGGTATGAATCAATGGTTGTGATTCACCCATATTGCCACTTGAACCTTCCCTTTACCTAATTGGATGCAAGTAATACATAGGGATTAACACTTAAGATTCATCCTTATCAACAAAATATGGTAATTCAATCCTTAAGTTGGCCCAAAAATGGTTTACATAGTGGTTTGTGCCAATACAAACAAATATGATAAAACTATGTTACTTGGCATCTGAAGTCCCTGGTGCTCGGCACTAACTATGACTTCAATACTATCACTCTACATATAAATGACTCAACATGCACTACTTTTTTGGCAATTGAATCACTTGACACATGAGTGACTCAACACTCACTATTTACTCAACATGCTCTAAATTTTATGTTGTGCTCGAAATATGTTACTTTTTAGGTATGAACTAAGTAAATGACTTAAGTTTATAGGTACTCACTTATCAAAAACAATCTAAGATTAAAAATCTTCCCCTTTGACATGAATGCCAAAAAAACTTGGTCATACTTTAATAATCTTATTCTTACGAGCATAACATAGATGTCTATTAGGCTTCTATATAAAATATCAAAATATCAAAATTTAACTCCTTATTTTACTCAAATTAAATCTGTTAACTCCCTTTAATTTGGGAATCTCCCTTTATGACTAAACTTCACCTTTAATCCTAACCGTTGATTGAAATCGATCTCAACCGTTGATGGATTCTAGGAAAGTCTATTTAAGAGACCCTCATCTCTTCATTTTGGGAGGATGAATTTGGAGAATTTGCATTGAATCACTGCTAGAATTCATACTCAGATTTGCTCATATTTTTACATACATCTTGCATTCTTAGTTTAGATTCATCTAACTTAATAATGCATCCATTTTTAGTTTAATGTCTTTTATTTCTTAGATTAATTGCTTGTACTTCATCTAGATTACTTGCACATTCATATAGATTAATTTGCATTCAAATCCTTTGTTCTTATAGGGTCTAGTTGCTTAACACCTCAAATCTAAGGATATCTAACAAGCAATTCTCTTTAGATAGAAGGAAATAGGTCACTTTGCAGGCTGATTTTTGGATAAACAATCCAATGTTCATTCCAGGATGAATTCGCATACAATGACCGTGTGCAAGTGTGTGTGTTAGCAGAGGCCGCATATTCACACATACATTTCTGGCGCCCATCATGGGGCCCAAAAATCAATTTTTCTAGCCTCTTTCAGTATTTTTAATCATTTTTTGTTCTCTATCCATACTGTTCCATACAGATTTGAGAATCTCTGCACGAGACTATTCATTTTGGCGCGACGATCCAGAGTCTTCACGCGAAGATTCTTTTCGCATCGTGTGAGAAATTTCTTTGGCACACGAAACCTGTTTCTTCATGTGAGCTGAATATAATTTCATGCGAGCCAAATATAATTTTATGTGAGCTTTAAAACTTCTTTGTGTGAGTTATCATGGATTTTGCGTGAAACTCTGCTGATAGAGGCTTTTTAATTTTTGCATTGATTTTCATGTTTTCTAGTTTTTCTGCTGACTGTTCGTGATTTCTAGTGTTTCTGTGTTTTTTAATTTTTTTGGAATGACATAACAGTGATTTACGAGACAATGGAAAAAGTGTGATAAAGTCACTAAAAATAGGTAAAATCTACTAACTGCATTGTGAGGATCATCAGGTAACCTTCCTCAGCTGATAACACTTCATTTGGATCTAAAACAAACATCTCTCGTGTCAAGCTTGCATGTGTTTCCTTTCGTATTTTCATTTTACAACACATGCATAATTTGATACTAGGGTGTGATCTCCATTAGTATTCATTTAGCAGGCTTAGGTACTAGTGATAGATTTAGATAGCTATTTTGGGTTATTGGACTCGCTAATCTATCGGCCCCTTGTTCCACCCTATGGTTGCAAGATCAGAACCATGTTAAAGGGGAGGGGTCTACAAGACAGAAGCGTTAAAGGCTCCACTAGGAAACCCTTTTGTGCTTTCTAGAACTCACTAGTTTCTGAGTTGTGGACTCATGTTAGCTTGTGTGAGGGGTTAAATGTTCCACATCTTTGGACTTACCTCACATTAGTTAAAGCGTTAAGTGTACCACCTTGTGCTTTTTGATTTCTTTTGGGAATTGACATCTATACACACATAGTAATTAAGCCCCCATGAACACTATTTGTGGATCTTGAGGGAGTGGGTTCCTAGTGAAACTCCTCTCTAAGATGGATTCCTTGTAGGTGGGGAGGATACTTTGAGCATCTCGTAGATAGATGAATCTTCAACTTGTTGATTAAGGCATCCTTTCTCCAGAGAGGTTGATAGATCACTGGGAGTTGATATCATAGATCTTTAAGAGATAATCTTAGTTTAGCATGTCGGATTAATCTATTTTCTTTGATTGGGCTAAAGGTGAAAAGGTGTCAAAACCTCGAATCTAGAAGCTAAGTCCTGTTGTGGTATACTATTATGAGTCGGTCACCTTTAGAGAGGGTTAACCGTAGCAGACAATCCCTCTACAGGGAAAATTGTGATGATAGAACCTCAAGCGGTAATAGCCATTTTTTCCGTGGTAGTGATAATCGCTATATAAATGTCCTTGTGGAAGAAATCTCCATGTGTGTGGTTCATTGTGGGTTGTCAGATCTCCCTAGTAGCTCTTGAAGATTAAGTTCTCAGATTGTGTCAAAACCTCAGTGTGCCAGGATCGAAGGTCACCCCTGTGAGTCATAAAAGTTGTAGAGTCAAACCATTACTAAAAACCTTAGAGAGGCCAACTTTTATTTTCTAGGGATGTATGCATGATTGCAAAACCTTTTGAAAACATACACAATTAGCTCTCTTAGGAATCAGTGCGTACTAAGTCACTTGATTGTTCATGTGCAAGGTTGCTTTTGCCCTTGCTCATTGTTTTCAAACATGCTTAATATCACCTACTTGTTGTTCCACATGCTTGTTTATCTACTTTCTTACTAAAACAATCAAATTTTCTATCTGTTAAATTGAACTTGTCTTGAAAATCTACCCAATCTATTTGAAAAGTCTAGAAATCTTGCCAAAATCAGTCGCTGTTCTAAAACTATTCTACTTTCTCGCGCAAAAACTTTTTTAGTCTCACGTGAAATCATTTGGTCCTCGCGTGAAATCATTTTTTCCTCATGCAAAATTAAAAATCTATCATGAGTCTTTGCGCAATCCTGTGAGCTTTCTTGCATGAAATTAAAAACTGTCACTGAACTTCGCATGAGATAGAAACTTCTTCGCGTGGCTTGTAAAACTTCTTCACATGACCCATAAAGGTTTATCGTGCGAGATCTTGTGCTAGCATTTCCACTTTTGGTCTAATCTAGCTATTTGTGATCTGCATGCTGCCCTTTTCTATGTCTGTTTGTCACTTTCTATCTGCAAACATTCCTCAAATAGTGGCATCCTGCTTAGCTAATGACTTGTGATCCATACTTTAACTAGTCTTGTCTCTCACTTATCTTTCTCTTGTCCTTTAGTGCTTGTTGTACTCTATGTCATGATAGTCATAATCTTTGGTTGTTCTAGCCTACAAATCAGACTATTCATACCTTAGTATACTACACTCTTATCTTTCTTTTCTAATACTACATTCTAGTGTGGTCCTTGTCTAAGCTTTTGCTTTTTGTCATTGTCTATGACTGTGGCAACTTGACCTATGTTCTAAAACTTGGCTGTCACTACTTGAAACATAGTGCAGCAAAATGGCTAACAAAAAATGTGCTAAATCCAATATTCCTAGTGAAGAAGAAGGGATTCTTATGGCAAACATGAAGCAACAAATCCAATCAATGAGCTCTCAACTTCATAGACTAAAAGAAGAGGAAAACATGTCATCGAACAGATTCTCCTTGAGAGAAATTTTCCCTTCCTTCTATGACAACCAAAAATCACATTCTTGTGATCTTGAATCTAAGATATCTGAGAACACTTCACAAATACCCAAGAAATCTAGAAATATTTTTGAAGAAAAACCTTGGGAACCTAAACCAAAGCATGATTTCACCCCTTTGGGAAGATCTTATGAATCAACTTTGGAAGAACTTCTTCAAAAGAAACTCATTGTGTTATCTAAGGTCACTTTGGCAGGAGTTTCCTTTATGAGTAACTATTGTGCCTATCACAGACATAATTTACATAAAACTTCACATTGTAAGGAACTGAAAAACAAGATCCAAGATCTCTTTGACAAAGGCATAATTCAAAAATCTAAGCTCTCAAATACTAAAGATTCTACTCTCAAGAGGGATCAACTTCATGAAACCATGTCTAGTAACGGTTCAAACACAACTTCTACTTCTTCCAACATACATCCACCTCCTAAATTGTCCAATCTTTTCAACACATATTCACCAAAAGAACTCACTACTCCCCCAATTGACTATGTGTACCCTCAAGGACTACCTTTAAAGGAAACTCAAGCTAATCTTGACTTAGCTGCAAACCTCTCCCATTCTACACAAAGAAAAGTTCCAAAACCTCCATGTGTTGCTCCTCCTATTATCCCCAATCAAACTATTCCTCCATTGTCCCTTCAAGAGCCTATTATGGAGACTCTAGAAATATATTCGAATATAGATTCAAATACTCCCTCATCCTTGGATTTGGTTTCATGTCAAGAGGACTACTTAAATGATGAAAAAACAAGTGTTGATCAAGACCAAGATTCCTTCATCCCCTTTCAAATCTTCCAAGATCTCATGCCTCCATCTCAAGAGCCACATAGTCCTCCATCTCCCATGTCATGCACCTCTACTAAGAAAGATCAAGATGTTCCTTCCACCATCCTTAAGGAGATTACAAAATACCAAGAGAAGGATACTTTTCCTATGTTACCCAAAATTCCTTTTGAAGAGAAAAGTGTTCCCTCGCTCTCTTATTCTACCTCACTACATTCACTTCCAAATTATGCTCAAGCTTTAAATAATCCTATCAAAGGTATTTCTCCTATAATAGTTACTCATAAATCTATTGATGACTTTGGTCATATTGCTCACTCTAAAGATGTTGATATCCATACTCATGGTTCATTCACATCTTCTAAATCTATCCTTGGTCCCTACCCATCTAAGCTAAAACCTTCAAGTCTTCCATCCATATTGGGACCTTATGTTCCTCTATCTCCTACTTCCATGCTCAACTCATTACATATTCCTCCTACCCTACCCCAAGATCAACAAAGATACACATACTTAAACTTTTCACGTTCACCTTTCCATCTAAACCAATCATATTTTCCTCATTCATCCACAAGTCCTAAGTCCTTTGGAAGCAATTTGGATGATCAACTCAAACAAAAGTTCATGAATCCATCCTCAAAAGTTCACTATGTCTCCCCTAATCGACATGTGAATGTTAAGAATGAAAATATGCAAAAGAGACCGCAAAGGTCCATTATTCAAAGAGCTCAACCAAAGAAAGTATGGGTTCTTAAATCTGTTATTGAAGAAATGCATTCCAAAGCATCTAATGAAAAATCAAAATCTATATGGATTCCCAAGTCTCTTTTGAAGGACTTGAATATCGAAAACAAATCAAAGTTGACATTCAAGCTTCCAAAGGTTTCCACTCCATCTCCTTCCCAACATCTTCCTAAAAAGGTTTCAAAACCTTCTACTCCACCATCCTCCAAAATGGATTTTCTACCTCATATATCTAAGCCTCAATCTATTTCATCCATATTTCCTCCATCATTCCACTACCCTTCAAGGTGTGTGTCAATGTTGATCTTTCTTAATATCTCATCCACCCTCATGAGATCCTCTAAATCTTATGCCTGCTTGCCATCCTTGCTTGTTTTGGTCTTCCAAAACCAACAACCTTATCCTCCATCTACCTCTCATTTTCCTATCTCCCTTCCATTACCCTATCAGCATCTTTGAGCATACCTTGCTATGGCCTTGGCTTATCATAATGTATCTTTCTTATAGGAGCACTATTCAAATTGAAGAAGGCTTGAATTCTTTCCAAAAACTCTAAAAATCCAAAAAAAAAAAATGTGCCTCTGTGAAAACTTGGAAACAAGCACCTTGGTAGAAAAAGTAAAGATAAATAAATCTATCCTATGGTGAAAACCACTTCTTGTGGCACCTTAGATAAGTACCATGATGAAAACTTGGTAAATAGGCATCATGCATAATTCTTCCATCCATGACATCCTATCATGATCTTTCTCATCCTTCAGATGTCCTCATCTCAAGTCATTCACTCATAACCTCCATAACAAACTTTTCTATCCTATTCAGTTAACCCTTTGGTCTTGATCAATGAAAGAAAGAAGAAAACTTAGTTCTTAGCAATCTCTTGACATGGTCATCTTCATGGATTGCTTACATGATACCCTTCATTACACCATGAGCTTATATTATTATATCCTTTTCCCTAGCTTGGGTAATCTTGTGAAGGCTTTCCTTCAGGGTAACATTCACCACTTCATATTCCTTGCCTTTCCATCTCTGCTTATCCACTCGCTTGCTACTACATATTGTCCTACACCTTGCTAGACACTAGAACAAAATCAAGGTAATCCTTCTTGAGAGCTAGTAATCTTTGAAAAAATCTAAAAATCAAAAAAAGTCTGAAAAAAAAATTGTTACTTTGGTGAAAACCTAGCAATAAGCATCTTGGTAACACCAAAAAAAAAAAAATTTGAAAATCTAAAAATAAGAAAAAGTCTTGAAAAAAAAAAAAAAAAATTTGAAAAATAGAAATGTGCCATTGGTGAAAACCTACAAATAGGCATCATGGTAGCAAAAAAAGAGAATCTTGGCAAGAAGGTGAAAACCTGGTAAACATGCGCCTTTTGATCCCAATGCTCCATCTTGCAATGCATTTTTTGGCTATTCTGTACAATTGCTTTCATTTCCCTACTTCATACTCATGTATCCATGGATTGAGTCTTGTCACAACTCAAGGGCATTCCCCCTTAGTGTCACTCTTTTTGAGATTCTCATAGAATCTCCATTGCGACAGTCACCAGTCATTCTGACTACGTCTGCCTACTATTGCTAGTGTCACTCTTTTCAAGATTCTCATAGAATCTCCATTGTGACAATCACCAGTTGTTTTGACTGCGTCTGCCTACTATCGCTAGTGTCACTCTTTTCGAGATTCTTCTCATAGAATCTCTTTTGCAATAGTCACTAGTTGTTTCAGCTATGTCTGCCTACCATTGCTCAGGTCATGTCTCAAGATTCCTTTATGGAAGATCTCTTTTGCATCAGTCACCAGTCATCCTGACTGTGTCTATTTACTGTCACTTAGTCCTTCTTAGGTTCTTCATCATGAAGATTCCTCTTTGACTTAGTCACCAATCATTCTGACTACGTCTGCCTACTATCGTCACCTTATTGAAGATATTTCTTTCAAACATGTTCTGGACATTGACACTTGACATCAATCCTGAAAGCATTGAACTCAAAAAAATGATATACTTGTTTCGATATGTTGAGCATTTTCTTTGTTTTCTTTGTTTTATCATATCTCCTCGAGAAAATTGATGATGTCATCTTCGACTAGAGAAGTAATGACTGGGGGCATGATCTTTTTCTTTGCTTTTTGTTTGTGGTTTAGTTCCAATAATTTGATCTATTCCTATAAGAGGGGTGTCCACTATAAGAGCCTCCATCTTGTATTGGATGGCCATGTGTACCTTGACTCCTTTTATACAAAGATGTCAATGACATGCTTCTTCTCCTTGTTTTTTGGAGTGAACTCTTCATGCTATAGTACATACTGGTACTCGTCCTATTAAGTGAACGTACGGGTCATTGCAAGTATATCTAGCACACTTCTGTCTCAGGTTACAAATGCAAGAGTCATTGTGGACAGAATGAATACTGAATACTTAGCATAAGAGGAATCTCCCATGTGTTTGGTGTGCCTATCATGCAAGCAACATTCAGGTCATCCTAGCATTTATGCTCTGATGCTTATGTTAACTTGCTACATTAAAAGGGACAAATGCTCTGGTCATTCTGGCTTCTTGTGCCTCAAATGCTTACATTTAATCTTGACATCCTAATAACATATGTTATATTCATATTTTCATGATTGCAATGTCAGTGAGAATTGTATAACATATGAGCTTTATTTTATATCCAATGATGATAAATCATCAAGGCTTGGTAACCAAACCTAGGGTTGCATGTAACATAGTCTTGCATTACATACTTCATTTGTATTAGCATGCAATTTGATGGTAATTCTATTTATACTCCACATGCATCAGATTCCTCCATAGCAGCACAAGTGTTTGGTTCGTTGATTCACGCTCCTCAATGGAATATCTATGACTGTCAAACAAAAACATGCAACACTATGTAAGATGTCAGTTCATACATATGCGTTCTATCTAAGTACAACATACATCTCATGTACATCAAAGAAAAACAAAATAGAAAATGACATGTACATAGGAATACTTGGCTGAAAATCTTGTATATATATATCAAAAGAATGGGTCAGTACAAAAATGGGTGCTACTCGAGCGCAATCGATCAAAAATGATACATGTGGTGCTGGCACACCAAACGATACATAGCCAGGGATCAAAATAAAAAATCAAGCACAGAGCGTCTAACTCTATCCCAAACCCTCACCTCCAGGAGGAGCAAGAGGAGTAGGGGTAGCAGGTAGTGGAGGTGGTGGTGGCATATCTGGCTTGATAGGAGGTCATGCTCCTCCAGACTCTCACACATACTGAGAGAAACACTGAACCTGCAATGTCTCATCTAGCACAGTGCTAGTGTATGCGGCATAGTAATATTTAGCCCAAGTAGATTGGAAGCAGATCTCATCCTACACTAGCTCCAGCCTCCACTTTGCAGTCTCCACATGCTCCCTCTAACAATCTGTCTCTCGCTGTCGCTCTACCAGCTATGCATCTTAGACTACCATTGCAATTTGCAACTGTCCCAATTGTTGAGAGGCCTGATGAACCCACTCATGATATTGCCATACCACATCCTGTACCCCACCTGCCGACTAATCTGGCATATCCTTCTCATGCATCTCAGGTGCCTGCTACTGTGGTGGTACTTGTGGCTATGGTGGCACCTACTATTGAGGAGCCTCCTGCTAAGGGGCCTCCTCCTCTGTCCTTTGCCTGAGGTGTTGGCCCTATCCACTCCCACTACCCCTGGCACTTGGATATGATCCCATCTAATGTGGGGTAATCTACATCTGGTGAACCTGATGCTGGACTCGTGACTGCTGCTGTGGCTGAATTGGTGGCTGTGGCTATGCCTACTGCTGCTGAGGTGCCTATCTCTCTACCTACCCTGCCATCCCCACTAGATCTGTAAAATGTGGGAATGGATGGCTGATAAAAAATGCCTGATATGTAGGTGTCATCCCTGCATCTACTGCCTCTGGTAGGTAGTCCCACTGAACAACAACTAAACTATGGATATCTATCATGGATCACCCTGGATCCATCTATAGAGGCCATCCCTGCTAAATATCCTTCTGCACCCTGGCATAGGCACAGTACTCAGGTGAAATATCTTGTGGTCAGCCATACTGTTGCCACACTCATGAGATAACAAATCTCTCAATCACTGATGTCGTCCTGCCCACCAAAGGTCAAGAACTAAACATCCATGGCAACTCTCTGGGAGCATCATCCCAGTCCTCTGTCTCTCTCCATGGTCACCATACAATGGACACTAGGTCATCAAGATGAGTTTGCCAGTGCTTAGTCTTACCCAGGTGGGATTGGGTAATATGCCCTCGATATCTGCATATGTAGGGCTCCATAGGCTCCTAGACATCCTCAAAAATTAGCCTATATACAAGGAGATGCTCCCAAGACTAGATCTATAATACATATACACCCACTACCATGGTCTTCTTCTCATGGAAGATGACCTCATGCATTTCATGGAAAAGGTGGGCCAACATGCACTGACCCCACCCAAAGATCTCTAGTGCCTCCAGCATCCTACGAAGCATGAAACCCCATCCACACTCCAACCCATGCTATCCCCTATCAGGACATAGGAAGTAGCTCAAGAATATACCCAACACAGATGCCAACCTATGAGTGGGTCCATAAGTATGCATCAACTCATCCCAGCTAATCGCCCTGCCTCTCGGTAGCTCTCTCCCAAATAGAATGGATAGTGCATTTGTCCCTAATCGAGGCACTGTATCATAAACCACCCGAGCACCATGGAAAGGAATCCGCAAGATCCTCCAGATGTCCTCTGGTGTGATAGTCATCTACCCCATCGGCAAGTGAAAGGTTTTCATCTCCGAATGGAAATGCTCTACCAAAGCTGTTAGTAAGCCGTGATTCACCATCACGGCTGGAATCTAACAAAGAGAAGAAAAACCCAATCAGGCAATGTGTGCTCAATTTGCATCATCCAGACTCCATAATAACTCTCCATATGGCGGATAGTGTGACCTAAATGAAACATTTCCAAAGACCTCCTACAAGCACAACAACAAATGACAAACAAATGATTAGTATCAAGTCAAATTGAAGCATCAAAATGAAATAAAATGCAATTTCTAAGTGCAAAAATCACAAAACTGTCACGGAATTTTGCACGAAGACATTCATTTTCGCATGAAATAATTCTTTCTTCACACGAAGAATCTAGTCTTTGCACAAAAAAGGATCTTCTCGTGCGAAGATAGAGCTTCTTGTGCAAGAAAAGAGATTCTCGTGTGAAACACGAATTGTCTCACATGAAGAAACTCCATCTTCGCATGAAACCAAAATTGTCCCACGCGAAGATCCTCTGGCCATGCACAAAGAAAAAACATATCCTATTTATTCACACAAAGAAAGAAGATGTTCACGCGAGAAGAGATTAGTATCATGCAAAAAAAGATTTGACCCATAAAAAAATCCTAAGATGTGCAATAAATGACCTCGAAATGCATGAAAACAAAAGTACAAAGATGGGAAATTGACAACTCATCGGTGGTCCGTAGTCTTCCAGCTAGCTGTATCGTTTGGAGCGCTCAAAATGATGATATCTCACATTCACTTCCATGTCTCTATTAGAGATCAAAATCACTACAGGACAAAAAGCACAAATGAATTGAAAATGACCCTTTGGGCCCTTATATAGGTGTTGACCAAATTTTTCAAAGTGCTCAGATTTGCGCGAAAATCACACCCCTGGCTAATTGGACCATTCTAGATCCATTTTTGAGATCAAATTCAAAATTTGACACACCTAAGAGCCTCAAAAATGCATTTAAAAATTTTAGGGACCGATGCGATCGAACACTTGTGTAGCCTAAATCTTTCTCATTCTTTGTGATTCTTAGAATATTTTTAGCTTTACACTCTCCATATTTTCAAAATTCATTTTGAAAATAGTCAACTCAAGTCAACTATGGCTAAATATAGTCAACTTTTGGTCACACTTGGTCTTTGCAACTTCATAATCATTTCAAATCAACCCTGAATCTTCTTTAGATCATTCTAATCTCTTTTTTATTCTTCAGATTGTTCTGATCTCTTCTACATTCTGTTGAACCTTAGATTTCTTCTGTATCTATTGCTATATTGCTTCACATCTATTTTTGGTGTTTCATCTTTCAATTTCTCTCCCGAGGGGGCAGGATGATTACATCATTAAATACTTATTGCTCGGGGCATCTAGTTTCCATCTCATGTCCTCATCACTTAGGGCATCTCATCACTCGAGGCATTTTGTTCCCTTCTATCTATCTTATGTTTTCATCAATTGATGAACCTTATAACAACTCTTCTCAGAGTTCGATAGACAGGTATTAGGACAATCTAAACCCCGACTCCTGAAGATCAAGCCTCATTCTGAGGATGATTCTACGACTGATGATTGGACCTTGTTATCTGCTATCAATCTCAAGTATCTAGGTGTTCTATCTACATCCTTGAAGGTTAAGCTCTGTTCTGGAGATAATCTTCTAAATGCTATCAATCTTGGGTATCTAGGTGTTCTACCTAGATCCTTGAAGGTTAAGCTCCGTTCTAGAGATAATCTTCTAAATGCTATCAATTTCAAGTATCTAGACATTCTGTCTAGATCCTTAAAGATTACACTCCGTTCTAGAGATAATATTTTAAATGCTATCAATCTTAAGTATCTAAGTGCTCTACTTGGATCCCTTAGGATTAAGTTCTATTCTAGAAATAGTCCTTAAAATCTTATCAATTGGTCTCCGTATCATCACCTTCAGAAACAAACTCATGATTGCATCATGCTTTCTAATTATCTTTGAATTGAATGTCCTGCTCGCACATTCATTCAAAGAGGGGCAAAATGTAATACCCCAAAATTGGCTCATTGCCATTATACCAATTCTGGTCTATTTTTGATAATTTCTAAGTCCTATTCTAATAGGAAATTCTCATTTTGCTATTCGCTTCTTGACTTAATAGTCAGATGCAAAAAACCCTAATCTACATTCATCATATTTCTTATTTAATTCCTATAGTACGTATTCATATTAGTTTCACTAAACCTACTTGATTTAATTATAGTTTAATTATTAAGTATTAGGATGATTACATCATTAAATAATTATTGCTTGGGGCATCTAGTTTCCATCTCATGTCCTCATCACTTAGGGCATCTCATCACTCGGGGCATCTTGTTCCCTTCTATCTATCTTATCTTTTCATCAATTGATGAACCTTATAAAAACTCTTCTCAAAGTTCGATAGACAGGTATTGGGACAGTCTAAACGTCGACTCCTGAAGATCAAGCCTCGTTCTGGGGATGATTCTACGACTCATGATTGGATCTTGTTATCTGCTATCAATCTCAGGTATCTAGGTGTTCTATCTGGATCCTTGAAGGTTAAGCTCTATTCTGGAGATAATATTCTAAATGCTATCAATCTTGGGTATCTAGGTGTTCTACCTAGATCCTTGAAGGTTAAGCTCCGTTCTGGAGATAATCTTCTAAATGCTATCAATTTCAAGTATCTAGACGTTTTGTCTAGATCCTTAAAGATTACACTCCATTCTGGAGACAATCTTTTAAATGATATCAATCTTACGTATCTAAGTGCTCTGCTTGGATCCCTTAGGATTAAGTTCTATTCTAGAGATAGTCCTTTAAAGCTTATCAATTGGTCTCTGTATCATCACCTTTGGAACCAATCTCATGATTGCATCATGCTTTCTGATTATCTTTGAATTGAATGTGTTGCTCGCACATTCATTCAAAGAGGGGAAAAATGTAATACCCCAAAATTGGCTCATTGCCATTATACCAATTCTGGTCTATTTCTGATAATTTCTAAGTCCTATTCTAATAGGCAATTCTCATTTTGCTATTCGCTACTTGACTTAATTGTCATATGCAGAAAACCCTAATCTGCATTCATCATATTTCTTATTTAATTCCTATAGTACGTACTCATATTAGTTGCATTAAACCAACTTGATTTAATTATAATTTAATTATTAAGTATTTATACTTTAATTAAATTAAATTATATCCTAAGGCTAATGTACTATGGAATTAAATTTATTTAATTTAATAAACGTGCCTATCTTGATTAATTAAATGTAATTATTTAATTAAATTGGAAAGGTATTTCCAATTAATTAAACAAAATTATTTAATTAAATGGAGTACTTACTTCTAATTAATTAAACAAAGTTATTTAATTAAATGGGAAGCCATTCCTAATTAATTAAATAAAGTTATTTAATTAAATAAGAAAAGTGTCTCTAGTTAATTAAAGATTATTTAATAAAATAGAAAAAGTAATTATGAGAGCATATCTCATTTTATTAAATTAAATATCTCAACAAAATCTCTCTTCAGTTCAAAAAGGGAAATTTCCAATTCACTATTGATCAAAAATGAGTTAAATCAGTTAACTCCTTTTTCTACTCAAATTGAATCATTTAACTCCTTATTTTACTCAAATTAAATCTGTTAACTCCCTTTAATTTGGGAATCTCCCTTTATGAATGAACTTCACCTTTAATCCTAACCTTTGATTGAAATCGATCTCAACCGTTGATGGATTCTAGGAAAGTCTATTTAAGAGACCCTCATCTCTTCATTTTGGGAGGATGAATTTGGAAAATTTGCATCGAATCACTGTTGGAATTCATACTCACATTTGCTCATATTTTTACATACATCTTGCATTCTTAGTTTAGATTCATCTAGCTTAATAATATATACATTTTTAGTTTAATGTCTTTTATTTCTTAGATTAATTGCTTGTACTTCATCTAGATTACTTGCACATTCATATAGATTAATTTTCATTCAAATCCTTCATTCTTATAGGGTCTGGTTGCTTAACACCTCAAATCTAAGGATATCTAACAAGCAATTCTCTTTAGATAGAAGGCAACAGGTCGCTTTGCAGGCTGATTTTTGGATGAACAATCCAATGTTTATTTCGGGATTAATTCGCATACAATGACCATGTTCAAGTGTGTGTGTTAGCAGAGGCTGCATATTCATGCATACAATTATAGATGTTTCTTGTGTTTTCACTTCCTCCCCTGTAGTTATAGATTTTGTCTTCTATATTTCATCAACACTTACCAATACAGGGTTGTCACATAATTTGGCTTGGAGAGTGGACTAGACAAGTATCCTTTTCAAATCTTCCTCTATAAGGGGATTGATGTTTTGAGTAGTAGTATCAAAAAAATCCTTTACTTTGATAGTTTTAGTGTTTACATTTTTCACCTATGGAAGGCTAACACTTGACATTAGTGTATCTTGTACACTCTGTTCTAGTTGCTGCTCTTCCTCAACTAGTGCCTGATTGTCAATATTCATATTAGTGCCTCCCTCTACTACACCTTGTTCATTATCATCTTCTTCATCCTCTCCTACCTATATAGGTACTTGGTTAGATTCTTTGGCTATTGACAATCCATATGTGATCTTCCACATTTTTTTAGATTTCATTACAACATCCTCTATGTTGTTTTACAATATGCCAAATGCCCTATACTTTGGCACAAATCTCACAACATATTTCTTAATGGCTTTAGAAATTTCTACCTTTCTATGTTCTCACATAACTTGAGCGAGGGTTTTCTCCCTAATTTTCTTCTTAGTGTCTAAACAATAGTGCCATTTTTACTCAACTCTATCATATAAGCTTTTAGGAATGGAGTTGGCAAGCTCTAGAGGAGTCTTTTTAATATAGCCATCATGCTGTATACTACCTCTTCTCCTTGAGTCTTCTCAATCTTTCCAATATTATCAAACTCAATGTGAGACAAACCTGATAAATCAACATTATTTCAAATGCTCTCACATAAATTATCTAGGTTTGAGGAGGGACTGTGACTCACCACTTGGAATTGGCTATTCTCATCAGATTCAATCTTCTCCTCATGAGATTTAGCCTCAACAACATACTTTCTTCTTGGTCTCTTTAATGCTCCACCTTCCTACTCTATAGGCTTGGCTACCTATTTAGCCTTTTGTGCAGTGACTCTTGTACTAGCCCTTGCGGTAGGTTCTATTGTTTTAGGCTGATTAGGTTTTGAAACCTTCTTTGGTTTTGTCACTATTTGTGTCTTTTCCTTTCTTTTCTTCTTATTAGTAGTTATAGGTGCTTCCTTAGCTTCTTCCTTGGCACCTTCATTAATTTCTACTTCCTCCTCTTGTTGATCCTCTCCTTGACCTTGTGTGAGTGTCAATGGTGGTTGAGCCTATGTGTCCTCTACTTCTTCATCATCTTCCTCTTTTTCTTCTTCCTTGGCTCCTTCACCAAATTTTTCTTTCAATTTCTTCACCAATTTATTCTTCTTCCTAATCATATAAGTAGTCTTCAATTCCATAATAATCTTTGATTTATCCAAGTCATAATTACCAAAAGCTTTGTCTTCTTTGTCCAATTCTTCTATAAGTAATGCGATGATTGCTACAAAGGCCTCATCAACATTAATCTCATAGCCTAGTGGCCTTAGCCATCATACCCTAGGAATTGTTGCTTGAACATATGTGTGATCAGTATCAACTAGGAAGCAAACATCATCATAATGTTTCTCCACTAGTGAGATTGTTATACTTAATCTCTTCTTCATAGATTGTTTAAAATATTCAAAATAACTAGTCATTAGTAACTTAGAGTTATCACCTAATTGTTCAATGAATTCTCCTATCTGTAATGCTATTGATCTATTCACCTTCCATGCAACCTTACCAAATGTCAGAAATGTATTTTGCATTTAGAAGAAAATACATACCAGAATAGATCCAAATTTACATTGTGCACTCTTGGTTTTCCTTACAGATCCTAAATTCTCAATCAATTGTTGCAACTACAACTCGGCAAGATCATAAGTATGATCCTTCTTCATAATTTTTTAGCCCATATCCACTAAAATGCAAGGTACATTATTTAATCTTCTAGAATAATAAAATTTGTGTGTTATGACCCTCATTGCAAAGGCTATGAGGGGATCTTTGATAGTGTCAATGGTCATTCCCCTTTTGTTCCATATATACCCTATGTTCTTTTCAATAACTTCATTTGACTTACTTCTCATAGTCTTAGGCTGATCTAGGGTTTGATACCCTGTTACCCTATGAACAATTGTCTTTGTGATTTTAACTAGCCCATTCTCAAACCATACTAAGCTATCATGAATTCTTCTTATGACAATCTTAGTCCACTCAGTTTTGAAGATGTTGGGGAAATCTAGGTCATGAGTTAATCCTTTATTCTCTATAATTTTGAATTCCTCCTTCAATGCTCCATTTTCACATAGCTTCCCATATTCTTCTTTGATTTTCATGTCTCTTATGCTTCCTATCTTACATGTGTAACAATTCTTAACATCTTGAATCATCAAGACTTGCGATGGTATCATAGACGATGCACCAGTGGGATCTTTCTTATAAGCTATATCTAGAATTGCCTTGAAAATAGGTTATTTAATCTCATTGCTAATTAACTAAACATTCAAAACCCCTTTTCCCTCTACACCTTTCTTTTTAGAAGAACTAGATGCCATTACATATATCTAAGGATTTTGAAATTTGAAACTGTGTAGCTTGGCACATGGTAAATACCTTATAAATCTTGCTAAAATGATGTCAAACAACAATTTAAATCTAATACAAATGCTTAGATGAAATTCTCCAGATTTCCTTTATCTCTTTGTGTTCTTTCTCAAATTCAAATGATGTTAAATGAGAAAAAATCAATCAAATACTCCTTAAAACACTATAATTAATGCTAAGTGGTTACACAACTATAAGCTTAGCATCAATTGATTTTTGGCTCACTTGACATCCACATGTATTTCCATGTGCTTGGAAACCACTAAAAGCTCAACCTCAACTAACCAATTTTGTTATCCTAGCATCCACTAACATTTTACTTAGCAACCATAAGAAAATTTTCCATGCTCGGTTGTAACATGAAAAATTAACAAAACTTAAAGATTTATCCTTGATTTCTAATAACACTTTGCATATTTATTCATGCATATGTAATATTTTCAAAACTAAATCCTTGGAACTAGTGTATGGTATATCTGTTAAATATCATTTCCACATACATCTTGATTGCTTAGTTTGATGAGGAGTGATCACTTGATCCATTGGGTGTAGTGATCCTATCTATGCTTGATGTGCTACAATCCTCCTTTCTCTTCCATGTCTTGTTCATCTCATCTCTGACATTTTCAATATTTACCTTTTCTTTACGTTTGTTGAACTCACAACTTGGTGCCTTCGACCTTGTTGAACAATATCTATTGATGTGACTAGTCTTCAAATATCTAAAACATGTGGTTTCACTCAACCACCTTTTGTAATCACTTCTAAAGTGTGTTCTAATATAGTTCTTAGGAACATGTCCATACTTTTCATAGTAGTGACAACTATACCTTGTATTATGGTCCAAATTATAAGATTTGACATTGTTCTTTGCCTTTATTTTCTTGTTTGATAACCACTTGGGTTTGGATTTGCACTCAAAAGCTCTATTTTCATACTTTTAATAGTTATTACAATATCTTTCAAATCTTTGAGTGTGCATGGTCTTGGTTCTGCATTCATATGCTCGATGACCTTGTTTATTACACTTGTGGAAGTGACCCATGTTCTTCTGCTTACCATTCTGATTTACATTCTTTCTCTTGCACACATTAATACTATGTCCTAACTTACCACAATTATGACAAGTAGGTTTTAATTTCTTAACTTTTTCACTTTTGGATGATTCTCCTTCTTCATTACTAGTATATCCTAGTTGAGATGTATCATTGTTATATCTAGGAGGTCTCATCAATTGTTCAAAGTACTTGATGGCTTCATTTGGTTTATTAAAACTTTTAGCAAACTCCTTTTCCCTTTTTAGACCATTGCTCAACTATTCTTTCTACAACTCCAGTGTTGTTATCTCAATTTCTTTACTATTTATTTAATGATTAGAAATCATGACTTGATTCATTATTTCTAGTTGCATGTGAGCAATCCTATTTACTTCTGATGGTTTCTCTTCTAGTTTGTTGGTCAAAACTCTTTTGTCATCTTCAATCATGACTTTGTCTTCCATAGCTTTATTTTTCTATTTGGTCACCTCACATAGTAATATGGCTTTTGATTCTTGCTCTATCTTAATATGTCTGATCTCTTTAGCTAGGCTTCTATTCTTTTCCATTAGATTTGCAACTATGGCATCAAATTCATTTGAGTTTCCATCTGCAAATAGTTTAGTAGTGTCCATCTCTTGGTATTGTGTGTCATTCTCCTCAATAGAAATTTTGTTCCTTCTTCTCAATGATTTCTTTAGATCTTCTCTTACTTCATTCAACTAATGTAAAATGAGTTGTATTTCGATCTCCTGGTTCTCAATAACTTTTCCCAAATTGTAGACTTCCATTTCCATGATCTTTCCTCAAAGTTGCAAAGCTTTACTTTCAAAGGACTTAGCTCTAATACCAATTTTTGGAATTACAATAGGAAAAGTAAACTATGAGGAGGGGAGGGAGGGGTGAATTAGTGCTTTAAACTTTAACCCATAAAAAAATTCACCACACATCCATCTCACAATTCAATAAGTAATTTAAAATACCATGTAAAGCATATACATCTAAATTATGTAAATAAGTAACCATGCACACATATATGGCACAAGATATCATTACCAAGAAACTCTTCAATGAGAAGATAAAACTACGGTGGGGATGACACCCACAAATCTTCACTACTATAGTAATAAAGTGTATCCAATGAAGGTTACAATGTTTGATAATGAAATATTATCTACCCTGTGAAAAGTTTTCCTTGTTAAGGCTTACAAAGACTGTTAGGTCTTACCCTATTAAAGGATTTCAACACCCTATTAGAAGTGTACTTGATTAAAGGACTTTAACTCACAACTAAGTAAGCACTTTGTTAGAGGATAATATAGCCTATTAGGACTACTCTATTAAGAGATTTAACTAAATCACCTATTAGAATGTCTCACCAATGATCCTATGATTAACACGTTGTTGCTTGATATCAAATCACCTCTATACTATTATATACTTGATCCTTCATGATCAGATGTCTCTCTGATGTTCAATGTTTCCTTTATTTGTTCTCCTTTAACTGATTCTATAATGCAATTTATATCATAATACATTGGTCACCATGAATTTCCTATTTGTGTATGTAAATTATCCTTCTCACTCATTTTAAATTTAGGGTTTTTTCCTCCTTAAGAAGACATAGGTGACTTCGGGTTAAGTATGAATCAACTATTGTGATTTACCCATATTGCCACTTAAACCTTCCCTTTACCTAATTGGATGCATGTAACGCATAGGGATTCCCACTTAAGATTCATCCTTATCAAAAAAAATCATAATTCAATCCTTAAGTTAGCCCAAAAAATGGTTTGTATAGTAGTTTGTGCCAATACAAACAACTATGACAAAACTGTGTTACTCGACATCTAAAGTCCCTGGTGCTTGGCACTAACTATGACTTCAATACTATCACTTAACATTTAAATGACTTGGCAATTGAATCACTTGGCACATACTATTTGCTTGGTACTTGAATGACTCGGCACATGAGTGACTCAACACTCATTGTTTACTCAACATGCATCAACTTTTATGTTGTGCTTGGCATATGTTACTTGTTCAGCATGAACTAAGTAAATGACTTAAGTGTATAGATACTCACTTGTCAAAAATAATCTAATATTAATACCTTCAACATCTTCTTTGATAGAAAATTCTCCCTCTTTGATATTATACCAAGTTCTTCCTCATTGACATCACCAAATAAAACTTCTTTTGATATGATAGCCAATCTATCCCTCTTTAACATCTCATGCCAAAGACAATATTCAATGAACATCAATGTACCTCATGTACTAATTCATTTTCAATATGCCTTTGCCAACACTACATCAAATGATTGATCTTCAACATGCTCTAGTTGATGCATCACTAAACTTCATTTAGTGAGCTTTAGATAGGGGAATGACCCCTAACTTACCTCTTAGATACATAAATGCATCACTAGGTAATGGCTTAGTAAATATATTTACAATTTGTTTTTTAGTATTCACGTATTCCAATCTTACCTCTTTATCTTGTACCAATTCTCTCAAAAATGATATTTATTAGAAATGTGTTTTGTTTTGGCATGCATCACAATATTTTTTGATATATTAATTACACTAGTGTTGTCACATTGTATAACCACTGGATCCTTGATTTCTATCTTTATACCTACCAATAATTGCTTGAACCAAACAATATTTGAAAAATTAACTTCTGCTATCACACATTTTGCCTCTACTATGGACTAATAAATACAATTATGTTTCTTGCTTGTCCAAGACACTAGTCTTTTAACAAGAAAGAATGCTCCACCAATAGTGCTCTTTCTGTCATCAAGACTTCCTGCCCAATCAATATCTGTGAATGCTATCAAATCCAAATTGTCTTCTTTTTTGTACCATAAACCATAGTCTTAGTACCTTTTAGATAGCTCATGATTCTTTTGATTTTTGTCATGTGATTTTCTTTGGGATTTATTGAGAATCTTGCTACCATACCAACTGCTAATGCAATATCAAGCCTTGTATACACTACATACTACAATTTTCCAATCATTGATTTGTATGTGGTCTGATCTACCTCAGAATTATCAACAAAAATAATGAAATTTTTTTTCTCCACTGTAACTCTTTATTCCAATAGGTCCACATAATTCTGTATGTAGAAGCTCTAATAATTCTTTAGAATGATAATTCTTGCTTTTAAAACTAGTTTTTCTCTTCTTACTAATTTGAAATTTTTTGCATAGACCCATATCAAGTTTCCTCAAGTTTGGAATACCTCTTACTCTTTTGTTTTTTCTTTTATTAACCAAATTATCAAAGTTTACATGACATAATCTTTTGTGCCATAACCAAATTTCTTCTACTTGAGAAATAAAACATGAACTTTCATTGAGATCTAGATAGAATAAACTACCTTTTCTTTGTATTTCAGATTCAACTAGATTTCCTTTTCCATCCATCAATTTGGCCTTCCTGTTCATGAATTCTACCTTGAATCCAATGTTATTCAACTGTGCCACACTTAGTAGATTATGCTTTAGTTCATCAACCCAATAAGCATTGTCACATCTAAGTTCATTGGTTAATGAGATACATCCTTTTCCCTTTATGCAACAAAGTTCATTTTTCCAAATCTCACACTACCACCATCATAATGTTCCATGTGTTCAAACTTTATTTTGTCTCTAGCCATACGATGTGAGTAGCCACTATCAATAATCTATGTATCATTTTTGCTAACATGAGATATAAGTGACATTTTATCTCCTTCATCATTAGATTCATCTTTTACAGCAATATATACCATTCATCTTCACTATTATCAGAATCTTTAGCCATAAAACAAGATTTCTTACCTTTTTTCTTATAGTTTTTGAATTATTTCTTTCCTTTGAACTTATTGCTTTTCTTTTCATCTTTGTCTTCTCTATTTGGGCACCTTATAGCAATGTGACCACCTTCTTCACCAGAAAAATAAATTAGAGGAATCTAACCTTTGTATTTTCCTCTGCCTTTGGAATATTTCCTTGCAAGTAGGGCTTCTACAACTTCAAGATCATTTTATGAACTTTCTTCCTCTTCTTCACTTTCTAATTGATTGGATTTTCATTTCTTACCCTTTTTCTTGAGTGAAAGCTTGGCTTCAAATTTAGACTCAATACCTTTTGGACAAGGGACATAGTTATCATAGTTATCCAACTCAAAAGATATCAATCTTCCAACTAGAGCACCAAAAGTTATATTGCTATTTGGATCACATCTCATTTCTTGAATAATAGGCACTCTAATTGTATAGATAGAAATAAGGGTTTTGAGTACCTTTCTTACAACTAATTTTTCATCAATTTCTCCTCTAGATGCTTTGATTATGCTCACACTTGCTTTAATTCACTCAACATATTTTGCAATGTTTTCATCTTCTCTCATCTTCATCTGATCAAATTTTCCTCTGAGATTTTTGGATTTATCTCTTTGTACATTATCATCTCCTTCATAGATGGCTTTTAGTTTGATCCAAATATCATAAGTTGTAGTACAACTTTTGACTTCATCAAATTCAGTATAATTAAGAGTAGAAGCAATGTCAATCATCATGATGTTATGATTTTTCTTTTCAGCAATTTCTTCAATTGATAATGTTTTAGTAGGAGTCTTGTATTCACTATCAAGATATTTACAACCTGAATAACTAATAGTTACCAAATCTAACCTCATAAGTCCTTACCATGCTACAAAGTTGTCTCAGTTCAACTTGGAAATATCTCTTCTATAAGACATCCTGATCTTTAGGTTTTTTCCTTGAAACCTTATCTGCAAGCATCAAAAGCTTAAATACCAATTGATGGAAATATAAGAGGAGTAATTGAGAGGGGAGGGTTGAATTAGTTACCACAAAAATAAATCCCAAATCCCTTAGACATCAATATAAATAAAAATTGAATTATGTTGTAACTTAGTAGAGACAAAGGAAACATGTTGTAACTCGGTAAATATTGAAATGACTCAGCAAATGCATATCATGAAAATCTTAAGATATTATCTATGGTTAATATTACTTTAACTTAGTTGCATACATAAAAGAAATAGAATGAACACAATTGACACCAAGATTTAATGTGGAAACCCAATTTGAGAAAAACCACCAATTGCAACTAGTTACTATTTTTCACTCTTTTGAAGTGAGCCCTGTTAGAAGCCAACCCTATTAAAGGTTACAAAACACACTATTAGGTGTGGCCCTATTAGAGGATTTAATCATTCTACTAGGAGTGGTCTTGTTAGATGTCTTTAGATAATTCAATAGAAATGTACCTTGTTAAAGGACTTATAAATAGTTGTTAAGCCAACTCTATCAAGGGATTTAAATCACTACTACAATGGTTAGAAAGTAACAATGAGATGACCTAATTTCTAATGCAACTAAATTTCTAATTATAGATCTCAATTCTGGCTTGTATACTTGATCTTTCTTAATCAAATGTATCTTTGCATCTCAACAAGGATATTCTACCTATCCTTCTAATTCACTTCCTCTATTATCAAATCTTCAATTATGTTCCACACATTCGATCCTCAACTTGACCTTATATTTATATCTTACACATTGTCAAGTTAGCTTGAATATAACTTAGGATAATTAATATTCATCCCCTTAGTCAACTAGAAGCAACAACTCAATCATTAACTCAATATACCAAAACAAGAAAGTCCTTTGTGAGCTGAACCTTCTTAGTAGACACTTACTCAAAAATGATTTTCTTGTGTTAACCAAGTGAACTTGGTTAACATTGGTTTCATCCAACATTTCCTTCATTAACTAGATGAGCTCAATTAAAACTCAACTTCTGCAAACTTTCCTTTATCACTTGAGTGAACTCGGTAGACACTGTGTTCTAAACTAGGCAAACTCTAGAATGCTCAATAGACTTAGAAAACTGTCTTCAATGCCCGAGTGAGCTTGACATACACTAACTAGTAATGATATGACATTTTGTGTAACATCAAAGAAAATTCACAATTAATCAATTATTTCTAACACTATCATGTAATATTTTATCCGTTTTGAAATCTAAATATTTTAGGCCATACAATCTGAGAAACCTTATGGATTAACTTATGAAGTTTTTTTCCATTTCTTTCATGTGGTAAAATGTAGATTTACCTAAAACTAAATAATTTTAATTTCTAAAGTAATAATCTTATCCAATACTACATTGAATTTATTTACATGAATTATTTTTATTTTATTTGAATCAAGTCATAGCTCTTTGAGGTAGTGTTGTTATCTCATTTATCCAAGCTTCTAGATCCTTGTTTCTTCCTTCTTTAGCTTATAAGGAAAGTATGACACAATGTTTGTAGAAGAAATGGTCACTATTATTAGTTATATCTTCTATTATCCATATACCATATATGCTAGAATTCTATATATAGCTTGCAACATGTCAAAAGTACCTCGAATTTGTGGGGGAGCATGTGAATTTATTTTTGTGATCTCATAGGTTCTCCCTAATTCAAACCTAGAGGATTTCCTATGTCTTTACAATTTAGATAGCATAACTTTATTTTTCATGAAGAAGTTAGAAATATAATTAATATTCTAGAACCCTTCATATACCTCATCACATTTAATAAGATCATCTTTATGCAAGAATTCAGAATTTCTTTTAGGTTTCTATAAGTGCATTGTTTATGTACATCTTCTTCTCTTACCCTTTTAGGTTTCTTTCCTTCAACTATAACAATAGGGGTTGCTTGGTGAACTACAATATAATTTGGTATAGGAAGGCCTTTCAAACTACCAATTTCACTTTCCAATCTCCTTTTCTTGTACGCAACTTGTTTATTATCATGTTTGTATATGTTTCTCTTATCTATAATCATTCAATCCTTTCTCTCATGTGTTTCATTTGGGCTCTATTGAACATTTCCCTATACATTAGATGTAGACCTTATGGCATGCCATATTCTCAATTAGTGCCAAAACACTTAGTCATCATGAGGAGATAGTAGTGACTGAGCTAGGAGATAGAAGTGTGTTAACAGAGCTCATGTATGAACCAAGTTAATTGTGTTAACCAAGAAAGAAGTGAGTAGTGTCAACTGAGTTGAAAGTATCTACTAAGTTGTAGTGTCAAGAAAGTTGATAGTATCTACTGAGTTTTAGTATCAACCAAGTTGATAATATCTACTAAGCTCAAATGTAAACTAAGTCAGTTCAACATTCTTATTTTAGAATAATAACCAACCAGGTCAACTAGTGTGAACCAAGCCAACTTAGTTCTCTAAGTGATCAGTATGAACTATGTTGGAATTTACAAGTGGGAAGAATACTTTTGAGAGGGGGGGTGAATCAAAAGTACCAAACTTTAAGCTATAAAATTTTTAAATGAAACCAATACATGCATGTAACATATCTAATTAAAATAAAAGTAAAGGAATGCATGAAAATAGAAAACACAATATTTGATCACCCAAAAACCCTCCAAAATGAGAAGGTAAAACTGGGGTGGGGATGACACCCACAACTTATCACTGCAGCAATATGTAACTTGTCAAGGTTACAACATTTGACCATCATCAATGGTCTGCCCTATGAGAGGCCTGCCCTATTAAAGGCTCCAACACCCTGTTAAAAGTGACTTGTCTAAAAGATTTACAAACATTCACTTGGAATGTCACCCTGTTAAAGGATTTACAATATGGCTATTAAACCAACCTATCTTTATAGGATTTTCATTCTCCTAATACAATGGCTAGAAAGTATAATAGAATGTGTTGACCTAATAACTTACAATCTTCAATTGTTGATTTTAGATTGATGTTTAGTCCATTCTAATTTGATCCTCATTGAATTGCTATGACTCTATAAAAAGTGTTGATACTCTATTTTGTTAACTAATACTACAATGTTGTCCTTCTTCTTCTAAGTCTTTTCACCCCTTTCACTTCCTTTAAACTTCGCTAGTATTCCCTCCTTGCATGCATTTTCTTCTCACATACTCTCTCTTGTACTCTACTAAATTATGAGGTTTCTATTGGTGTTTGAAAATGTTATAGGTTTTCAATTATCCCCATGAGAACATGACACATCTAGGGGCAGCTAACTCCCATTATCAACACATCCATTCAGACACCAGGCCAACTATAAGGCATGACCCTTCTTCTTCTTCAGGCTCTGCAAAACCTAGGCGAGTGGACCTACAGATTCTTTATATGGTACTAGTTGTCAAAGCATACACTAAATCTATTATGAAGCAAATAAAAACCCCTATATCTCCTAATGGCCTATGAAACAACATAGATCTACAGTAGCTAGGTGCAAACCTATGCTAGTCATAAGTTGAGTGAGTGCATTCTAATATAGCTCTTCAACATGAAAGGGAAAAGCGTTTGATTAATAATGTTGATATCAGCAAGACCCAAATATGAGCAACAAAATCTAGTGATCCTATTTCTGGTTAGTGCCTTATCTATTGAGAAATTAAATGAATTATAAAAATACATCTTTTGAAAATCTGAGACACATTCCTACATCCAGATCCCTGATCTATCCTTCACCTTGTGAATAGACATTTGCTTCAGATTTGAATCTCATACTCAAAATATCCCACCATGAAATCTGCAAACCTTGTGATAAATACCAAGCAATTAGATGGCTCTTTGATCCATATGCAAGACGTTTTAACCACATACATTCCAAAATGAGATGCTACCTAATCTATGATCCTTGATCACAAAGTAGAAAGATTACATATCCATAAACAAGAGACAAGACTCAAATTGAATTTGGAAACCTTTGCTATATTTTATTCATTCTCCTTGAAAATGAATACATGAAAGATGTACAAAAAATAACTCATAGATCACCTAACAAAAAAGAACTATCTGCATAAAACATACATGCTGCTCAATACAACAGAGAAATGTTGAAGAAAGTAGGTGGAATCATAGTTCTGGATCCAAAAAGTGGTCTCATAGAATGACTGCAACTTTCCTACCAACAATGGTCTCTCAGTCACAAAAAACTCAAACTCTCACAATGACAGAAAGAAAGAAAGATATAGAAGAGAAAGAAATCCCGAATCTGTTCTAAAGAGGACAAGTGTCCTCTTGAAATTCAATCCTATGCAACTGAGTAACCTCTTTCTTCTTTCATCCCATCTAATCTTCTATTTCATCATTACATTGTAACAAATTTGCAAAATATCCCCAGCTAAATGATAAAATCCCTTATTTGCTAAATATTTGATTTGCATCAAAATGCTGATAAAACTTCATCTAACTGACTCAGAAATTCCCCCAATTAAATTCTCCTTGTCTTTTACACATATTCAAGCTATTAACTTGCCAAAAATCACAACTAAACTTCTTGATCTAAAAATAGTTGCAATTCAGGTAACTGAGACAAATCCTCCTGTAGTTCAAACAAACTGATACCTATGCAAAAACTAACTCCAAAATCAGAAAGTTTGTCTTCTCCCAATTTCAACGATATATAACATCACCTATCTGGCCTCTTGGAAACCTCCTAAAAGTCATTTTGAAAATGACTCCTCTGCTAGAAACTCATGTCTGCACATTTGATTTTTTAAATTTGAAAAATTTAAAAAAATCTAAAGTCAAAACTTTAGAAAAAATATCTCGTGGATGACTGAATGTGCATTTTTTATAAAAATAATAATAAAATATTATTATATTTTATTCTTTAATTTCAATTGCCTTTGAATTTGGGGTCAACCTTAAGTTTGACCAATACCACGTGGCATCTTCTGATTGGACTGCTTGTCGCATCTGCCATGTCATCGAACACAAGACCCATTGCCACATGTCATCTTCTCGCTAACTCGCTATGCTAAAACTCGTGCATCTTTCGCTTGGCGAGTAAGCGAGGACTGCTAGATGTGCCACATGTTGCAATTCCCTTTCATCTGGAACATCTCATTGTTCGTCAAATTTCTAAAAATTTTCAACGACTTGCTAAGTCACTAGCCAAAATTTCTCAGATTTTCTAGCTAGTGACATAGCGACTAGCCGGATTTTTTTCTTTTTCGACACCTATCCCTTGCTGACATCATCCATTTGATATGCATTTTGGTTTAAAAATTACTTCTTGCTTCCAACTGAGTCGGGTCCCACAATCAATGCTTCGCTTTCCAAAAGCCTTCAGTCTTGCCGACATGAATCTTATTGCATGCAAAAGTATTTAAATATCAAAATTCTCATCCATACTACAAATGTGGGATACTGAAATTCGTGAAAACTCTGCTCCCTTCATGAGTTGATGCTCTGCCCTCTATCTTTGCAGGCTATGTGGGATTTTTCTTAAACCTCTTGTGGCCTTTCCTTACTAGCCAGCAGCCATGCTTGCAGTGGTTTCTTTGTGATATGTTTCCCTCCATTTTACAAAGCGCAAGGAAAGCCTTTGAAAGCATTTGGAGTTCTTCTCAGCCGACATGGATGCTTAAAAATGTGGGTGTTCAATTACAAATTCATCAATTTCACACCTACTGTGCAACCACTTGAGCCAAAATAGATATAAAATTGAATTGTGCAGGTGTCAATCGAGATCCTGATAATCCTTATTCACTTCCAACACTTACCTCGATCAGATTTACCAGTCGGTGCAGAGCCTTTGACATTTATCTGATAAACTTGTCTTCATTTTTCAAATGTGCAAATTATGATAGTACGCCATATTCTTCTTATTTGGCGGCTTTCTCATAGGAGACGTCTCCCTTGTTTTGGCATAAATTCCTTTTAACTGCTGGTGTCTCCTTGTTTCTCTGATACGTGGATTCGATCTGCAACATTTTTGCTCTCTTCTAACGTTGACTGCTCATTTGGCGTGATCAGCCTTTGCTATGCATAGACTTCTTTAAAATCTACAGCTTATGTCTTTTTGCATCTTTAGCAGTGCATGGGTTGCGGGTTACTTAGTTCTTGTAGGCATGGACTTCCTTCATTTGCATGGCAGTGCTGACCATTCTTTTCAAGGCGTGGCTTCTTTTCAGTATATTCCTCCCTGCTCATGCTATGAGCCTTTCTCCATCAGATGATTCCCTTTGATCACATGGGAATCATTTGGATGTGCTGTGACTTCTTTGATGGTGTCTACCTCTGTGTGGATACTTTTATTTTTGTGGACTTCTAATATACTGGCTGCATGGTCTTTCATAAATGCGCCTTCTTTCAATGTAGGGGTGCGGACCTCTCCAAACTGCGGCATCAATCTCAAACAAGCTCCAATTTGACATAGCTCAAACATAAATGTGATGATCTACCAATGGCGTTGTACTGCAAAAGGGGGGGGGGTGCCATCAAATTACTGGTCCTCATCTGCAGATCCCTCTGTTCTATTCATATTGTGCCCTGCCAAAACACAGACTCTGCCCTTTTCCTGTTGATGCTCCTTCCTTAGCATGGAACTTTTGTTATGTGTTTGAAGTTGTCCTCTACCTTATGCTAAAACCATAGATGTCATCTATCTCAATGATATGAAATTAATTTCTTTAAGCTTTCATGACATATCATTTTATGTGGTTTCTTAAAAATAGAAGATTGGGAATCTTTTGAAAATGTTTTTAAACATTAATTCATTTTGAAAATCAGCCCACTAAAGACACCCACTTCTTACGTGCTTAAACTTGGTACCCATTCATCCCAGAAATATCTTAGGATCCAAAATGATAATAAATAAATCATTTCCAATTTTATATGCAACCAAGAGCCTAACAACTTCTTCAAACACATATAATCCTTATCAGTTCTGATGAAATCAGTCGGACCCCAAAGTGGGTCTGACTAAAAAAAAAATTTCGTTTATGGATAACTGATCTGTAGACTGATCCATAGACCCTCTCGAATTGACTGGAATCAAATTTGATCACAAATTGATCGTTGAAAACACATTTATTCTACTCTTTGAAAACTGTGACTTTCTAATGACAGGGCCTGTAGGTTGGTCTTAAAAACTAATTTAAACATCTGCCATAACTCTGAAACTCAACATATATCATCTCTCTAACACATTAAAAAAACTTGTCAGATCTCATTGTATGATGACATCGGGCTCAAAAGATATTCGTCGTCAAAGTCACCTTCTCAGAATTGCCTGCAAGCAAACATGCTAGAAAATACTAAACTGGCTTTGGATTCGGCTCAGAAAACTGGGGCATTGGTTCTCTGTCATGAGGAAAATGTATTTCTATGATTTGGGCTCATGAAAAATCATGGGACGCAAATGGCGATCAGTCAAAGTCGGCTACTCAGAATTTTACAAACTGGACATGCTGACAGAAAGCATTTTTTGCGAATGGAATTGACCTGGAAAAGTGTGCAGACCGATTCATCACGACTTACAAACTGACACACTTGGAGTATTTTTAGTATAGAAAATAGTGGTCCAATTCATTCGATCTCACCTATCACAGATCAAGAGATATGATGTCATGAACAAGGGTTCCAATCAATCTGTAAATGCTGACACTAGTAAAAAGTTAGAAATTCCATTTGGAATCGCATTTGAAAACTGATCAAGCGAATTCGTCAAGAGCTGAAACTTGAAACATGACAAGTATTTGATGTCTACAATGCAAAACAAAAGGAATTTCAACATTTGGGTCAACTGGTTAAAAGTTACAACACGTCAAACAAGGCTTCCCAAAAATTTGAATACTTTGCAAAAACATGAAAGCAGTAACTGACCAACTTTGAGGGATTCAAAACCTAGTCAAACGGACTCAAAATGACTCAAAATCTGAAACATAGGTTCTCAGTTATGGACACTAAACATACCCAAAGTGGTGGGTCATGAAACATTCCTGGGTAAAAGATATTCAAAAGAAAACACAACCTCCTGTCACTGTTTGACACGGGTGAAAAAGCAAGATTGACAATTGTTCAAAACAGGAATTTGCCAAATAGCTCAAAATGATGATTTGACTTCGTGGAATATGTAGACAAGCTGAATGGAAGGTCTTAGAAACATTACACACCATTTATGCATTAACTCAACAATGAGGTACATAGGCTTCACAAAGCATTTATAGGCCTGAATTTTTCAATAGTGCTCAAAATTGACCATGCAATTTTAAGTGCCAACAATTTCAACCTCCTTAAAAATGTTTCATGACTTAGGGTTAGGTATGAATCTATGATTGAGATTCATCCATCTTTCCTGCTCAAATCTTTCTATTTTTTCGAATGGTTGCATGTTGATTTCATAGGGAATTGAATAGATTTGATCTTATCTTTTAATCCTTCAAGATTCATTATATGTCAGCTCAATCCTTGAAAAGAAGAAAAGAATTGGCATTATAGATGAATGAAAATATGTACACACAAGAAAGAATTGAAGATATTTGTAGAGAAATAATTTTAGATGAAGCAGATGAAATTATAGAAGATCTACTTGGAAGGAACCTTATTCTATAAGAAGAAGTTAGAAAATTGAAAAGAGAGCAGGAGATTCATTCAATAAGGACATGTGAAGTTATGGAATAGAAGAACAAAGATGAAAATGACAAAGAGATGGAAAATGAAGAAAATATATTACTCAACACCGAACTATATGAAAAGGATAATTAAATCCACCAACTTTCACTACATTAGGGATATATGATAAATAAGTTGAATAGTGCAGATCAAGAAGTTGTCAATCTAAGGACAAAAAATGATAGACTCATAAATGATCTTAGAGAAGAAAAAGAAACCAATGAAAGAATGATGATATCACAAGAATTTAGGGATCAATTGGATAAGCTATCTCAGAAAAGACACAAAGGGAAAGTAGGATTGGCCTACACTGAACAAGGAGAATCATCACACCAAGGAGTTCAAAACAACAAAAGACCTACATGTAATCATTGTGGAAAGTTAGGGCATACATAAAACAAATTTTGAAGCAATGGAAAGTCAAAGTTTAATGGTAAATGTTACAGTTGTAACAAACATGGACATAGAGAAAGTGAATGCACAGAGAAAACTAACTTTGAAGGGAAATACTTCACATGTAACAAACAAGGTCATAAATCTTTAGAGTGTAGAACCAAGAAGTTTAAACCTATTGAATAGCTTTCTAAAGAAATATTTGGTTGGGATTACAACACATGGTACAAATTTTATCTATGTGGAGAATATCGATATTAGAGCTAACTATATTAGGACTCACTTCAAGAAAAGGAATCCTAACAAAAGATGCTATGTATGTAAAGAACTTGGTCATCTAGGAAAGAACTATATGAATAGAGCTATAGTTGAGGATGAAAATAAATCAAAAGATGAAAAGATCAAGACTCAAATGAAGTAGTAATGGGTGAGGAAATCTCTAGGGAGCTCAAGAAAAAATAGTGAAGTTATTAACACATAAGGAAATGAGTTGGGTTATCCATTCACCTCTATATAAGCAAAGAAGGAGACCACTGGAGTTGTAAACAAAGTCATATTCTACATTAGTTCTAGTCATGCAAATATCAAAGTCCAAATTAGCATAATAGAAGGACTAGGAAAAATGAAAGAATCATGTCAAGTCTTAGTTATAATCAAGCTGTTAGACCTTTCTGGGTTACTCAAGCATAACCAAGAAAGGTCAGGTTCTATGACTCAACTAAGTCCTATGACTTAACCAAGTAAACTTGATAACTAGTTACAACTAAGCTTCATGACACATTCAAGTTTAAGGGCTTAACTAAGTTTATTTTACATACCATGGTATAGAGAATTAATGAAGCCCTAAAATTGATATTATAGTAAAAGGAGAAATCAAAGGTTCTTTTTTCACCATGAATCCAAAGATCAAATAGAGTAGAGCATTCTTTGAGCTCCAAGTAATCCTAAAAGAAGTTGTTGAAAAACTAAGTTGTAGGCAAGTTTACTATCCAAAGTTCTTCATCAATCGAGCAATATGGCATCTTCATCAAGAACAAAGGTCAGGAAGGGTTCTAAAATGTTGGTAAAAATGTAGATTTCAAAGCACCAACTTCAAACTATACCCTTCAACCTATGAAGAAAAAGATTCCAAAGGAAAACACTCAACCATTCCTCCCAAGGTACTCCTTATTCATGATGTGAGTTCATTTTATCACTATTTGATTCAAGAATTGGGAAATTTCAAGCTAGATCAAGCATATAGTGCATTGTGTGAGAATGAAGTGTTAAAACTAGAACAAAACCATCTAGAATTTAAGGGATTGACCCAAATCCTTCATATGCCAAGGAAATTTTGAGTGAAATGGATTAGGTTTATGTTGTATTGAGTCCACAACATGAAATTTTAGCTAAAGCAACTAGTTTTAATCACCAAGAAGATGATCCATTAAATCATTGATTACCCAATGATGGAGAAGTCCAAAGAAACCAAAACCCTAGGATGTGTAGAGCTTGCTAAGCCAACCCTAGCTGAATGGGATGGAAGACTCATGAAGTTGAATAACATGATTAACATGGAAATCAAGTTTGACATTCATGTCATATCTCACATGATTTACAGTTCAAGCTAACCAAAAAATGTGGCTTGTGAAGTAGCCGACTTGGAATATAAAGTTGTGAAGAAAAACCTATCATTTGACCAAGCTTCAACAAATTTAGTTGAGAAAGAACATGGAGAGCATCTGAGCCTCCAAGAGTAATTCATGTCAATTTGGTTCACTTTTTGGCTATTTATTCTTTTATGTGTTAAAATGCTTCCGATCAAACATAACTATTATATAAGAGGACATCCCCGTGCTATATCATATCAATGATTTCATAGATAAAATGGGTGATAATTTTGAAGGCATCATGGATGCATATTTTGAGAACTTCAAGGAGAAGATGTAGAGTAGGTTTAGGATCTCTAAATAGTTGGTTGACTATGATTAAATGCATATTCAAGTAGTCAAACCTAGGATTGTCTGGGTGAAACCTCTGGCATATGAGGTGAACATTGATGAAACTAGAGACATCATTGATGTTTTCATCAATGAGATTATAGATCCTAAAGGTAACTATTTTGGAAAATATGAGGAAGAAAAAACCAGAATCTCACTTGAGATTTAGATTCCTCAAATCTTGAAGAGAGGAAAGAAAAGGTTGTAAAACCTTGAGAAGAAGTTTGTCAAATTTGATTCCCCTCACATATTTATTGAGGGTAAAGGTGATTATGCAGAAGAGGAAGAAAAAGAGGAAGGTAATCAAGAAGAAGAAGAGACTGAGGAACCTCCAAAGAAGAAAGAAAAGACACCATCAACAAAATCAACAATGTCTTCTACTCTTGTGATTATTGCCACCAAGCCTAGGAAGCCAAGAAATAAATTGAGTCTTGAGGATGAGGATGATGATGAACATGAAGATAAAAGTCCAATTATCTCTCTTAAGAAGCTACCACCTAGTTTTTAACAAAGGTTGAAAACATTAAGGGAAGAAAGTGGTATGGCTGATTTCAAATTCCTAAATTATGAAGCTAGAACCAAGGATGGGCAGAGGCAAATTGAAGATGCATTGGTCGAGGAGATCACAAAGTGGAAGTATGACCCTAATGAACCCAAATGGTATGCTTGTAAATCCCTATTGGAGATCATTTCTCACCATTGGGAAAATGTAGTCAAGACAGAGAAAGACATTAGAGAAAAAACTCTAAGGAAAACAATACCAAATATCTCTAAGAAGGAAATAAAGGAGGCAATGTCTAAACATGAAAGTAGATAGACTACTAGATTTAAAGCCTTTCAAAATTTTCAAATAAAATAGAGGATGTTGTACAATCCAAATCCAATATGTGGAAAATTATTTTTGATATTAAAGAAGAGGGAGATCTACTAGAGGTTTAGACTATTGAAGAATCTGATCCTGAGAAATTTGCAACAAAGGTCATAGCATCTCTCCCATCAACTCCTCCTGATTCAGCACCCATGATACAACCTACCAAATTGAACCTAGTTCAATCAAGCATTGAAGTGAATATTATTACATCTTCATCAAGTTTGCTTCCACTAACTGAGCATCAGGATCTCACAATATTAACCAAGCATCAACCAAAGAAGGATTTAGTTGATAAAGAAGACAAAGGGAAAGGGAAAGAATTCATACCTTTTTCAGCAACCAAGGGCAAGGGAAAAGGAAATATTGTTGATGATATTAATCTAGATGAAGAGATTTTCATTCCAAATTAGGTCCAATCTAATCTATCTACCAAGCAAATGAACATATTCAAAGAACTATGGAAGAAAAGATCCAAGAAGGAGATGTTAAGGTTAGAAAGGGATAGAAGAAAAGTCCTTGAAAATATCAAAGAAATATTTTTGGATGAACTTTCTATAGAGTTGATTTATACAAAAAAAATTTACCAAGAAAATCAAGGATAAGTTAGCTAAGATTGATATGAACTAGAAGGCTAGTGCTAGTCAATTGGTACTCAAACTAAGTTCCAGTTCAAATTAGTTTGCAAAAGACAATTTTTTGACATATCTTTAGGCATAACTATTAAGAGAAGATGTCAGGATAAGGGGAACCTGTTAGAAATAATAGTCCACCAAGATAATTGAGAGGGGGGGGGTATTGAACTAGTTATCCAATTAAAACATTTATCAACCTCAATTAATCTTAACCATTCGATCAAAGTAAATAATGATCATAAAAAGATGCACATACACAATTACACTAGATTTGTTAACTAGGGTAATCCTTGATTGGAGGGAAAACCTCAGTGAGAATGATGCTAAAAAGATATATATATATATACCTTGCTAGAGGATGGACCTTGTTAGGAGTCTATAAACACATTCATTACATAAGAGTCCCTATTAGGATACTTTGAATCCTTGTTGGGGATTCCAACCCTATTAGGAGTTGAAGAAGGTAGAAGGACTCACTTTCCAAACAAATTCGAGGGCAAGACCACTAAACTTCACTATCCAATTGTTCTCTCAACTATTCCTTGTACAATAATTGTTCATACTGTGCTTTATCCTTTTTTCTTTGTCCTATTAGTCACACCAATAACTGTCAAACCTTGTAGAATAGGTAATAAAGTTCAAAACCAAATAAGAAACCTCAAATCTAAGAATAAAACCTTGGCAACGAAGTTTTCTCCAACTTTTCTCTGCTCTGCTTATCCTTACATATCAACTTTTTTATCCTCTATTCCACTCTTTTTTCTTTCTTCTCTCTTTCTTCATAACAAAGGAAAATGTAATTTCTTTATACTAAGTCCATAAAAAAATTCCTTTGAGTTAGCTAATACACCTTCTCAATTAATTATTATAGGACCTCATTAAAAGCACATTATACTTATCAATAACATCAATCTATCACCTTGTAACTTGAATAACTTCCCATATGTGTAATATTATGATGAGAAATCTTAGCCATGCCATATCCAACATGTCTTCTATACATCTTTAAGCTTGCTTCTTCAGAATAACAAATCTACTAAGAGATATAACAAGTTTACTAGAACATGCTTATGTAAACTTTATCTCAAAATTGTCTTCACCAAAACTTGCATAACTTCTTCTAGACTTAATATATTTAGCACTTGAGGTTAACTTCATATGCTAGAAACTTAGTAGTATCTCCCATTAACTTTGATAGTGAAAATACTCAATGATTTTTCTATACCAACTTGAACTTTACCTTTGTTCTTCTATCAGATACCATAGAAAACTGCTATGTTGACATCAATGACAAACATAGTCATGAATGTAACATATTTTCAAAATAATGATCTAATCATGTTTCTATGATACTCCCCCATATTAATATCATCAGAATTCACACTTCCAACAAAATACCCCTTTGGCATTGATGGAAACATAGATGAAAAGCATCTAGTTCTAAGAATATCAATTGTTAAAGATTGTTATCCTTTCTTTCAAAATTCTCTTCATCAATCATATTGGCTTCTGTATTGACACATTTCTCCTTATAGCTATACCTCAATGTTCTCTATATCAAAATGTTTTTCATCCTATAATCTCTCCCCCATTGACATCAATGTCAAAGGTTTTAGCAACCATCTATTGTTGCATCTTGTCAATATCTACAACTATCTCTAACCTACTCAAGTGTCCAAAGATAGTGTTCAAAACATCTATCAAGAGTCCTACATGACTCTATCCATCATAGATACTCCCCCATATAGGAAGCATCAACATTCAATCAAGACAAACAATAATGCTTTGTATCCCTAGATTGATGCACTCTTACATCATCTACTCTGATGTAGGTAGGGGCATAACCCCTAGCATACCTTGCAAATACTCAAAAGTCTATTTGGGAAGAGGCTTGGTGAAAATATCTATAATCTACTGTTTGGTGCTTACATACTCCAATCTAATTTCCTTTTCTCCAAATTTCTCTCTCAACATGTGATATTTGATAGAAATGTGCTTAGTGTTAGAATGCAATACTAGATTCTTACACATATTCACTATTCTTGTGTTATCATAGTGTATGATAGTAGATTCACTGAATTCTATCCTTATATCCTTCAACATCTACTTTATCCAAAAAACTTGATTAAAATTTTGTGTTGCTTCAACATATTCTACCTCTATTGTACTCTATGAGATAAAATCCTTTTTCTTTCTTAACCAAGAGACCAATCGTCCTCCAAGAAAGAATGCTCTACCACTAGTGCTCTTTCTATCATCCATACTACCTGCCCAATCAACATCAATATAAGCATATAGAGTGAAATCATTAGATATGTCATACCATAATCTAAACATTGGTTTTCCCTTTAGATATTTAAATATCCTTTTAACTACTACATAATTTTCTTCTCTAGGATCATCTTGAAATCTTGCAACAATTCCAATTGCATTTGCTATATCCAACCTTGTGTGACTCAGATATTGCAATCCTCTAATCATAGATATGTACTTCTTCTTCTCAATAGTAGGTGTCTCATTATTTGTAGATAACTTGTGTCTAGTTACCATAGGTGTTCCAACTAGTTTACATATTTCCAAACCTAAGCTTTTCAATAGGTCTTTCAAATACTTAGTCTAAGAAATAAAGATTCCTTCTTTATCCTACGCAATTTGTAATCTTAGGAAGTATTTCATTTCCCCTATCATGCTGATTTCAAATTTATTTTTCATTTCTTCTATAAACTTGTCACTTTAATTATCATCTCCTCCAAATATGGTATCATCAACAAATATTAGGAAAATCATCAATCCATCATCTATTTCTTCCCAGTATAGATTATTATCTGTCATACCTTTTTTGAATCCAAGTTTTGTCAAATGCTTGTCCAACCATGCATACCAGTTTTACGGTGCTTATTTTAAGCCATATAATGGTTTATTTAATTTGCATACCATGTCCTTTTCATTTGTTAAAGGAAAACTTTTAGGCTATTTTATTTATACATCTTCTTCAAGTTCTCCATTTAGACATGCTAACTTGACATCTATCTAATACACTTTGAATTTCTTATGTGTCGCATAGGCTAATAATAACCTTAATACTTCAATTCTTGCCACATGAGCATAGGTTTCTTCATACTCTATTCCTTCTTTATGTGAGTAGCATTTACATATCAATCTTTGTTTGTTCCTTACAACTTCACCTTATTCATTCATCTTGTTCTTGAATTCCCATTTTGTTCCTATCACATTCTTGTCTGCTGGTCTAGGGACTGATTCGCATGTCTCATTCTTTACAATTTGATCCAATTATTCTTTCATAGCTTGCTTCCAATAGTCATCTTCACATGCCTCATCTATATTCTTTGGTTCTACTTGAGATATTAGACATAGTTCTTCATTGATTATTCTTCTTGTCATCACACATTTATCTATGTTGTCAATGATTTACTTTGGTGGATGATTATTTGTCATATTCTTACCAAAAGTAGGATTTGTTATCTCAACTCTTATCTCTATTCTAGGTTCCGAACTTTGTTCCTACATTAGCTCACCTTCATTCTAGAAATCATTGTTAGTCTCAAAGAATACTTAACCATTCTTTTTAACAAATCTAGAATTATCCTCTCCTTCACAATTATCAATAATAGTTACCAAGGTTATCTCATCTAATACTTCCTCTTTCTTAACCAATTTAAGATCATTATCCTTATCATCATATTCATTCAAGAATCTTTCCATACTTGCTTTAAATTCTTCATCCTCATCAGAAAGAAGACCCTTTCTATATTTTCTTACTCTCTTAGGACAATTGGATGAAAATGACCCAACTCTTTACATATCCAACAATAAATAATTTTGATACCTTCTTTATCTATTTTCATAAGAAGATCAATACCTTCTTTGACATCCATGTCTTCTTTGGATTCAAATCTATCTTTACTTATGCTTCTATCTAGAAACTTAATACCCAATTCTATACACAATTCTGATCTCTCACGAAGAAGCTCCATCTTTTGGGTGTCAAAATTTCCTCCATTAGACTTAGGACTATCTTTATGAAATAACTCACAATTGATCTGCCAAAGTTGTTAAACATTATCTTCAAGGACTTGCTACTCTAATACCAATTGTTAGAAATAATAGTTCACCAAGATAATTGAGAGGGGGGGGATGAATCAATTATCAAATTAAAACATTTATTAACATTAATTAATCTTAACCATTCAATCAAAGTAAAAAAAAAACATAACAAGATTAAAATACATAATTAAACTACATTTGTTAACTAGGGAAAACCCTAGTAGGAATGATGCCCACAAAGATATACTGATATATATATATATATATATATATATATATATATATATATATATATATATATATATATATATATATATATATATATATATATATATATATATATATCAAAGAGCCACTGTCCAAACAACTTCTAGGGCAAGACCACTGAACTTCACTATCCAAGTGATTTCTCAACTATTCCTTGTAGAATAATTGCTCTTTCTATGCTTTATCCTCTTTCCTCTATCTTTTCAATCAAACCAATCATTGTCAAACCTTGTAGACTAGGTCACAAACCTCATATCCAAATATCAAACCTCAAATCTTAAAATAAAGCTCCAGCAATGAAGCTTTCTCCAATTTCGCTCTGCTCTACTTATCCTCGCATATCTACATGTTTCTCTTTTATTCCATTCCTTGTTCTGGCTTCTCTCTTTCTTCATAACAATGGAAAATGTCCTTAGTTTCTATTAAGTCCATAAAAAAATTCCCTTGAGTTAGCTAATACACCTTCTTGATTAATTATTAGAGGACCTCATTAAGAACATGTAACACACCACAACAAAACAAAAAAATAAACTAAGCTACGAACAAACATAAAGAACCTAAAAATTTATTTTATATATATATATATATATATATATATATAATTGTCAAATTAAAAGATCCAGTACAAAAATTGAATCATTTTCAGAAATATAAACCGTTGTATAAAAGAATATATCATCACAATATATTTCCATAACAATATCCATACATAAAGAGTTTAGTACAATATTGGTGAGTAGTATCATTCAAAGGTCCAACAAATGAAATTTTACAAGTATCCAATTCAGTTTCATGAAGTCACTTCAACAATCTTCCTTCAAACTAGATATTCAACTTGAACACCTAAAAATAACAAAAAAACATACAACACAACACACACAGAGGGCTCAGTACACACTGAGTTAAAAGTGTAGTTCACTTGCATACATGTCATAAATCAACATATATATCTATAAAAACCTTAAAGCAGATATCCAACTACATAACATAGTGCAATACTAATATTACTATGCAAGAAGTAATACCTTCTAAACAATGCAAAATTAAACTTGCACTAAGAATAACTAGTTAATGAACCATATATATACTGAGGTGTCATCACTATGGTACCAAGATACTGCATCCATATATGGTATGCCCTTAGATATCTCATAGTGGGGTTCTCTATAATATTCGTGAAATAACGAAATAGAGACTTGCCTTGTTCTTCGTACTTAACCTTACTGGTTTAAGTCATAGGTAAGGCCAATTATCTTTATTTATAATTAACCCTCCCCATTTCATTTTAAAATTATTGCTAGATTTAATTAACTAAATAGAATAAGTCATTATTCAGCCACCTCGATATACGTTCACCACAGTTAATCTTACATACACATCAAATAGATATTTTAAGAATGTACATGTAACTAATAACAAGTCAGTTTTCTCATGATATTACATTCTTCATCTTTTAAAAATTTCATCTTTTACTGTCAATTTGAAAGTAAACTTAGGTTATTATAATAACATAAATGAATAATACAATATTGCAATCTCGTAAATATCATTAAACTGTTATATTAGTTGAATGATATTTACCAGTCGCAATACTGTACTACTTATCTCTACTATCATAACAATCCGAGCTTAAGCTCTAAATTGGCCAAGATAATAATATAATGAACATTTGATACCCTTGTTTCATCACATCAATATTTATCATAATCCGTCTCCTATCTTAAAAATGACTTTCCATTTTCTCTAAGAACAGAATTACATCTTATTGCAAAACAATCTGAAAATGCTTATTAAAACATTGTATAATAAAATCAAGTATTACTAAAACTAAGTACAATCAATGCTAAACAAAAGATAATTTACTAGGTTAATAAATATCCAAGTCTCCATTGTTGTTTTACCACTGTCTGACGGTGAGATATCGCCCTGTTTTAACCACAAACAGCATTTAAAATAAAATATTTGAATAAAAATTTGAAATACGACTCACAACATGTGAAATATCTTATATTACATTAATGATTGAAAGACTAAAATGCAAAATCCAAAAAAAAAATAAGATGCTCCCAAGTTGTTCGCATAATGACCTTGATGATACTACAACTTCTTCCTATATCTATGTTCTCAATATAATGTCTTGGTTAATTGCAACAATTTTCATAACAACAATTATTCATTAACTATATTCTACATCATAACTTGTGAAGAAAATTTTATACTATTACAGAGTTTTCTGTTCAGATCAAGTTTTCCTTTAAAACATTTAACAAACTGTCACATCCAGAACCATTATCAACAATTTACTAAGTTATTGTTTTCAATAATAATTCAACTAAACTATCAATCTTGACACATTTCAAAAATATAATGAGATAACTCTCAAATTGCTTATTATTATCATAAAACAAAATTTCTGTCATAAGAGATTTGAATTAACTATATTCCCACTGTAAATCAACTATGTTTCATGAGGAAATTTTATACATTTCGTTACCCTTGAATTATTATGCAAGTTAACATGACAGTTTTAACATTGCTATGGTTTCACGCAAACCATTTGACAAAATGTCTCTGCCCTTAATAGTAGACACGCACACATAAATACATTTTTAAGTCTGAGGCCATGCCTCTCAAAAATTTGTTATGAATTACCATGCAAACTGGAGGTATAGATTCTCACGAGCTCATACCAATGAAAGTATAAATCTGCTCACTGTTACACAATAGCCGACATGCCAAATGTTGCAACCTTATGTTTCTCCCAAAACTCAACTTGGTGAGAAACATATGTTTGGGCATAGCTTTGTAAACATAAGCAAAACAACTTCCAAACATAACCCTCCTCAACTTCCACATACAAAGGTGAGTACATGCAAAACTTTATAAAGCACGAAATCAACATACTCATCTTTGCATGTAAATTTCCAAAATATACAAATCTAATATTCCTTTACATTTTGCAAATTAAAGTTACATGGCATTCAAAAATAGAGTGAAAGAGTAGGGTAATAAATTGCCCCCTACCTAAACAACTGAAGATGGAAGATTGTTCCTCAAACCGACTTGATGCCAAAACCCCAAAAACCAAATCCAACACCGGTGAGCAAAACTCCACGATGTCGACTCACACCATTCACAAAAGACTTCACAATAGAGTGAAACTGAAACTCCATAAACCACAATAGCCAAAGTCTGAGAAATAACTCCATCAAATTAAACCAGATATGCACGTTAACCCTCCAACCAATTCCCATAAGAATGTCGATATCTTAGTACAAAACTACAAATGTAAATCAATCAAAGCAATGTGGCTCAAAAATTGGCCTGAATCGGTAAAATCCGACTCATAACAAGGTATGGCAGACTGCAACTTCAGTGCCATAAATTCGGCAGTCCAAGTCCACCACCATGAAAATGGCTCAAACAATAACAATGTTACCCTCCTTCATAGCAACTGATACCCATTTAGGGTTATTTCATTGCTATTTGCATATGAGGTGATTTAATTATTTTTTAAAACAAAACAAATACAAATGTATGCCAAGCTCCACTAAGGTATTAAACCTTAGTCATAAAACAACACACACACACACACACACACACACACATATATATATATATAAACGCAACCATGGTTCCCTCAATTTCCAATCCAATAAGAGTCAAGACATGAAATCATCTTAAGGGTTAACACAGTCTAAACATTAAATCCCTATAGTTACATGTATGAAAGTACAATGAAGGATTCTAATTAAATACAACATATAATCATTAATGAATTTCTGCAACATTACGTCAACATATAACATGAAACATAATGTAGTAAACAACGGAGTCAAAAACATAATCGATAATCTATCAATTAGAAACCAATAATATGCCACATTCAATATATATAAAATCCTAAATCATATTTATTGCTAAAACATAGTTTACCACCGAAAACACATTCAGCATTAGTCTCATTATTCAAAAATAGTATTATAACCAAGTTCTATAGAAATTCAATCATAACATCATAAAGAAATCCTAAAACAACAAAGTCCTAAAGAGTAGAAAAACCTAGAATAGTGGTCAGGCATGACAAAACATTATACTTAGTGATAACATCAATCTATCACCTTGTAACTTGAATAACTTTCCATACATATAATATTATGAAGACTGAGCTTAACCAATTCATCAGCAACATGTATTTTACATGCCTTTAACCTCACTTCTTCTGAATAACAAATCTGCTAAGAGATATAACAAGTTTACTAGAACGTGCTTCTGTAAACTCTATCTCAGAATAGTCTTTACCAAAACTTGCATAACTTCTTCTAGACTTAATATCTTTTGCACCCAAGGTTATTTACATATGCTAGACATTTAGCAGTATCTCCCATTAACCTAGCTAGTGAAAATACTCAATGATCTATCCATACCAACTTGAACTTTACCATTGTTATTCTATTAGATACCATAGAAAACTACTATATTGACATCAATGACAAACACGGTCATGAATGCAACATATCATCAAAATAATGATCTAATCACATTTCTACAATACCCTCCCATAGGAATATCATCAACATTCATGCTTCCAACAAAACATTGGTAGAAATTCAGAGTGTGATGCTACCCCATATGGATATTATGCATAAGAGAATGGATCATGTGGAGACACTAGTTAAGGACACAAAATTTTAAGTGGAAGAGTACATGTTGGATTTATTAGCCAATCTTCAGATAGATCTACACATATTAAAGTTATTAAAAGATATCTAGGATAAGACTATGTCTTTGATTTTGAAGGGTCATCATGATTTCCTCTCTCGTTTTGGCATACCCTTGTAAATTTTTGGCATTTGTAACAAAAACAAGGGAGAAAGTGTATATATGCATATAAAGGGGAGATACGTATAGAATGGAGGAAATATGTACATCATAAGAATTGTAGAAAGATATGTAAAAAAGAAGATAAACAAAATCAATTTTGAAAAATAAAAAATAGAGAGCTGTAACCGAGTTACAAAGTTTTTAGTTGAAACCAAGTTGAAAAATAGAGCACACACAAAGGGGGAGTTTGACTAAGGAATTTGATTTAAGATTTTGTGCATCATAAGTTTTTTTTCAATATTTATAAATGGGGAGATTGTAGACTTTATGGAATGACATATTATCTATTAGTTCCAAAACACTTAGTCATCATGAGAAGATAGTAGTGATCGAGCTACCAAACAGAAGTGTGTTAACCAAGCTCATGTATGAACCAAGTTAACAATGTTAACCAAGAAAGAAGTGAGTAGTTTCAACTAATTTGATAGTATTGACTGAGTTGTACACTAGTAGAATTTTGGCAAATAAATGACTACATGACCAAAAAATCTAGTCACAAGGCTAAAATTTTTAGTCATGTGACTAAAAGTGATCAAATTATAGTAATGTTTTACAATTTATAAGTAAAAGTGACTAAATACATGACTAAGTTGGTCATCAAGTAAAATCACAAGGTTAGACAAAGATAGCTGACTAAATAATTGGTCACTAAAAAATAATCACCCAAACAAATGACTAAATGAATGATCAATGATTTTTGTATCATGTTAATACATTCTTTAACCATTTTAAAATAGATATTACTCACCAATGATTTTTTTATCCTATCAATACATAATTATTAGTTGAATTCCTTAAATCTCCTCTCAACTAATATTGAACTAGAAATAAACTCAAAAATACACCAATTTACACTCAACTCCCCAAAATCTATCTATAAACTTGTAAAGAAAATAAAAAACTGTCTATGCACTCAAAAGAAAACTCCAAGTCTATCTTTGCATATCAAAAAAGTAATTATTATTATTTATCTCAAACTATAATCTCTATTAATCGCATTAACATAATATAATAACTATCTTTATAAAATATAATATTATTTCATTATCGTTACATTTAATATATTTTAGTATTTAGTAAATAATGAGAAGCATTATTTAATAAATATTAAACCTTGATATAAAAATATTTAATAATAAAAATAACAACTAAGTATTTACTAAATAGTGAGAAGCAATATTTTATAAATATTATATTTAAAATAGAACAAATTAATAATAAAAATAATAAATCTTTACATGTTTCTAGATTCACTTGTGTTGTCTTTTGCATCCATGATCGGGATGAGTAATAGAGAACAAAGAAGTAAATAATAACAATAACATACTTTGCATATAAAAAGGGGGGAGAGATGGAAGGAAGGAGAGAGAAATAAGAATAGAAGGCCAAGTGGCAAAGGGGAGAGAACACCCAAAGTAGAGGAGAAAATTAGATTGCATTCAAAATAAGAAAGTGAACAAATGACCAAATGAAAGAAACAAGACTCTAAAACTAACTCACACAATAATTAAGACCCAAAAAAAGGACAATATATCTCTAATGAATTAGGAATAAAATAATACTAAAATTAATAATAATAGCACAAAATATAAAAATGGCACCCATAAACATAATAAAATGAATAAAAATAAAGACATAAGAGGAGAAGGAATAATCTATATAAATAAACTTATAGATTAAGATAAAAGATAATAAAATAATAATTAAAACACTAATTATAATAATAAAGAAGAAGAAAATAATAGTACTAGTAGGAATAATAAGGTTAATAAACTAAAAAATAAAAATAAAAATAGTAAGAACTGAAATGATACACACACATAGATATACATACACACGCATATAAACCATAATCTCAAAATTGCGATATAAGTTTAGTTTCGACTTATATAAACCAAGAAACACATGTCGATATATATAGATACGTGTTTCTTAGTTTATATACATACATACATACATTTCATTATTTTTGTAGCTTTAGTTATGATTTTATATTTTTTAGTTTTTTGTTTATCATTTTCTACTATCAAGTCTTATTAGTTCTCCCCCCCACCCCCACCTTTATTTTCTTTGATTTTATTATGTTCATTGACACCATTTCATTTTTATATTTTTATTCATTGTTATTAGGGTTATTATTAGTAATTTCATATTAGTTTTATAATTATTTTATCCCTAATGTTTTAGAGATGTATTGTCCTATAGTCATTCCTTAAATATTTTTTAATTCTTTTAAAACTATTCTTATTATGTATTTCCTTACAAATATTCCAAATTAGCATTTTGAGGCTACCTATTGGGATTTTACAACTTTAGCTACGAGAGATCGTCACTACTCACCAATTCCTTTCTAGGTTAATTTCATTTTTTATTAGCATAAACATTCTTACATTGTGATCACCTAAGTAACAAAGTCTATATCAATTTGTGATATTACTATCAAGGTTTAATTGTGTAGATTTTGAGTCAAAATCATTGACCCATGATTCATGAGTAGTGATTCACATGAATCCATCTCTCATGAGAATAAATAGAACACTTAACACTCAATATTAGATCTAGGTGATGCTTACATAGGTGAAGCACTTCCCAAAGGTCACCGATCCTAGTACTACTCCAACTTGAGCATGCTTAACTATGGAGTTCCCTCCATTGTTAACTACACTCTACTTGCAACCCCATCTCAAATGATTTATATTGTTTTAAAAAGATTAGGAATAAAATACTTATGATTAAATAATATTGAAATTAATTATATTACATTTAAGTTATATTTTAAATAAAAATAATATATTATTAGTTCCTTAAATATGGATTCCTAAATAGTTCAACCAAGAGCATTTGGCTTTTGTTGGACATATATTTATATTATAAATTTATGAATATTTTACAAATGTTAAAAATAATTTCTCTCTATATTTTTATTGGCCTAGAATAAAATAAGCAAGGAGAAATATTTTATTATTATTACTAATACATAGATATATTTTGTTAACCTTATATCCACACCCATTAATTTTTGTGTCCACTAGTTTCTAAGTCATTCTTTTTCTCTTCTCTATCCATGCTAGTTAAAAACCATGATATTGTGTGATCAGATATATTCAAACTAGATCTAATGTTCTATTTCTATGTCTAGAGCATCAACTATGGGAAGAAATAATACCCTGCAACCCTAGCCTAGCAAGGAGTTCAACATGGAGGAAGTCCAGTCGGTGGCAATCTCCCCCTAGCCAGAAATGCTTTCTATTTTCTTGAGCTGCCTCATTGATTCCCTTATTTTAGAAAGGCACTCTTCCTTCTAAACTGGTTTATCTTCCACATCATGCCTATAGTTGTATTCTTGCCTACCTGCATAAAATCTTCTCCTTGTCATGCTATTGTGTACAATATAGATTTAATTTTTTGAGGTTGTAGGTACTTAACTCTTCTCATTAATACACTACCATCTCTAACATAGATTCTTTGAATACCATGAATTTCCTAGTATTTTTCTGCAATTCCAATTCTCATTTTGTATCTTTGATTTCAATGCAGATATGAAGAGATGCCTCTTCTTGTGTAATGGAAATATTATTATAAGGTTACACTCTATAGAAAATTAAGTGGATGAGGATGAGGCTAAGACATTTATATAAGACACCCATAGCCATAATATTATCAGTGCCTTTTTAGAAATGTAGCAAAATAAGGGCATTAGAATTAATGAGCAAACATTAGTGTGTATTACAATTTCACCCTACTAGGTCCTTGCATGAAATGTAAAAGCATGGACAAAGCCAATGAACTATTTGATGAAATGCCTCAAAGACTAATTCTTTCATGAATATCTATAATTACAAGCTATTCACAAAATAGACTTTTAGGAACATTTAATTGGCCTATATAAAACTAAATTCAGTAACCCCTGTCAGAATCCTTCTCATCAATTTCGAAATGGGTTCTTTGGAACATGGTATGAATATCCATCAAAGCACAATAGAAAGGGGTTTTCTCTTGGATTATAGAAAAATGTGGAAGAATGGATAAGGTAAGTTATATGTTTGACAAAATTCCTCTATGAGATGTTAACACATCAAATACAATGGTTGTAATACTCAATTTATCCTTGGTTGGTGACAATTTCTACTCTAACTTCCCAAGCTATATTTGTAGTGAATCTATTTGTTTGCAACCTCTGCTTCTCTTTAAAATACCATAAAATTCTTGAGGAGATCTCTCTCACTCTTATACAATGTTACTATTGATATAGCTTCTTCTAATTTACTACCTAGTTCCAATGCTTCTTGTTCTTTTTCATATGATGCCTTCTGAAAACTCAAGACTTCTTCTATATTAGATGCCAAAACATCTATGTGTACACTGTAAAGGCATTGCCTGATTAGTTTACTTATGCATCTCTTCTAATTTAGAGAGTCTTGAAATTGTGTATGAGATCCAATAGACATCCATCCAAGCATTTACCATTGGAACTATAGGGAAAATCATTAATATCTTCATGCTACATTGCATCTTCAATCATATCTATTAATATGTTTAGCATACCTTCTATATCAGCTTTGATAGTTTTCATTGTAGATTCTTGCTTTGTATCCATAGCTTGCAACTCATCAACATTGGTGTATAATGCTTCCTTTTTAGATATATCCTTCACTACTTACTCTATCCAACATTCATTTTTCTTGTGAGGTCCTCCATGGTTTTCAAAAGAAGTTCCTTCTCCCATTTTACTATTGAAAGGTGTGGCTCAAAAATAAATGCATTCCCCTGTAATGCATCAAGCTCAATGAAAATTGAATTAGAAGCTCTTTGAACTTATTCAATCTAAAGTTGGGCAATAGCTAGAAGGGGTATTTGGGAATTATCCAACACCTCTTCCCATTACTAAATAAGTTCATTCCTTTCTAAGAGAGATTACTCCAACATATCAAACAACTCAACCAGATTTAACTACTTGTGTTGGAGTTCTTCATGTCTCATCCTCAAGTCTTCAATCACTTATTTTTTATTTTAGTTGAAAGTGTCTAATCATGAATTTGATGAGTAAAAATTCATGTCACTTCTATCATCTCTTTCAGACATTTCCTGATCCAAACTTCTAAAAGGAGCATTTTGAATAGAACACGATCTTATTACCACTGTATTTTCTTAGTGATTTTCTTGTAGTGAAATTACTCTAGCAAATTTAGTTCCTAAAGAATTTATTCTATTTTCTGAAGAATAGAATCCTTCAGTAGAAATGATTCCCAAAGAGAAGTTGCTAAATTTTAGATATATGCTAATTCATATTCTAATTTCTCAACATGTTCTCTAGCCTCTCCATATGATTAAGAATTGTCTTAGTCTCCTAAAATGTGACATTTTAAAACTAAAATTCATGCCAATACCTTAATAATTCATCTGACTTCTTATCCAAAGATTGTTTAAGTGCATCATGTTGTTGAACCAAGCCTTTACCTTTACATATAGCCATGCTAAGCATCTCTCCCATAGATGTTAATTTTTTCTCTGTCTGCTCAAGATCTAGTTGCTTATTTGTATCCAAACTATTGACTTAAGATCCTCTTCTATTTTACGAAGTAACTCTTTAATTTTGTTTTAATCTCTTCTTCCTATTGAGATTTTTTTGATTCAATTTCATTAATTTTCTCATGAAGCCAACTTAGTTCCATCTCCTTGCACCTAAAAGCTTCTATCATTGTAACTTACAAAGGCATTTTCATTATATCTCTCAAATTGCTATCAGATTGTAGGACCAACTATTCTAGGAATTTCTTATTGGAATTTTTTTGTTGAAAAAAAGTCTTATACTTTTCAACTTCAAGAAGCAAAAAATATGAGATTCTAGGTGATAAATTTAGTGCATCTTTGGATCAATTACCAGGACTTCATCCTGATTGAGCTCATCAGTGATAGAAATTAACTTTTTTGATATTGAATTCAAATGCTCATTCAATATAATATTAGTTAACCCCATAAGTTTTTAGTGATGTTTATTATTATTCATATTTTGCATCAATATTTTTAGTTCTATAATAAAAAGTTTAGAATTATACAAGGCGAGAGCTTATCATAAAACAAGCTTTAAATGAGCAAATCCAACATTGCACATACCTTATTACCTAGGCACAAGACTACTCACAACTAACAATGAATGATGTAAAAATATTATCTACCATAAACATGTCACTAAGTGCTATCAATCATCTTGTACTGCTTCTAGTTTCATTTTTAAAAAAATCAACTTACAATAGTATGTAAATTTTTGTGCAGAATTGAATTGTAGACCATTGCATGTTGGTGATTTGATGACCAAAATTTGTTTACATTTATTGAAATATGCCATTTATTCGATATCTCCCTACAAAATGCACTAATGGCCAAATTTCAAAAACTCAAAAATACAATATATTTTTGCAATTTTTTTAGTATTTGTTCTTCATGATCTGCATATTTTGTGAATGTGGGAAAAAGGAAAATTGACATTTTTTTTTTGTCTCGAGTATGTTTTGTAAGGAGCTTAGCCCATGTAAAAACCAAGTGTGATCACACAATACATTTTCATAAAGTTTTTGATATAGTTTCTAAGGGTGAAATTCCTTTTTTCTTTTTTTCTTCAATGTGCTCAGTTTTACTGAATGGGCCACAAGGTGAACCACTTATATTTATCTAGCATTTTCTTTAATTTGTTAAGTAAAGGATGGAAAATTAGAAAATAATGGAAGTTTCTTTAATTATAAAAAAGTGGGTTCATGTAATAGACCCTCATAAAGTATCTGAGATCCTTTATGATGGTGATTTTTCCCCTTTTCTTTTCTTTGGTATCCTTAATTTCACTATATGTGCCAGTGTGAGCCTTTGATATTCAAATAGCATTTTCTTTTAGCTATTAAATTCATCGTTTTCTTCTTATTTCTTGTTTTAAGGCCATAATTATGCTTTTGCATGTCTTATTTTTACTTGCTATTGCATTTTTTGATAATTTTATATCTATTTTTATCTTATTGCAATGTTCAAACATTTTATCTACTATTAAAATGATTTTCATGCATTAGTTCTGAAACTAGAGTAGAAACAAATGATGATCTTGCTCATCAAAATCAACTAGAAAGAGGTGTGGCAACATTTCTGGGAATGGAAGACCTTCTATAGGTCCAATTTCATGTGCTAGAATTCAAAATGATATGGAGCCTCAGATTCACTGGCTTGAACAAGAGGCATACAGTTCTATTCTTAGAGCCTTCAAGGCACAATCAGATGCAATTACATGGGTATTTACCTATTCTATACTACATACTTGTCAATGTCTTCTATCACACATTTCATTATTTGACATTAATTTTCTTTTCTTTTCTTGCAATTTATTTCATTTTTAAAGAACTTTTTTGCTGCTTGTGCTTGTAGATTTTAGGGAGTTAACTTACATGTCTTGAATTTTATATTTTTATCTTGAAACTTATGGGTTCTTTAAAAATAATTTGTTTTATACAAAAGAGGGTTTGATGTCTAAGTTAGGAAAAGAACTTAGAGTTTCTGATGAGGAGCATAGGGAACTCTTAGGGAGAGTCAATGCAAATGATTTATTGAGACAAATAAGGTTCAATTCATGCTTGTTGTAATACATACAATTACAGGAAACAAATGTTTAATGGGGAAAACTAAATCTGTGCTCATTTTGACATTTTAGGTAGTTTCATTCATTTGATTGAGATGGACAAATTCTTATGATTGAACGTTATTAACTATTATGCACATTGTTATTTGTGAGACTCCTTGTTAGATCTCTATAGTTTAAAGTTTTTCTTGTTTAACACTAGAGAATCTCCAAAATTTATACAAGATGAAAGGTTTCTTATTAGTTATTTAAATGTTTGATCAGAGAATGGAGACAGGGAACTCTTAACCAAGGTGGCTTAATAAGTATTGGTCCACCAACCCATGATCCATCCCCTAGTCCAACTATTTCAACATCATGGAAGAAACATAAAATAGCTCATGTGTTGCCATCTCTACCAATGCCAGCACATTCAATGATGCATCCTTTGCCAACTACTACAAAAAGAGGAGCTTCTCGTGGAACTAAGAACAAGAAAACAAAGAAGTGAGCAATTAATTTCTAAATTTGCTCAATTTTTTTTTTCTACTGCTTTAAATATTTGTATTCTAAATCATTCCAAGTATTTATAATTTGTATAATAAAAGAGAACTATTGTTTTACTACAGAGTCAGAAAATGTGTAGTGCTTGCCCCTAGGTCACATTTTTGCTATCATGGTCAGACTATGTTAGACTAGTTTTATGTTGATGGTTAGTAGCATTGTTTCAAAATTATTAGATATTGTGCTATGGATTCGGTTGATATGTGATGAGATTACTTAGACTCTACATTTCATGTATGCATGATGATTATTACATTATTTTCAGTTATTGATTAGTTAGATGATTTATTATCACATGTGTTTTCTTATGGATACTTACCCCATACTTGCATGTGTATGGTGTGTGTGTTTGTTCTTGTATAGCATTTCTGATGTGGTTAAGGAAGGGAGTCGTAGTCACCTGCTAGTCGAGATCTACATGATGCACCACTTCCTACCATTGCCTGTTTAGTTTAGTATATATTGTGCTTGTACATGCATGCTTTTTATGCAAGTTGCAGGTACTAGGTATCGACTTCCCTGAATTGCCAGGATGAGGATGAGCGTACCCTATCACATTATCTCAATGGTAAGAGAGGGGAGATAAATTCTCAAGTCCAAATCCCAACCCTTTAAGCCATTTGTCCTAATTGGGAATTAAGATAAATATCTGAGTTGAGTACCCTCTAAATACGTCGGATGACGTAATTCGTGATATTAACCCTTTTGGTTTGATTTTGTATGTGTTTTGCTATGATGGGTTTTTTGTATTTTATTTTATGAGTCTTTGATGTATTTTCTATTAATTAAGCCTAATTAAAAAATTTAATTAATGGTTTAATTTAATGGAAAATTAATATGATATTTTAATTTTTATTTTATCTAATTAATTAGGAAATTAATTGAATAAAATAATTAAATTTGAAGATAAAAGTTATAATTTTAAAGTTGGAATGTGATAATATTTATTTAAATTAATAAATATTTTAGCAATTAATTTTCAAAAATAAATGTAAAAGTGGAAAATATATTTAAATTATTACAAGATTCTAGATTTCGTGTGATTAAAATATAAATATATTAAGATTAAATAAGTAGAGTTATTAAATTTAGTGCATGAGATTTAATAAATAAATAAATTAAATTGGAAAGAGTAAAGTAAATATTACATTAATTAATGTGCATTATTTTAATATTTTCTCACATAGAAGTTTGCAAATTTTTGAGAGTTGTCATGTAGACAACACAGGAGTCTGCACTCTAAGAATGCACAATTTGTCTACACTTAGGAGTTAGCATATTATTTGAGCACATGGTGTCTACAACCTTATGACTCATCTAGAAGGTTGGAGAAGACTCATGCTTATCTTCTAGTTCTTTCTAGACATATTCTAGATGTATCTTAGAGGCCTTTAAATAGAGGCTCTCCTAGTGTGTTTGGACAAGCTTCAAAGCTTACATGCATTTGAGAAGCTCATATGCTTCTACATGCTCATATGTTTTCTACATGCTCATATGCTTCTACAAACACTTCTAGTCACTTGTGGGTTTCGATTGGCTTGGATCTTGAAGGAATTGCGAATGTTGGAGAAGGAAGGGATTTTTCTATGGACTTCTGAGGCATGGAAAATTAGCATCAATGTCCAGGTGCACTCGTGATTTTTGCATAATCTATTTGCACTCTTTCTCTTCATGTCTTCATCGTGTCTGTTATATGTGTCTGGATATTCTTTGTGATTAAATCTACAATTTTGAAAATTGGAATCTAGATATGTATGTTAAGTTTATTTGGTTGCGAAGACAACAATAGAAAATCCTAGTTCCAATTAAGAAGAAATTAGTTTTAAATCAGGTTTGGGTTCAAATTGTAATAGAATCGAGGATTTGATTAGACAAGGATTTTTAGATGCGTATGAACAACTCCTTTTATTTAATGGATAAATTAGAGAACAGTTATTTTATGAGAATTCTTAACTTATAGAATTGGAAAGCCCTTTTTATTTTAAAATTATGTATTTGTTGTCTTTTAAAATTATGCAAATCTGCATACATATATGTGTATATATATATATATATATATATATATATATATAATAAATCATTCTTAAATCGTAGTTGGGGAAAATTATTATTAAATCCGAATTCACAATTCGTAATACGTTTCAAAAGAAAAATTTTGTTTTAAGAAAAATATATGTATATATAAAAGCGGGGGAGAATGAAACCCGCGCCCCCATACCCATTGTCATAGCAGTGTACCCGTCGTCGTAGGTACTGCGATGGCAGGGGTACTTGGTAGCCGCTAACATCGCAAGCCCTGCGACTGCAGGGTCCCTCCGTACCACGGGAGTCATATGTATATATATGATATGTGTGTTGTGAAAAAAATGATTTTTGCATTTCAATTTTGTAATGTTATTATTATTATTAAATGTTTATAAATATATATGTATGTATGTATGTATGTATGTATGTATATATATGTATGTATGTATGTATATAAGTATATATATGTATATATGCTATTCATAATAAATAATTATTATAATGATTTAAAAATATTTAATTAAGTAACATTGTAATGATAAGGGGGTCATGGACTGCGAAACTATGTACATTATTAATCAACTTAATTAATATGATTTAATTAAGATTAGTTAATGGAAAAATTATTTAATTCAAGTGTTGAGATTAATGTAAACTTGATTTAATAGAGTCAAGATGAATTTGTTGAAATTCTAGAGCATTATTTTAATGATTTAAATATTAGATGGTTACTTATCCCTGACTATTTTTGGAGAATTTAAATTAGATATTAAGAGAATATTCTTTGATTTTAGTAAAATAATGGAGAATTCGTTATTTAAACTATTAATTCAAATGTTAACGGAGTTGCTAATATAGTTAGGTAACAGATATTAAAGTAATCAAATTTAAGCAATGGATTTAGTTGAATTATTATCGATAATACCAGTGTTAGGGAAATTGCAAACTAGTTAATATTAATATTTGTTAGTTCAATTGTTATGTATAAATGCTAATAATTATTATGTTAGAGATGAATTGTCAATAATTTTGACAATTATTAAACCGAATAGTGATAATTATCATAGATTTATATAACTTGTTAATAGTTATTAACAAGTTATTATTAAATTATTAATTTAAATATTAATGGATTTGGAGAATAGTTGATTGTTAATCAACCGATATTTATTGAGTTGTTAATATAGTTATAATATTAATTAAGTTATGTGACAGAATCTTAATTGAAATTATTATCGATAATACAAATTTCTTAAGGAAATATTAGTGTTCATTGAAAAGAGTGACGAATGTGGTCATTATAGATTTATTAATAAGATTTTTAGTATAACTTGTTATTAAATAATAACAAGTCATTATTGAACTATTAATATTAGAGAATTGGATTATGTTTGGCCTTTAACTTAGATATTATGGCTAGTTATTAATTGGGTCATTGATATGGATATGTAATTATTAATTAAATTAATTAACTAGAGTTAATTAAATTTAATTAATAATTAGGTTATGTAATAGAGTTTTAATTGATATGCTAATATCAATTCTTTTAACGAAGTTGTAAAGTATTTACATCGAAGTTGATAAGTCTTATTCTAATGATTTGAATAATGACTTTAGATATTTTAATGGTTGTTAGTGATGATTTAATTATTATAGCAATTAATATTAAAAGGCTTAAATTTTAGTAATATTTAAATTAAGTTTTAATTAAGTATTATTAGAATCATAAAAGTCATGGATTGGGTACCTATGTTAATTGATTGATTAAGTCGATCATTTTAATAAAGTTATAATCTTCTTATTCAAAGATTGATAACTGGCTTTCTTATATTTAAACAAATAATGATCCTTTGTTAATGTTGAAAAGTTGAAGTAACATTAAGGAAGAGTTATTTAGTTAGTAACATGGATCTTAGCAAATAAAGTGAATGATTTAATTAAGGGTCAATGAAGATTAATTTAATGAGCAAATATTTACCCTTAAGTTATTCTTAGAATATTATTTTAAATAATGGAAAGAATAATGCTATCGCGAAAACAAACGGGTTGACATGTAGGTCAAATGGTAAATCTTATATACTCGAAGTATACTTGCAAACAGAAACAGAAAACCTCTACACTTAATTCAACTATGTGATTTTAGTAAACCAAAACATGCGTTTGCATTGTGTTTTCTCTATGCTTCTTGTTTTGGGTTTTTGGGTTGACTAGTGTTGACCAGTCTTAAGTTGTTACTAGAGGCTCGAGGGTTATGAGATTTGATGGCATGTTGATCTTATTTGGTCTCGATTTTTATAAACCCAACCATGGTAATGTGATGATATGCTCTATGAGATGTTTGTATTTACTAATTGTTATTGCTCATCAGTCTTCTTGAGTGAAGCTGAGTTATATGTATCTAAGACACTCGAACTAATCATTTTTAAGTCATCGATCAGTTATCCTTGGATTATTTTCCAGTCGCCATGATGGGACTGAAATGTTGATTTATTTCTTGATGATGTCATGTTATGACATGTTTGACTCAACCATTTTGGGGTCTTCGATCAGTAGGATTTTGAGATATATTTTGGTTATTGAGAACGAATGGATAGTTTTAATTTCCAATGATACCTTCAGTTGCCAATAGAGAACATATTAATGTATTTGGAGAATAGCTGATTGTTAATCAACCGATATTTATTGAGTTGTTAATATAGTTATAATATTAATTAACTTATGCAATAGAATCTTAATTGAAATTATTATCGATAATACGAATTTGTTAAGGAAATATTAGTGTTCATTGAAAAGAGTGACGAATGTGGTCATCATAGATTTATTAATAAGATTTCCAGTATAACTTGTTATTAAATAATAACAAGTCATTATTGAACTATTAATATTAGAGAATTGGATTATGGTTGGCCTTTAACTTACATATTATGGCTAGTTATTAATTAGGTCATTGATGTAGATATGTAATTATTAATTAAATTAATTAAATAGAGTTAATTAAATTTAATTAATAATTAGGTTATGTAATAGAGTTTTAATTGATATGCTAATATCAATTCTTTTAACGAAGTTGTAAAGTATTTACATCGAAGTTGATAAGTCTTATTCTAATGATTTGAATAATGACTGTACATATTTTAATAGTTTTTAGTGATGATTTAATTATTATAGCAATTAATATTAAAAGGCTTAAATTTTAGTAATACTTAAATTAAGTTTTAATTAAGTATTATTAGAATGATAAAAGTCATGGATTGGGTACCTATGTTAATTGATTGATTAAATTGATCATTTTAATAAAGTTATAATCTTCTTATTCAAAGATTGATAACTGGCTTTCTTATATTTAAACAAATAATGATCCTTTGTTTATGTTGAAAAGTTGAAGTAACATTAAGGAAGAATTATTCAGTTAGTAACATGGATCTTAGCAAATAAAGCAAATGATTTAATTAAGGGTCAATGAAGATTAGTTTAATGAGTAAATATTTACCCTTAAGTTATTCTTAGAATATTATTTTAAATAATGAAAAGAATAATGCTATCGGAGAAACAAATGGGTTGACATGTAGGTCAAATGGTAAATATTTTATACTCAAAGTATACTTGCAAACAAAAATAGAAAATCTCTACACTTAATTCAACTATGTGATTTAAGTAAACCAAAACATGCATTTGCATTGTATTTTCTCTATGCTTCTTGTTTTGGATTTTCGGGTTGACTAGTGTTGATCAGTCTTAGGTTATTACCAGAGGCTCAAGGGTTATGAGATGTGATGGCATGTTGATCTTATTTGGTCTCGATATTTATAAACCCAACCATGGTAATGTGATGATATGCTCTATGAGATGTTTGTATTTACTGATTGTTATTGCTCATCAGTCTTCTTGAGTGAAACTGAGTTATATGTATCTGAGACACTTGAACTAATCATTTTTGAGTCATTGATCAGTTATCCTTGAATTATTTTCCAGTCGCCATGATGGGACTGAAATGTTGATTTATTTCTTGATGATGTCATGTTGTGACATGTTTGACTCAACCATTTTGGGGTCTTCGACCAGTATGATTTTGAGATATATTTTGGTTATTGAGAACTGATGGATACTTTTGATTTTCAGTGATACCTTCAGTTGCCAATAGAGAACTGTTGAGGTCATGATTATCTATGGATGCTTTTCAGATGGTCATGGATATTTGATGCTTTTATTATGGATATTTGATGATTCTTATTGTGGATTATCTTTTGGTATTTCTTTCTAGTCACTTTTATAGGACTGTGGTGATTTTGGTGATTTATGAATCCATGAGCTTAGGGTAGGTTATCTACTTGTAGTGTTGGGACGTAGCTTACAATGGGGGCTAGGACCCTAAGTGGCTACCAGGGTAACTCATTGTAAGTTATTTTAATAAGTGAAAACATTTACACTAAATGGGGATTAGATGAACCTAAAAAGATAATTGTTGATGTTCTCACCCATGCCTCGAGTGCTAGTACAAACTAGGATGGGAGTAGAGAGAACGCTTGGTTGTGAACTTGCATTTCATAGTATGCCTCATCAGTATGAGAGGATACTAGTGGCCACATAAGGATCAGTAGGGACCCATGGAGTTGTAAGCTAAATGCTAGGGTAACTTCTACATGATATATGCGATGAAACTTGCCTACTTATAGAGTAGGTTTCCTACATGTCATTGTGTGCCTCTAGGATTAGATGTCAATTTTGTGATTAGAACCTTTGAGTTAATATAATTTTAGGATTCTTGGAATTAGAGAGTATTTTTATGCTATGTGATTTTGATAGCCTATTTGGGACTTGAGATTATCTCCTCAGCACAATGGGAGTGGACCACTTAGGTTCCACACAGTCAGGTGGTAGTGTTTTTCCACTCTTATCATTTGAGATCCGTCTGAGACATCATGGCTGGAGCATTCTTGGTTGGTATTTATCTTCATCATTATGATAAATGATATACCCTATGATGGATTTATTTACTAGTATGTTTCTTATATTGATGATTAGCATATGTTAGATGATGTTATCTTATGCTTATAATTGCATGTTTGATTACTTTCTGTATATGATGTAGTATGTATAGGTGTGACATTCCTACTATGTTAATACCGATGATCTCTTTGGTGATTTGGAATGTTACACATGGAGGGATGGCTAGGTCCATGATGGTCTAATGATGCTATTTATGGTTGGGAGGAACCATGCACTTAGTTATTTATGTTTGTGATATATGGTTGTCTTTTATGATGGATATTTTATGATGATGTATCATGTATGACATGTGGTTTCATTTACTTTAATTGCATCATGGATTAATATTGGATGATGATGTACTTTATTTACATGGATGTTTATTCTTTCAAGCCTTTCATACCTTGTAACATGTACAGTGGATGATTGAGCTAAACTAAACTGTAATTACAAAAAGGACACTTGTATATTGTTTAAGAACATTGGATGTATCATTGCTAAGGATGTGATGTTAGATGAATATTTAATTTAGATGTGATACAATGTTAAGGGATTCATGAAGAATATAACCTATTATGTATGTATGTTATGTTTACTTTTATTATGCTTCCATTACTATGCATAAGTTATGAATGGTTTATCTTTCATGTTTAAAAAAAAAAAATGATACCAAACTTAGTGAAATTTTAGATTAATTCTTTGGATCCCTTGGCGAGGCATTACAAAATTCCTGTATTGTCTACCCTAATTAAGGCTCGATAGTTACCTCTTGCTCTTCCAATAGCAAGGAGAGGATAGTTTGGGAACTGAGGACTATCAAAGCCTCCAGGTTTGGGTGAAGCTATAGCTCTTGACCCCTTGGTGGGCAAGAAAGTGAGGACAAGGTGGCTAGAAGACAATAGCTTTTATGAGGCTATTATTACCAATTTGATCCAATTAAGGTATTGAAATTATTTAAGTTCAATTATGGAAATTATGATATCTATGTGAAATATTGTTGCTTAATAAACATTTTTTTTTGTTATAACACAAGGACACTGAAAGAACCTTATACTTGAAGATGTCCCACTTCATATATTGTAGGGTCATTGCACAATATTTTTTTTGTCTACTTGGTGTTTTTTCTTGCAAGGTTGGGGTTTTAAAGATTATAGTACCACAAATTTCATATATTTTAGCATACATTCTTTCATTATGTGTTGTCTAAAAAACCTAGATCCATGGCTTATGTTTACCTTTTTAGTATAGATGACAAGTTTGAATATTATTTATTATTACTAATGATTTGAATTTGAAAAAACTTATAGCAATAGGCATAACCCCAACTATATAACTAAAGATTTCCTTGAAATTTACTTTAAAATGAATAGAAATTGTCATGAGATTACAATACCAATTAAGTAGTTACTTGGATATGATTATTGTAATATTTTTTAACAAGTTACTTCTAAAGTGACTGATATACCCAACTAGTTGTACAGGTAGAAATTTGCAATTCTTCCTCATTATTTCTCTCACCCTCCCTTTTTCTTGCTGCCTATATGCTGCTCTTTTCTAGACCTATTGACCCTTCACCAAATAGAGATATTTTTTGTACAAATGGGTTTTTGTAGAGTAAATGTTATTAGTTGTAGTGGTTATTTACTTCAAAAGTGACTTGATATGCCCAACTAGTCATATAGGTAGAAATTTGCAACTCTTCCTCATGATTTCTCTCAAACTCCCCTTGTCTCACTACTAGTCTACTGGCCTTTCCTAGACTTTTTGACCCTTCACCAAATATAGATCTTTCTTGTAGAAATGGATTCTTGCATAGTAAACTTTATTAGATCTTGTGATTATTTGTAATACTCAGTTTATTCTCTATCTATCTATCTAGGTTTACATGTGCTTTTTGTATTGTAGTAATATGCCCACATGCCCACACATGTAGAACCATTCTTGTTTTCTTTCAAGTCCCATTTTTTTGCCAGTTATAAGTTGATTTTGTTATCATTATACATGGTATCTTAAAGAAAGAGGGATATTACATTTACCATATGGAAAAATGTGAGCATCATCCCGTTTCTTGAAGTCTCCAAACAAGAGATGTGGACATTGTTAACAACTAAACAAATATATATATTAATATATATGATTTTTCCCTTGTTGATTAAGAAATGGTTTGTGTATGGTTAGGAAGCTCTCATTTATGATATTAATATGAGTAGGGAGACTTTTGGATGGGTTAACTTGAAGGAGGTATGCCATTTTCCCTCTTTTGATTACTCAAGTCTTGAAATTAAACACTACACCATGGTTAGTGTGTAGTGTTCAATTTCTTAATTGTGTTATATGCATTCCCTTGATCACACTTGTTTATGAATTTCATTTTTGGTTAAATGCCTAAGACTTGAGTCATCTATATTTTACTATGAGAAAAATCAACATATTTCAATTTTGGCATATACTGTTTGTATTTGCATGTCTCATAGTAAAATTGCTTGTCTTGTCATTTTTCTTGACCTTTTTATCTCAAGATGAATGTGAATGGCTTACTAATGCTCTATCAATTCCTATTTGAGAATGCTCATAAGATCACTATATTGAGGAATATATTTTTGGGTTGGCTTTTATCACCCTTGTAAAATGTTAGGATTAATCATTCTATTGTGGTTGTCTAAACACCTTGAGAAAGGTTATTTATTTCAGAATTTTGTCCAATCTAATAATATTAGAATATCATTACATATCTTTGGGAAGCTTTCTTTGAAAGTATTCTTATATAGGATGAGAATATTAAAATATATATTTATTTTTTCATAGCACTAATGTGTGGATATGATACACATAGCTGAACCAATTTTAGTCATTTATAAACTTTTCAAGAAAGAAAATGCTATTTTTTTCATTGTAATTTTTGGGCTTTATAAATAGTTAGCATTACACCAATATAGGTGTAGTTATAGATTTATTTATTTGTCTTTCTATTTATATATTTGTTACTTGTGAGTATTAGTTTTTTATGCATGTAATATTATTAATACTAGTCAAGTTATATGGATATTTTCTATCTTATTATAGGATTATGTGGTACACCATGAAGTTAAATCTAGCTTATTAAGGTAATAATTTAATAATTTAGAGAAGTGTAATTGACATGAAATATAATTTTAAAATTCTTTAACATAAGAATTTAAAATTGTTGAGTTTTTATTGATAAAGATTTATATTATTATTTTTCATAATAACTAAAATTTGTGTTCTTTGAGAAGAGTGTATCCTATTATAGTGACCATGATCCTGGTAGATCTAATATTGGGAAGACACCTATCATGCTTGACCTTTTTCCTTCTGTTTCTCTTCATTTGTTTCAGTCTATTGTTGTGGTTCAAGTTCATGGCCAAGATATTATTAAACGTTGTTTATCAGTTTGTTAAATTTAGCTAGTTGAGTTTTGATCTTGTGATGATACAATTATAGTGATCATTATCTGTTTATGCTAGTTTATTGTAATAAGGATTCGACTATTTTGAACTAGCTATTTACATTCATTCTGAGTGTAGGTTTGAACTCGGAACTGGTATTAATGTTGAGCTGGATGAAAGTGAATTTAATTTGATGTTAGTTGCTTGATGTTAGCATTGTAGTAATATGTAATTTTGCATAGTATTTATAACTCGAATTATGTTACAGTTTTGTTTCATTAATGCATTGATGTTAAAAGATTTTCTTGTTGTAAATGCATATAGATAATTATGAACTTACATAGTTTTCTTTTACCACTGAGCATTCATTAAATTGGCTTATGCATGGGGATTACAATTTAAGGTTTAAATTTACTTGTGACTTATATGAATCTTAATATGTTTTATTTTGTGTTTTAGAATGGGGCTTTAAACCCGTGGTTATTACCATACTTTAGTAGGTTAATGACATAGAAAAATGTTTAATTGATATATTGGAACAAGGTTTGAATAAAATAAAACCCTAATGGGTTTTGCATGCAAAATTATCAAAAGAATTTTGCATTGTTTTCGAAGCATACCATGAAATGGGATATTTGCATTATAATAGTCAAATATGGCGGTGGCATTATGACTGCTGTATACACGCCTCTGTGTTGAGTAACAGTGCATTGAATGCATAATTAAGAGGAATAATGGCACAAAGGGTTTAGTCAATCTTTTTGTTTTTTGAATGGATTTTTCTTGTTGAGTTAAGGCTAGAATTTGGCCACATTGTTCTGGTTGATGAACACCTGTGACTCTTGTTGCTATGGTATTGGTATCATGGAGGAGTGAGTTGTAAGTAAATGTGTGTTTATGAGGCTGAGTTTCTTTGAGTTGCTCACAACCAGTCAATTTGCTTCATCACATCTAGATTCTTCTGTGAATTGCCATATCCTCTATTTGCAAGCAAGCTTTTCAAAATGACATTTTGGAAGTGAGGAGTTGAGTTGGGTTCTAGCTCTGACAATGAGTTGTAGTAGTAGTGCTTAGAGCTGAGCAATCGCCCTCTACTAATTTACAAGTAGGGGCAGTTTCTTACCCTTTTTTCCTTCTTTATAATTTGCATTTGAATTTCTATATGCTTGTTTCTACTCGGTTATTAGTTTTAATGTAGAATATTTGACATTTAAGCATGGGTATATGCAAAGTTGAGCATTACTTATGGCACAACTCTATATGTATCCATACTTAAATGTGAGGTATGATATATATTATGGGTATTTGCAAAGTTGAGCATTACGTGTGGCACAGCTTTGTATGTATCCATACTTAAATATGAGGCATGGTGGTATATTTTGGAACATTCTTTATATGCATATTTGTTGAATGCATATATTTGCTGAATGCATATTTTGTTGTATGCTTGCGACTGTGTAAGATTTCATGGACCAAGGGTTAAGTCACAATGTTAAATGTTACCTATGAAAAAAAATCTGGGCATAGACATTATATCGAATAGTTTGTGTAAAGTGTAGTTGAGTTGTTATGTAGACTATATCGGCTTAGCATGTATTGGAAATTTAGATCAACCAATAGATATATTACAGACAATACTATTTTTAGGTGAGAATTTGGTACAATATCGATATGGTTATATGAACATATAATTTTCTTAACTATCAGCAATGGATGTTTAACATTTGCATTTTGTCAAACGGTTCATCAACAGTTAGACTCGATCATCATTAGGTTGAAGACATTCGAAACTTAGATAAAAGTTACTCTTTGTTAATAGTAGACATTGTTTTGCTATTGTTAAAAGATGTAGAGTTAATTTGTTTGAAAATCATGAGCAGTGGTATGGTGTTGAACATAGCCAAGTTATCATGCCATTTTATGAAAACCGCGGCAGACATTTAGTCAAACAATTAACGTAAAACGTAGTAATGTTAAGCCAATATCTGCATTGTGTCAATTAGTTTTTTTTTTAATGTTGTTGGACAGTCATTACTATTGAGAGTTATGGGGTTGAATTACTTGTCAATTTCTTTTAAAGTATTCATTTGGGAATTTAACAAAATTGCTATATATGATACCAGCAACAGGCACTTTGTGAATAAGTTATTTGAAAACCTTATACAAAGTTGAATATTCTTTTATCAGCATTGTTTATTAAAGTGTCAACATAATGAGAGATGCTATTGGAATAGTCGTTAGTCAGTATGAATGGGCATTGTGATTGGAATTTTCTTTGGGTTTCATCAGTTGTCGAGATGTTAGTTATCTTAGGCTATTTTGTTAGTCGGGTTTTGGAGATTAGATAAAGGAGTATTTTTGCATTATTGATTAAGTTTTTATAGTATGATAACGTTCATAATGATTGAACCTAATATAATGGAATGCTGTCAAAATCTATTACATGGCACAATAAATAATATTTAATTAGTGCTTATAGATAGCAGGGGATTGAAATGATTATTATTGTGTTCTGGAATGGTATGGGATTGAGATATTTATTTTATGAAAGTCATATGCATGAGAACATAAATTAATTTTCTATTTATGTTATTCTATTCATTATTGAAATGAAAATTGTTTCACATAAAAGATGGGTATTGATGTATATGTTTGATGGGAAATTCAGTTTTAAACAATAATATCAGTTATACTTTATTCTTACTATCTTGCTACTTCAAAGGATAAATGTAGATTGTTATGACAGCAGGGTTAAATAGTATAGTATTAAGATCAATAAATATCATTAAATTAGTGTGTCCGTTTAATTGTATTTACAAGTTCTTACTATTATAGTATTTGTTTCTGTTGATTAAAGTAATCTAAATTTATCTTTGGAATAGGCAGTATAGATATGTTCAAATAGATTGAAGGATGTAGTATCATGTTGAATACTAATTTATATCTATTGCATGTACATTCTTAGAATATCTATTTGATGTGTATTTTGGGAATAGCTATGATGAATGTATATTGAGGTGGCTGAATTTGGTTTATCCTATTTAGTTAATTAATTCAATGATAACTTTAAAATAAATTGGGAGGGTTAATCACATATAAAAGATAATTGGCCTTACCTATGACTTAAACCTATATGGTTAAGTACGAAGAACAAGGCATATCTCTATTCTGTCATTGACAAGTATAATAGAGAGTACCATTATGCGTCGACTATGAGCATACCATACATGGATGCAAAATCATAGTGCCATAATGATGACACCTCATGTATATATATGATTCATTTATGGGTTATTCTTAGTGCGAGCTTAATTTTGCATTGTTAAGTAAATGTTTACTTCTTGCATATTAATTATGGAACTAAACTATGTTAAGTGGATCAGATATCTGCATTTTGGTTATATATGTGTTTAGTCTAACATGTATATAGGTGGATTACACTTTTCAACTCAGTGTGTACTGAGCCCCTATTTTTGTGTTGTGTTGCATTCTGTGTGGTTTTTAGGTGCTTTGGATTTTCAAGTAGCTAAGGAAGTTTATTGAAGTTCATCTTGAATCAGAATTTAATTACTTGTAGGATCCATAGGTTGGACATAGGTGTTCAAGAATGAAATTGTACTTCTTCATTGTACTAAACTCAATATGTATTAGAGTCTTTATGGAATCATATTTGGATGATGTTTACTTGTATTTTGAGGTTTTTAGATTGAGAGTGGTTCAATCTATGTACTTGTACTTGTATTAAGTGGATTTAAATATTAAAAAAAAAAATTATTGCATTCTTTGAACTTGTTTTTGGATTCAAATATATTGGTTTTGATAGTGGTAGTGGTACAACACCTTTGTCAATTTTTTGTATTATTCTTTAAAGGGTACTAGCTCAATGGAAGAGCACCTGCTTTATAAGTAGGAGGATGGTGATTCAATTCCATCATGACCCAATATGAATAAATTAATAATTAAATAAACTACCAAATCAACTACCAAATCACCTATCAAATATACTACCAAATATATTACCATATATACTACCCAAAAACTACCAAATATAATACCAAATAAACTACCATATAAACTACCACGTAACAACAATAAATGACTAAATCAATGACCTAATGAATGATTAAAATAGTTTATTCATAAATTTGGTTGGGATATAAATGTCTGGCAATAAACTACCATTGGTCATGTGATCAAAATTAGTCACATATCTACAATTTTTAGTAGTTTATTTAGTAATATATTGTTTTTTTGTACTAGTGGTAGTACCAACTGAGTTAATAGTATCTATCAAGTTGAATGTAAATCAAGTTAGTTTAGCATTCTTGTTTTAGAATAAGAACCTAGCAGGTAGAGCAATGTGAACTGAGCCAGCTAATTTTGCCAAGTGATCAATATGAACTAAGCATTTGGTATCAACCAAGTTCTAGAGTTATTCAAGTTGACAATGTTGTCCAAGTATCTGCAGTATCACATGAGCAAGCTATTGGAACTGAGTCTTAGCACTGAGACAACTTAGTAATTATTTTTTAAACTATTTACTAGTACAAAAACAACAATATATGATTAAATAAACTACTAAAAATTGTAGATATAAGATCAATTTTGATCACGTGACCAATGGTAGCTTATTTCCAGTCATTAATATCACAACCAAATTTATGACTAAACTATGTTATTCATTAATTTAGCCATTGATTTGTTTGTTGATTGTTATTAAATAGTAGTTTATTTGGTAGTTGATTGTTATTAAATAATAGTTTATTTGATAGTATATTCAATAGTTAATTTGGTAGTTGATTTGGTAGTTGACTAGTAATTTATTTGATAGTTAATTTGGTCATTTATTTGTTCATTCTCATTAATTATTACTACTATATATATATATATATATATGAAATTAATAATTAATTCAATACCATAAATTTTAAAATACAAAAAAACATGATATTAGAGTTGAACTAAAACATTAAAGAAAGTGAAAATATTACACATGAACAACACTAAAATTAAAAGATTGTTTCAATATCATGATATCACACATGAACATCACTAAACTTAAAAGATTGATTCAATATCATGATAAAAAAAGGTAACATGGGATAAAAAAAATTTAATGCAAATATATAAAAGTAATAATATGTCAAAACTATCTAAAGAGTATACACATAAATATGATAAAAAGTGTCAAAATTGGAGTTTCCTACTCTTTCAAATACACCTTAATATTGAAAATATTTAAATAAGACATTCAAAATACTGCAATATAAAGCAATGAGACAAAATTTTGAACAAATAACACATTGATCAACTATGTCATTTTCTCCAAATGTTTCAGTGGCCACCATGTGAATGTTCCCCCTCTCTTTGAGATGAACAACTCCATCTACTTTATCTTCATAAACAAATCATACATTACTTGTGACAGTTATAATGTTTACATTAGCATCTCTAGTTCCATTCAAGTTTGCTACATGTGAAATAGACAAGGACCAAAAAAAATCAATACCAAAAATATTACAATCATATGGATCCAAAACTACTTTATCCTCTTCTTTTAGTTTATCAAAACATTCCTACAAAAAGAAAAAGAAAAATATTAGATTACATAGGTAATGAAAGGCTAAAAATATAAAATGCAATATTAATGTCGTACTTATGATAAATATTTATTTTTCATTACTGAAGATAAAAAATTCTTGTAAAAAATTAAGGACTCACAAAATGTTAATAAATTGATAATATTATTAATTTATTTGTCCCTTTCTCAAATTGAAACTTCTAAAGATTAATTTTATAGTTAGAAAAATACCAAGACAAGTTTGGTTCTATCTTCTATGTGATTAAGAGTAAGTCATTATATAATAACTTGCAAGGAATCACAGAACACTTGATAATTAGTAGAAAAAAGTATATTGTAAGATAAATAAGAATGAATAGATAAATGCACTAGAGAGCATAGTAAAGGAGTATTGAGAAGTAATGAAAAAGTGTATCTATTATCTTGGATATTTGGTGCAAATCTTGCTTCATTTATTATTTCCATTGACTAGGGGCTAGGAGGTTTATTTTAATCTATTCACTTACCTCACCTATATTTCAATATTTGATTTTGGAACTAATTATTGTGTTGATAAGAAAATCTTATCATTTCTGATTTACTTCTATATTCAAATTAGGACAACCTAGAAAATATCACCAATCAATATGCATGCAATATTTTTCATTGATGTTAAATGACATTAGATCAAGGATGATGAGGTAAGAAAGGATGATCATTACAACCAATTACATGGATTGAATGCAAAAAAAAAACAAAAACTAAAATTTTTAAAATAGAACTCGTACCTTCAATTCTTCTTATTTGGCCAAAATCAACAAAGATTGAACATTTTGTGAACAACTATTTGTTGGAAACATTTTATATGTCCCATTCTATAAGTTACAAAAAATGGTATGTAAAAATTAATGCTTCTCGTGTGTTAAGAAAAATAATTCTATTTCCTAAGAAGCAACATGCCCAAAGAGTAAATTCTAGAACAAGATGAACTTTGGTCACATCTTTCATGATAAGGAGGATCTATTTGAAAAACTTTCTTCAATTCAAGGCAATATCTAGCAGGAAGGCTACAATGAGATTAATAGGGAGGTTGAGCTAGCTATTCATTAAACCTTCTAGAGGTCTTAGATAGGGAGACCCCCTCTCACCTATTCTTTTCATTATTTTGGTTGAATTTATTGGTAGGCTTATTGAGCATAAAAAGAAAGATGTAAGTCTCAAGGGGATTAAGCCTTCATCTAAATGTGAGCCTTTCTCCCACTAGTAATTTGTGGATGACACAATAATGAGGGGGAAGGCCTCTGTTAGGGAGGCTAAGGCTATGAAGGAGATCCTTGATATATACACTAGAGGGTTTGGTTAGCTGATCAATTAGGAAAAGAGCTCTATTTTCTTTGTTAACATCCTTGAAGTCTGACAGAGAAAAATTGTTAGGATCCTTAGCTGTCGAGTGGGAAAGCTTGCCTCTACCTATCTTGGTCTCCCCTTGGGATCTTCTCCCCTAGACTCCTTCTAGAATGAGATTCTAGATAGATTCAGTAGAAATTTGGTAAGGTGGAAAGGTGCTTCACTTAGCCAGGCAAGAAAATGTCAGCTGGTCAAATCAAATCTATAGAACTTGCTTATGTATGCTTTGAGCTTGTATGGAATTCTTGGGAGATTTGTAGAGAAGATGGAAAAAATTTAGAGAGACTTTATATGGATTGGTCTTGAAGGGAGAAAAAGGTATCCTCTAGTTTCTTGGGAGAATGTGTGTCTTCCAAAGAGTATGGTGGCCCTAGCATAAGAAAGTTAACCCATCTCAATAAGGCTCTATTGGTGAAGCAAATATGGCATATCTCTAATAGGACTAGCGAATGGAGGGATATCCTAGTTAATAAATATATTAGAAGGCCTTCTCTTCATTTTATTTTAAACAATGAGGATATTCCAAAGGGGTCGATTATCTGGAATGGTATCCTAAAGGCTAGGGACCTAGCTAGGGCCAAGGTTTCTTAGAAACTAGGGAATGGAGAGGAAATCCAGTTTTGGTCTAATAGCTGGCTATTTCAATGTCCCCTTATTAACAATCCTACTTATGAAGTTTGGTTGAATGAATGTACATTTCAATTTAGGTCTAAAGTAAGAAATTATAGGAATGGCCAGGGATAGAGAGATCTTTCCCTCATATCTGAAGATCTGAATCCAATTATGATTAAATTAAACACTATGGTTCTCAATAATAAGAGAGATGAAATGATTTGGGAGGATAATCCTAATGGTAGTTATTCTATTGCTTTAGGCTATAACTCTCTTTGGTGTATGAGGGAGAAACCCCCTTTCGATGAATGCCTAGCTTCCTAGCCTCATTCCCAAGATCAACATCTTTTATTGGCTAGCCCTTTAGAATAAAATCCTCAATCAAGATAATCTTAAAAAGAGAGGACATGTAATGCCTAATAGATGTCCTCTTTGTAAAAACCAACTGGAGTCAAGAAACCATCTTTTCATTCATTTTGTTTACTCTAGGGAGGTTTGGGAGTTCCTAACCCAAAATTTTGAGATTAGCTAGTGCATGCCACATAATCTTTTGGATTTCTTCAATCATTGGAAAAGTCTATTTAAATCTTCTATTTTTTAGGAATCAATAGCTTGGATATTACCTCACTTCTACTAGAGTATCTAGAAGGAAAGGAACAACATAATTTTTAGGGATAGAGAGGAGCCAGCTCTTGTTCTTGGGAGGAAGATTAATAAAAACATTAAGGAAAACTATCAAATCAAGAAAGGGGGATATTTTGAAGTTTGTGGTAGTAAGATAGATGAGAAAAAAGATAGGAAGCTAGATGGATTCTTCCCCTGGAGGGATGGCACAAAGCCAATTTCAACGGTGCCTCAAAAGGAAATCTAGGTCCCTCAGGAAGTGGTCGAATAATAAGAAATAATTTTGGTGAGGGAGTCACAACTTTTTCTCTTCCATTAGGAATCCAAACTAATCATTTTGTAGAAGCCAAAGCTATGTGTCAAGTGGTTAACCTGGCTTTTCAAGTTGGAATAACTAAGCTTTGGTTAGAAGCAGATTCCAAAAACATAATTAATTGTATTAATGGCAAATCTCATCCTTCTTGGTTGATTGCCAATATAATTAAAGAGACACTTGACACCCTTGCTAAATTTGAGACTGTCCACATCACACATTTGTTTAGAGAAGCAAATCCAATTGCGGATTGGTTTGCCAACAAAGGTGCGGGGTTTGACAAGTTGATTACATGGCATTCAGGAATAGATATTCTGGTGGAAGCCAAGACCATTATCAACTTGGAAAAAATCTAGGGGTCTACGGTGGATATCTAATGGTAATAATGAATATTAAAGGAATTTTGGATATGAGTACGAGTCATAAAGGCCTTTTTGGTTTACACAAGTGGTTGAGGCTTTTTTTTCTTTTTGACATGTTTTGTGGGTTGAAATTATCATTTACTACTTGTTTTTTAGTAAGGGGATTTATCTTGGCACGTATCAAAGAAATAGTGCCAAAATTTTGTCTGTGAAGGATTTGCAGAGCTTGGAATTTATCAAAATTGTTAAAGAAAATACTAAAGAGATGGGGGGAGAACGCTATAGAAAGGAGTCGGTGGGGGACCTAGAGAAATGGAGGAAAAGGGGAGAAGTTTGGAAAAAGTTGAAAAAGGGAGAGGTTGCAAGTTACATTTCCAAACTTCATGGTTTTGATCCTGAGGTCACCAACATCATGGTGAATTCATGGAAAGATGGCAAGGTGAAAGTGAATGGTGTCTCTTTTTTTTATCACTAAGGAGGTTGTCGCAATGGTCATAGAGATTCCTATGGAGGGTTTCAAGTTTTACAGGGACAAAAATATCTCTACCAATGTTGTGAAGGATTTTGTGAAGAGCACCAAAGAAATTAATGAACTAATTAAGAGTGAGACATTTTATGTGACGGAATCCATCAAAAAGCTCTGGAGGTATGTGTTGCATGCTATCATTGAATATATAACTCTAGACCCTAGGTTTGATTATTTGGAACCCATCATTTTGTTCTTCTTAATCATTTTTGTCATGATAAAAAAAATGCTTTCCCTTGCTACTTAATTCCATGAGTAAGGCCATCACTAATTTTAAGAAGTAACCCATTGTCAACCCTCCTCTACATGAGGGATTGTTTCTATTAATCCATGAGTATTTCAAAGCTCAGATGATTAGCAACAATCCTTCACTAGATGTGGACAAGGACAATGGTAGCTCTAGCTACTCTTTTGACTTTGATGAAATTTAGAACATAAGCTGGGAGGAGGGGAATGTTTCTTCTAGAAAGAAAATAAAGGGTCATATTAAGAAGTAGTCCTCTGATTTAACCCCTAGGAGAAGGAGCCCTAGGGACCACAACCAAACCTCTAGTGGTAAAGAGGATATGGATTACAATGAGCATGAGGATGACATGGATTTTGAGGATGAAGAAAAGGAGATGGAAGTGGAGATTAAAGAGGACCATGCCAAGAAAAAATGGAAGAGGGATAATGTGAATAAAGAGAGCATTTCGAATTAGGAACCAGATGTGTTGATTATCCCCCTTTCCCCTATTCATCCCCACCCTCAATCTCATTCTGAGGAGAATGAAAAGGATAATGCTAGTGCTAAAGAGGGGGAAGTGCTTGTCAAAAATAGGAGAAAATATTGGAGGAATTTCAATTTTAGGACTAAAACTTTGGGTATTTATAGAGAAGCTATGAATCCTCAAATTTTGGTGGAGAATCAAGAAGAGCCCTAGCTTGAAGAGCTCATTGATCTAGCTATTGTGGCCATCTTTGATAATGCAAGGGAGATAGGAATGAACCTTTTGAAAAAAACTCATAACAACATGATTGATAATTTTAGATCAATCAAGTGGCTTTACCATGAGTTGGAAGAGCTCAGAGAGAAGGTGTGTCGGTTGGAGGGCAACAACAAGAAATATAAAAATGAGAACTAGGAGGATCAAAGTGATAGAGCCAATCTAGTTGAGAGGAGAATTAGGAATTTTAAAAACTACAATCACAATTTTTCTAGTTAGATGATCTCTCTCCTCAATTTGGTCAATGACAATATGCTCTCTTTGACTAGTGTGATCAAAGACAGAGGCCTACTAGTAGGTGAGGATGGAAAGGATAGAGAAAGATCCAGGTCTAATGATGATATGGCTACTAACACCACCTTTACTAGTTTGGACAAGGAAATAGAGAAAGTCTAGGTATAGAAGGTCAAGGAGCACCAGAAGATTTATGAGGTTGCCCAGACCATGCAAGATTTTGAGAAGAAGAATGAAGAGTAGTCCTCTGGTTCTGTCTTTTTTGTTTTTGTTGTTTCACTTTTGGCTTTTTCTTAGTTTTGGTAAAGATAGTTTTTTTTGGCCTTTTTCTTGGCCTTTGTTGTTGGCTAGGCTTTGTGCTTATTATTAGCCTTTAGACTCATTTTATCTGGGTTATTACTTATTATTAGCCTTGGTTTATAGCTAATTTTGGGTTTCAAGGTCCCTTTAAACCTATTTATCTTATCAAAAACATGGCCAAAGAGTAATTTTTATGATTCTCCTATTTTCAACTTGTAATAAAACTAAAAAAGGGAAGGAAATGGTTAGAGAAAAATGAACCCAAAGCTTTCTGGTAAGTTGGATTTATTTTTCACTTTAGGTGGATTCTTCTTATTGATCAGATATCAAAATAAGTCAACAAATAAAATTAATTATAAAAATATAGAATCATTTATGTTTTCATCATAAGAATAAGTTTATATTTCAATCTTACAAATACTAATCCAATCAATCAGACCTTCACCACATCATCCATATAAATAATTGCATTAGTCCTATAGGGGTTCTTCATGGCATCCAAAGGCTATGGATTGTCCATAGATGTACCTCTCCATTATGTATTTCTTTGTGACAATGAAGGACCCTTAGTCCTTACCTTGTCTTTCTTTCTTCTCGTTGCTTTGTTCCTTTTTAGTCACCATTTGGTGCCTTTGCTTGGCTGGCTCTTCTGTTTGTATGTTTAGTCTCATAAACCATTTTGGTTTTTCACAGACATTAATAATTTTATCTTATCTTATGTTATCTTATCAAATAATAGTATTTTGATTGAACACTTCAAATGGAGTTTAATAATAAAGAGAGTTCTCAGCTTTTATGAAGAAAAAAAAATTAGCAGTTCTCCAACCATCAAATCATCCTACAAAGAAGGATTTGGATATGATTCTCTCTTAAAAGGTTGTTATGATGAAATTTTAGCTGTCATTCCTTGAAAATAATTTTATTTATTATTTTATGTTTCTTGTGATGAGCTATATAATTTTCTTGATGTTGTATCTTCACTTCTATAATTCCTCCTTGTTGGAATGACATCTATTCTATGGAACATAGACCCAAGAGAAGACCAACTAAAATCATTGCAAGCTTCTGAATGATCAACCATTTAAGAAATTGCCACACCCCCATTCCTTATATTTTAGGTAATAATAATAATTTTAAATGAGATTCATTCATATTGCATGTAAGATATACACTTGATATGTTTCTATTTATTGGACTGTTGATATTATAGTACTTGATTGTGAAGGAAATAAGTTATGTGACTCAAGTATAGAATAGGGTGGTAGTGGAGCATTTGAAAATGAAACAAATGTCCCAATTTGTGAGTAAGAACTACCAACACATTAAAAATATTGATTGCATGGGAATCATCATCAAAATGTAGGAAAATCAAGGAACTGAAATATTAAGATTTCAACAAATCTAAATATAACCTAGTCAATTATTGTTGCTTTCCATTTCTTGAATGTATTTCTAGTGATTTTAGTGCAACACTAGTATATATTATTTTATCTTTCACTTTCTATATTAAATGATGCAATAATGACCCAAATAATTATTCCATAGCCTAAGGGGAAATGATTCTAGAAAATAGGTCATAATATAATGCCATACTTTACCAAAGACTTTGTAGCAACTATTGTAGATGTTAGAAGATCAGAACTCTCATGATGGGAATCATCTCTCTCAAGAAAATGATGAATTAATTGAAATGATATATAGCTCTTTCTCCATGATTTTGCCTCAAACAACATCTAAAAAAATATGTTCCCTCGGGTGTCAAAATTTTTGCTAATGGTGGGACTTCATTCTTGAAAACCTTAAATATTGTCGTTGCCTTCTTACCACCAATATATTAATCAATATGACACATAATATAAGGTTCATCATCACTATGAGTATTACAAGTGGTTTGAATTACCTATCATACATTCATCTAGGAATTGAGTTATAAGAAAAATTGGATATGTCTTACATGAAAGATTAATCATTCCATATCATTAATGCCACAACATGGTTGTATCAAAGATTTTAAAATTTTAAAATGTTAATATAGATCATTAACTTAGATAGGAAATCCCAGCTAGTAAGAAGCAAAACTATACGCTCAAAAGACTTGTTCTAATTTACTAAATAGAAAAAGAAAATTTAATAGTAAATATTCAAGGTCATTATCTAGTGAATGAATTCAAATTATTCAATTGTAAAAATAATAATGAGGTATAGAAGGTGGATCTATAGACAATGATTTTTTTCATTGGACACGGTAATGTATTTATGTACATCAGCAATAAATAATGTAAAAATAATGATTTATTTATGTGCATCAGAAACAAATAATGAAAAAGAAGTTCAATGAAATTCACCTGGGATCCTCAAAATTATACCACTAAACCATATGACTTGTGCAATAATTCATTACCCATAAACACTCGCATGGAAGACATTATAAG